>CM060353.1:47954459-48554459 GCA_030545235.1 Helianthus tuberosus
GTTCCCCCGCTGTTCCCCACATTTTTAGTGTTCCCCAATGAACCTTCTCATATATATATATATATATATATATAGTAGGAGAATCATGCGAGAACCACCTCTTATTGCGAGAACCCGCGAGAACCAATGTGAACACAACCAAAATGCCTAAAAATCACTAAAAAATCACACAAATTTTTTTTTTTAAATATTTTTTATATAAAAATCGCAACTTTTCGAAGCAAAAAAAAAAAAAAATTAAAATTTAAAAAAAAAAATTTATATTTTTTTTGCCACTAAAAGTAGGCGATTTGAGGCATAAAAAATATTAAAAAAAAAATTTAGAATTTTTTATGATTTTTTTAGGTTTTTTGGGGGTTTAGTTTTTAGCATTTTAGCTTGGGGGGGGGGGGGGGGGGTTAGGTTTTTGGGGGTGGGGGAGGGGGAGGGGGGTTAGGTTTTTTTAGCTATTTAGGGTTGTGTTCACATTGGTTCTCGCGGTTCTCGCAATAAATGGAGTTCTCGCATGAGCCCCTCCCTAATATTTTGGGGGGGGGGGGGGGGGTGGGGGGGTTAGGTTTTTTTAGCTATATATAGGGAGGGGGGCTCATGCGAGAACTCCATTTATTGCGGAGAACTGCGAGAACCAATGTGAACACAACCTAAAATAGCTAAAAAAACCTAAAACACCCCCACCCCCCCACCCCCCCCCCCCCCCCCCCCCCCCCCCCCCCCCCCCCCCCCCCCCCCCCCCCCCCCCAAAACCTAAACCCCCCCACACCCCCCCCCCCCCCCCCCAAGCTAAATGCTAAAAACTAAACCTAAAAAAAAACCTAACCCCCCCCCCCCCAAAAAAAAAAAAAAAAAAAAAAAAAACCTAAACCCCCCCCCCCCCCCCCCCCAAGCTAAAATGCTAAAAATTAAACCCCCAAAAAACCTAAAAAATCTAAAAAAAATCTAAATTTTTTTTTTTGAATTTTTTATAAAAAAATCGCTACTTTTCGAAGCCAATTTTTTTTTTTTTTTTTTGGTTTCGAAAAGTAGTGATTTTTTTATAAAAAATATTAAAAAATTCAAAAAAAAAATTTTGTGTGATTTTTTAGCTATTTTTAGGCATTTTTGGTTGTGTTCACATTGGTTCTCGCGGTTCTCGCAATAAGAGGTGGTTCTCGCAATGATCTTCTCCCTATATATATATATATATATATATATATATATATATATATATATATATATATATATATATATATATTATTTTTTATATAAAATTATATTTATGCAAAATAATACAACAATGTAAATATTATAACAAGTAAATAGTACATCAATGGTTATTTTTAAAAGATAAATCTTAATGACTATTTGTGTTAACATGATATTATATTTTATTTAACACGTTTTTTTTTTTTAAGATGTATCTTTTTTTATCAACCAAATAGATATTTGAGTGGTCCATACTGATGTAACTAAACCAAATAGATATTTGAGCTAATATATGATATGGACGATCACAATATCAAAAGTTTGAATAATTCGCCGACATGATATTATAGGATTAATGTAATCTAGTTTTTTTTGTTTATTTTTTTTGTATTTAATATTCCAATAATATAAAATCTCTATATACTTAAAGAAATACCATCATATATATATATTTTTTTTAACCAAAACAGCATACATGTGTTTAAATGTTTGCATTTTGTAAATAGTAGAATAACCACTAAACCACAAAGACCAAACCGCAATTTACTCAATGTTTAATAATAGTCAGTTGGATATCAAACCCAAAAACATGTAACTTTCGAATCCCTCAGGGGCGAGGGCTTTTTTTAGTAGATTAAGGTTTTCTATTCATAAGGGGATAGCGACGCAATTTGTTGCTTATCTACCTACTATCCTTATGTAATTTGCCCTGGTGATTGGAATGAAAAGGATCTTTTTATATAAAAAAACAGGTGGGTATAGATATATGGTTTTTAATTTTATTACCGATTATAAGCTGCAAAGTATTCAAAATAAAAATAAAAGAAAGCTTAAAAGGATACTAGCAAGCAAACCTGTATTGAAACCAATGGAGAGTAAGCCAAATCGGGGCCAAGAACTTGGTTAGGAACAAGAAGCTTGTGCCTCGAATCATCTTTAGATTCGAGCCATTCATCAAGGCTAAGATGACACTTAGCCTCAAGGAGTTGTACCCCACTATCATTGCATTTAATGAAAGGCCGACCAGTGTCCATCCTCCTTAACCGACCACAAGGTATGTATGCGTGGCTTAACCAATTGAACATAGTTTCTTTAATCTTCATGATGGTGAAACCATCAAATGTCGGGGTTTTGAAGTAGTAGACAAAGCGGAGATAGTGAAGCTTCATGGCGAGATCCATTGAAGTTAGCTCTTGAACCACATCATGTCCAGATTCAAACCCTGGTACGACCGTGGAGATTTTAACATCGTAAATGGAGTTTTGGTCCTTTGATGACACCATTTTCTCATTAAGAAGATTATTGTAGGGGAGTTTAGATGTTTCCTTTCATGAGGGTATGGAGTGTTTTTATAGGACAAGTGAGGTTTAGGGGGTCCAATATTTTGATAATGAAAAATTGTCTTGAAGTGTTTTCAAGTTGTTATAAGTAAACATTTAATGTTGTTTGTTGGGGCGAAAACAAGTAAAACGAAAAATTTTCCTAACTAAAAAATCAACGTATGTGGGAAATTTCTTTAGCTCATCCCTTCTCCTAAAAAAACATAGACCTTTAATAAAAAATCCCTTTTTTATAACTTAACACAGACACAAACACATATATGAAGTTAATTGTAGAATTTTTTTAAGGGTCATAATATAACACATGGAAAAAACTTATTTTCACATGGTGTATACGGGGCCGTTATAAAGTTATATGGCTCGTATAGAATTAAATAAACTGACAAAGTCTGCTGGCCGTATATAAGTTACCTGGTCAGTATACAATGTATACGAACAATAGTATACGGGCCGTATAATCTTATACGGCCCGTATTTCTCGAAAATTGGATTTTTCTCAAAGTATATAAGGGGTTTAAGGTGCCAATCACACGAGGACAGTTCATAATTCAAGGAGACATAATTGGACAGGTTCTCAAACTTGGACAGATGAAGTCACCCTTTCAGTATTGTCATAATGCAATGAGACATAACTGAGGACTAGCTAGGCTAGACCCTGAAGTTGTCATGTGATAATCACACGTGACAGTTCATTTGATAAAATACATGGGAGAAAAGACCAGCACCGTTGTCGTTCCGTATTTTCTCCTTTTCTAATTCTCAAAGAATCTCGTAACGTATTCTCTGTTTCTCTAAATCGTCTATAAAATTATAAAAAAAACATACTATGCGGGCTTTCCATCTATATATTCCATCCAACATATGACACATGATAAAAGCGCTTCTCTAGACAATCTGGGATTATGTTCCGCTTTATTACAGTCGTGAGGTAGTCAAACCTTTCTAAAAGTAGAAAAAAATAAAACATTAACAAGTAACAAAGATTGAAGAACAAAAGCCGTGTCGTATGACTATAATAAAACGAAAGCTATCAACGCGGGGATGGGTACAGAAGCCAACATGTCCTTCCTGAATCTGAATCTGAAAGTTAACTTTGACTTATAAAACCCACTAGCAAAATAAGCGGTTTTATCATGTTAGGGAGAATGTTCCTCGAAATTGAAGGAAAAGGAAAAATGGTTGTTGATGTTTTTCAGTATTCAGATTTTGTTGGTTTGTTTCCAGCTAGGGTTTAGAATGGTTGAAGGAATGTCGGTTTTTCAGTATTCGGATTTTGTTGGTTCAATACCAACTCATCTTTAGTAGTGTTTGTTTGAGAACCTGATTCAGATACACAACGGTTCTCCAATTCCAGATCAGTAAGCAAATACACAACGGTTCTCCAATTCCAGATCAGGTAATGTAAGGAGAAGCGTTGAGATAACGGACATCCATCAAGCTCAAAAAGAAAACTTGTGTTTCCCATAGTCACAAACGATTGCTTTTCAAATCAAGGGTCCCATCATTACAACCACCTGTTTTCAACGAGGATGTAATTCAATGATTCCTCTCAATCGAATAGACAAACACTTGCTTCATAGGACTCACTTGATCGTCTCGGAAGTACTGAACAACCGAAATAACAACTTCGGTTTTCATCAGCCGCATCGTTTACCGTGAAATGCATCCTTATTTTTGTAAATCGCACAAACAAGCATGCCTTAAACGCTTCTAAAACACTCGTAATCCTCAACCGGCTTTTGTTTTCCATAGTCACAAACGATTGCGGTTTGTATTTCCCCATAGCCACCGTTTCCGTAGTAAAAAAACGGTTACGGTTTGCAGATTCAATCTTCGTTGCTTCATTAAATTAACAAGGCGATCTCTTTGCACCATTATCTTCATATTCCTTGGTTCAATACCATCTCATCTTTAGTAGTGTTTGTTTGAGAACCTGATTAAAAAACATAAATATTGAAGCAAATATGTGGTTCCCAATTGGTTACAGAAACCACTAGCAGAAGAACCCGACATGTCTTCATGTTACGGAGAATGTTCTCAAAATTGAAGGAAAAGGAAAAATGGTTGCTGAAGTTTCGTCTTCTATGATGATCCGAAACATTCTAAATAACTACACAAAGATTTGTTGCGTACTGATTATTGAAAAGATTTGTTGTTAGGATCTGAGTTTGGTTTTGATTGTGTTTTACGTTTGAATTAAATGATCTATGAATGAGTAGTGCAGCGGAATAAAATGGAAGCAAACTTTTCACAATCAAACGAGAGAATTGCTTTTAACATACAAGTTTAACATTGAACCGAATTCTTGAATTTATTACAAGATTCAATTACAATTGCAAGTATGTAACAAACTCCCCCTCAGCCTGAGCTCACTTGGTTTGTTCGTGCAGGAAGAAGATGGTGAAAGAGCTGATAGAACAGTACAAAGCACTGTTCTATTTATAGGCACGAGCAAACCACTGAAGCATCTAAGCTGACGTCACCATGAAAGTGACATCTAACCTCCTAACAAACTCTAACATCTGATCTATACAACCTCTGCTATGCTAACTACTGTTATTACAATTCATTACATAAAGACATCTTAAACTACTGCTGCATCATTCCACTGATGTGAACCCAACAGTACTTGTCATGATCAGCAGAGCTTGACTCATAGCAGTAGATTGAACAGCAGGGCTTTAGTCTTCATTAGTCTTTGATCAGCAGTTGTAGGGTCAGCAGTTTGTATGATCAGTAGATAGGAGGTCAGCAGATGTTGAAACCACTTTCAAGGGAGAGACTTGTATACATGACATCTGCTTATTCTGGATCCACTGCTCTGATCCAGTTTTGGCTTTTATTATCTGTTCCTTTGGTAGGGTTCAATCCCAACAATCTCCCCTGGAACAGATAATTCCAAAACTCTTCATTATTGGTAGATCTTTATTGCCTCATTAGCAGTTCCCTTATTTGCCCTTTGAGTTGTAACTCAAAGGCTAAGGCATCTGTGTCATCATCATCCCTGCATAGTGGAAGATCAAGGAGATCCTGCAAATCTTCAAGACTTAGGCCAAGTGCTTGTTCCCTTGTTATTTTCTTCACTTCTCCACTAGACTTGAACACTGTCAGTACATGGGTCTGTTTGTCAGTTTTCCATTTTAGTACTTTTGAGTCTGGTGGGTTTCTTGGGAGATGTTTATTAGATGAGGTGTTTGGTGATGCAGGCCTTGTGATGACTGTTTGAGCAGTGCTTGCAGGTTGATTCAGGCCAAGAGTTTCAGATATCATCTTTTTAATACCTTCCTTTACAAGCTCATCTCCTGCCATTAATTCTGCCACTGTTTCAGTATCCAACTGTTTCTGTTGCCTTCTTTTAAAGATGGCAGCACTAGCTGGAGCAGTAGCTCTCCTGATTTGCAGCTTTGGTGGTCTTTTTGAACCTCTGCTTCAGGGTAGTCAGGTTTTTGTGGAACTGTGGGATCTTTCTTTCTTATTCCTCCAACCTTTTGTAAGTGGCCCTGACCTATATCTTCTTTACATCTTGCCACTTGATTTTAGACCCATAGTTAGCAGCAACTAATTCCTCTTTCATTCTCTTCAGCTCTTGTGTCTTTTCAGGCACATTCCTTTTGTACTTTGACCAATCTGGAGGAGTGTGTTTGACCTTATTCTTTATCATCTCTTGAATCCTGGCTGCTTCTTGTTCAAGCTTAGGAATGGTCCACTCCTTGTACATAAGCTTTTCTCCCTTGTACTTTTTGGTTGCCATGATGCTTTCAATGTAGTCTTTTCTCAAAGTTTCATCTGCTTTCTCTGAGATTTGTTGACAAACATTTTTTGCAAATTGCTATAAGGATCTGACTTGAGTAAATAGAAACTGATAATGCCTTTGAATTTCTCTGTCAGTTTTTCTTTGAGAGTTTCTTTTGGAAACATCCTCTGCCTGTTAGCCTCAACTTTCAAATATTCTTCAATGTTGTTAGGCCTTGGATATCCTTCAACTGATGGCAACTTCCTTTTAGCAGGGTCATCCTCATAGTAGAAGGACTTGATCTCTTCTCTAACTGCTTCAAGTTCTAGAGGAAATTGGACACCTGCAGGAGTGATAATAGGATTGGTTGTTGTACTGGAGCTGATGAGAGAGGAACAGGATTTGGAATAAGTGCAAGTGATTGTGAAGATGTTGGTGGTGGTGATGGTGAATCATCATCTGGTATGAAAATACTTCTCCTTTTTATTGAAGGAGAGGCATATGATGTTTTGGGTGGATCAATGGTGGTGATTTGGAGTGGTAGAAGGTGGCTGACTAACAGCTGTTGCAACAACTGGTGTTTCAACCACTGTTGTCATTACAACAGATGTTATAACATCTGATGTCTTCTACTTTTTGGCAGGAGGTGATGGTGGTGAGGTTGTTTTTGGTGGTAAGGCAGTGGTAGTGGTGTGTGTTGAAGTGATGGCAGGTGTTTGGCTGACAGTAGTTGAAACCACTGAAGTATCAGCAGTAGTTGACACAGCAGGTGTTACAACAACTGTTTGGGTGGAAGTTTGATGTTGGGGGCTTTTGGACAATGGTTTTGGAGTATGCTTTGTTGAGTCTGGATGGTATGGATTTGGGTTCCCTCACTTTTCTAGTGGGATTTCTTTTTGGCACAGGATTTTTAACATCCTCTGGCTCAGAACAACCCTGCGCATTCAGCTCCATGTAAGCTCTTTTCTCCTCATTCCATCTTGACATATCCTTTGCCGCTCTGTCCCTTTTTACACTTGCTATAGCTTCATCAAGTGCATTTTGGGTAACATCAACCTTTTTGCTACCATCTGGCAAGGGAATCTTTCTAGTCATAGCATCCTTTTTTGGTTCAATGTAAAGACCATCATCTATTCCCTTCTTCTTCCACTCCTGAATTTTCTCCCCCTTTTTGGCATTATCTGGGGGTAATTGATCAATGAAAAGAACAGGTGGAGGAGCAGTGCCAGTGGATTTCATTATATGGGCCTTGATAGCCTTAATGTCTGCTTGTGTGTTCTTGAACCTAGACTCCATTGTGTTTTGCAGCTCTTGTACATGTATTGCATGTTGCTGATCAGCCAGTTGTTTTTGTTGGTGGAGAAAAGGTTGAAAGAAGTTCCATATCTCATCTGCAGCAGGTGCTTGTGGTGGAGCAGGTGCTTGAGGTGGAACAACAGTGGATTGTACCTTTTGTACTGTTAACAACTGATGCAACATTTCTTTGATTTCTGCAACAGTGGTATCCAGTTTTTCAACTCGTTCCGTCAATTCCAGGTATTTTAAACCATCACCCAATTTAATGGGATCATCTGATTTCCCACTATCAGTGGTTGAAACAGGGGTTGATGTAGGGAGTGTACTCCAAACATTAACCACTGATGCCCCTTTTTCTTGGTACTGGGGTCTTCTTCCTTCAACACTTGATAGCCTTTTGATTGTACCAGAGGGTAAAACAAACTCACTGGTGGATATCAGAGGTGCTATGGAAGGAATTGCCTCCAAGGAAGTCTTATTGATGTAACCACTATCCAAATGTAAACCAGTGGGTTCAACACTTGTAGTGGCTGCTTCACTTGGACTACCACCAAGAGTTACTTGTAACTCAAGGGGTGTAACCTCCTCAGGTCTTGTTGGTGGGTTAACTATGATTGATACATCAGACCCAGTCGTTTGTTGAAGTATATTCTCATTGATAGGTGGTTGAGAAGGACCGGTTTGTGCTTGGTTCAGATCAATAGCATCCAACAAAAGTTTAGTTGGTGGGGGAATTGTGGAGGTGAGGTTGGGTGTAGAAAGAGAATTTGCCCCGGGCATTGGGCTGTGGATGATGGAAGCGAGTGATTCCAGAGCATCATATTGTGGTGTCCCTATATGTACAACCTGTTCTTTTTTAGAAGAAGCAGGAGGAGTTTCGGTTATGGGTTGAGATATTTGTACCAACTGCTGTGAGGAAGTATCAACAGTGGTTTCTTGTGACTTTTGTGCTGTCACTTGCAGTTGCTCTGGTATCTCATCCTCCAGAGTTGCCTTTTTGATGGGTTTGGGGGGGTTTTTGAGTTTTCTTTTGCTTTGGCTTTTTGGTGATTTTAGGTGTGGGTTTCAAAGCAGTTGTTTTGCTACTTTGATCACCTTGAGCAATGGGCTCAGCAGCAGATACCTGAGGAGCAGTGGTAGCTGCTAAATTCTGCTCAGGCACCTCTGCTTGTGTTTTGCAAGGTGTTGACATTCTTGTGAAAGTTTCAGCAGTTAAGCTGTGCATTTGAAGAGATTCACCTTGTTTTATTGCAGAAGCATCATTCTTACCAAGTTTCTTTTCAAAATAATAACTTAGAAATCTTGGAAACAGTAAGAATGCCTTTGTTTCAACATTTTTAACCAGATCTTTAAAGATTACCTGAGAATAATTAAATTTTTCTTCTTGAAGAATAGCATACCCCAGGTTTTGAATCTTTAATGGTATTTCATTAAAAGCAGTGGTTTTGTTTGAAACACACATTAGGAGGGTATGAAATAAAAACCTTGTTGCAGGAGGGAAGAAACCTTTTTCAATAAAGTCAATTTTTAACTCGTTTTTTGGAAAGGAAGTTATACCTTGCTGATCATCGAGTTGAAAGACCTCCGAGATGGATTGTGGTGTAATTTTGACAGCTTTACCCTTTAGAGAAGAGTTAATGGCTATGACAGTCTCACCTTGTTTGTCAAGGGTTACATTTTTCCAGAACTCTCTTTGGGTCGCCAAGTAAATTGGTGCATCTGCTGTTAACAAAGTTTTATACTTTGATGCAGACATGATATCAATGATGGAGTCGAAAACATCAGTGGTCTCGGGTTTTGTGAGAAGACCCAGAAGGTTGTGAGACGGTTTGTGTGGGATTTCGATGGGTTTAGCCTTTTGAGAGGCCTCTTTGGAAGATGATTTTGAAGTGGATTTTGCGGAGGACTTCGATTTAGTTATTTTGGAGAAGACGATCGAAGAAAGTTGTGAAAATGAGATGAAAACTGCTTTGAGAAAATAATTTTTATGAATTCAATTCGACAGTAAAACCCTGTTTGGCGTTTTGAAAGGGGTTTTATGGAGAAAAGGTGAATGCTGACATGGCAGCGGTTACAATAGGACTGACCACTATGTACTGTCCACGTGCCAACCCCTGATGAAATGAAGGACAATACTTTTATGAAAACTACTGATGAAAGGCAGTGGTTACAACGGTAACAAATGGAAGCAGTGGATGATTTTTACTATCAGCAGATAGCATATCAGTGGATAAAACACTGATTTTGAGCATCAGTGCTTATCAGGAAAATGAGAGAACAGGAGTTGACTTTCAGCAGTGGACAGACTTTGAAGTAGAGCAGACTTTTGAACAAGCAGTGGTTATGGCATACTTTTAAGGATTTTAATGAAAACTTCATTTTTTAGCTATTTTTAAGGATGAATTTTTGATTTTCTGAAAACATTTTAATGATTTTATTCATAGAAAAACAGGATTTTGCCTGTTATTCCATGTTTAGCATGCCAATCCTAGAGATCAAGCTTTCAAAAGTGGATGTGTCTAATGCTTTGGTTAGCACATCTGCTAGCCGATCCTTAGTTGGAACATGATGCAGAGAAATCAAACCTTTTTCATAGCAATCCCTTACAAAGTGATGTCTGATGTCAATGTGTTTGGTGGTTGAGTGGGAAACTGGGTTTTTGATGATATTTTCTACTGCCTGACTGTCCAACATGAGTGGTGTCTTCAAGGCAGCGATACCAAAATCCAGCAACTGATTTTGAAGCCAGAGCAGTTGGGCTGTACAGCTTGCAGCAGCTATATATTTTGCCTCAGCAGTGGATGTGGAAACAGCTGCTTGCTTTTTGCTTTGCCAAGACACTAAGAAATTGCCTAGGAATTGGCACCCTCCTGAAGTGGACTTCCTTGTCTTGTCACATCCAGCAAAATCACTATCTGAGAAACCTGAAAGCTCAATTTTACCATCAGCTGGATACCAGATACCAAGTGTGGGAGCACCTTTTAGGTATCTGAATATCCTTTTTACAGCAATAAGGTTTGAGTTTCTAGGGGCTGATTGGGATCTGGCACAAACACATGTTGCAAACATGATATCTGGCCTGGATGCAGTTAGGTACAATAAAGACCCAATCATGCTTCTATACAAAGTTTGATCAACCAATTCATCCTTCTCATCAGATATGACTACTTTATTGGTTGCAATGGGTGTACTGCATGGCTTACAATCATCCATATCAAATTTCTTTAAAAGTTCTTTGGCATATTTGCCTTGATGGATGAAAGTGCCATTTTACAGTTGCCTTACTTGGAGACCAAGAAAGCACTGGAGTTCACCCATTGCACTCATTTCAAACTCAGTTGTCATGAGTTGCCTAAACTCTTCACACATTTTATTACATGTGCTTCCAAAAATGATGTCATCCACATAAATTTGGACAATCATCAAATCCTTTCCTCTCCATTTTAAAAACAGTGTTTTATCTATTCTACCTCTTGTGAAACCAATGGAAAGTAGATAGGTGGAAAGAGTTTCATACCAGGCCCTTGGTGCTTGTTTCAAGCCATATAAAGCTTTATTTAGCTTGTAGACATGATTTGGATTAAATGGATCCTCAAAATCTGGAGGTTGACAAACATATACCTCTTCTTGAATCTTACCATAGAGGAATGCACATTTGATATCCATTTGGTACACCTTGATGTTGTGGTTGACAACAAAGGCCAGAAATAGTCTGATTGCTTCAAGTCTTGCAACAGGGGCAAATGTTTCATCATAATCAATCCCCTCTTCTTGTCTGTACCCTTGAACCACAAGCCTGGCTTTATTTTTGACAACAATACCCCTTTCATCAGTTTTATTTTTGAAGACCCATTTTGTGCCAATAGGACTTACACCCTCTGGCAATGGAACAAGCTCCCATACTTGTTGTCTTCTAAACTGTTGGAGCTCCTCTTGCATATCTTCTACCCAGCTGTTGTTTTTTCAGTGCCTCTTGGTACTTGACTGGCTGATGGAGTGATAGAAAACCAGTAAAAAGACAAATGTTTTGGGATTGACTTCTTGTGAGCACCCCTTCATTGATGTTGCCAATAATTTGGTCTGGTGGATGAGATTTCAAGAAGATGAGTTCTCCTTGGTATGGAACAATGGCATTGAGTGGAGATGGCTGCAAATGTGAATCATCTGAGCTAACCACTGCTGGTGACTTTGATGATCCAGCAGTGGCTTCAAAAGGTGGTGGAATTGGAGGCAAAGGTATGGACACATGTTGACTTTGATCCACTGTTTGAGGACTTTTATCAACAGTGCTTGATGATGTGGAAGCAGTGGTTAAAGGGCTACTTTGGTCAACAACTGTTGAGGTAGCAGTGGTTGAGCTTTGACATCTGTTTTGAACATCTGCTGCTCTTCCCATTTTGACAGACTTTTGAGGAATGATGATTCATATCCATAGTCTGGTGTTGAATCCTCTGATGGACCTGCACTGTTAGTCTTGACAGCAGTATTTTCAAAAGTGAATTTATCAAGATCAAACAAATCTGCAGGATTTGCTGGGATTTTCATTGATGAAAGTTCATTGAACTTTACATTCAAAGTCTCCTCCACTATTTTGGTCCTTGTCTTAAACACTTTGTAGGCCTTAGCAGTGGTTGAGTATCCCAGATGATATCCACAATCAATTTTGGCTGCAAACTTAGAAATGGAATCTTTTAAGTTTAAAATGAAGCATGGGCAACCAAAAACTTTGAAGTATGAAATCAATGGCTTTATTTTATACAACAGTTCATAGGCAGTCTTTTGATGCCTGGGGTTGATTAAAACTCTGTTTTGGACATAGCAAGCAGTGTTTACTGCTCTGCCCAAAAAGTTAATGGCAAACCTGAATCAGCAAGCATGGTTCTGGCAGCCTCAATCAAAGTTCTGTTCTTTCTTTCAACAACCCCATTTTGTTCTGGTGTTCTTGGAATGCTGTATTGCCTCACATTTCCTTTTGACACACAGAAATCATCCAACTCCTTGTTTCTGAACTCTGTGCCATTGTCACTTCTGAAGATTTTTACTGGAAGGTCAAACTGTTTTTCAACCTGTTTCACAAAGTCTTGCAGAATGCCTGCAGTCTCATCTTTTGAATGTAAAAAGTAAGTCCATGTAAACCTAGAAAAGTCATCAACTATAACCAAACAATACCTCTTTTTCTTAAGACTCATGACTTTTACTGGGCCAAACAAATCCATATGAAGCATTTGCAAACATTTGGTTGTTTTGGACTCATCAATGGATTTGTATGAGCTTTTATGTTGTTTTCCTTTTAAGCAGGAAACACAATGCCCAGGACAGGTGAACAGTTTTTAAGGTAAACCTCTTATTAACCCCTGTTTTGAAATGGTAGTGATTGTCTTAAGATTTGTGTGCCCCAATCTTCTGTGCCATAGTTCTGTCTCTTTGTTTGATGCAGCTGAGAACAGACAGGCATCAGTTCTGGGGCTCTCTTTTGACATATCCACCACATAAACATTGCCACTTATTTGAGCAACAAGTTTGGTTTTTCCAGTTTTTATTATTGCTTCAATCTTCTCAACCATTTCTGGTCCAACAATCCTACAACATTCCTTTGTGAAGAATGACCCATACCCCTTGTCACTCATTTGTGAAACCCTCAGGAGGTTGAATTTTAGATTGTCTATCAGATTGACATTTTCAAATTTTACATTTCCAGACTGTACTGTACCAGACCCCAGAACTTTCCCTTTACTATTATTGCCAAAGGATATATCACCCCCTCCATGGATTTTGAAATCTTTGAGTAGGGCTTTACATCCTGTCATGTGCCTGGAGCCTCCACTATCTACATACCAAAGGCTATCTAAGCATGCAGAAGCTCCCTGCACATGAAGTAAAAGGATTAGTTCATTAGGGTCTCCAAAGCCAATAAGGCTTTGGGTGGGGTCTCAACAGTGTCTGGGATGAGTGCAGATGGATGGGCAGTGGTTAGGTCAGGGGTTTGGACAGTTTTAGGACTGTTTCTCTCTAACCATTGTTGAGGGTTTTGACCAATCACCTGCTGATATCCAAAAGGATGCCTGTTCACTCTTGGTTTAGAGGGCCTTTTGTAGGTCTCATAAACTTGTGGAATCCTTTGGTAAGATGATTGTCCCTTGCCTTTTCTGAATTTGTTGGCAGGGGGTGCATCAGTCACTTGAACTTCTCTTTGGACAGATGTTTGATTCAGCTGTTTTGTAACAGCTGTTTGGACTGGCACAAACAGTGGTTGATTCTTAGTGAATTTGACAGATGATGTTGATGGACTCAAGGATGTTTTAGCAGTGTACTCATTCTTTTTCACATCAAAGTTTTTGAGATACACACATGCTTGAGTTTTGTGGTTTGTTTTACCACAGATGGTGCAGCTTTCAGCAGGTACAATGACACTTGTTTTGTTTAGATCATATGCTTTTAGATGAAAACAGTGTTTTGTTAGATGGTTTCTCTTTTCACAAAAATCACAAAACAGGTTGTTGATCTTTTCTCTTTTCTTCCTTTTCTCTGACTCCTTAGAAACAGAGTTTTGAACCACTGTTGGGATGTCTTTGATAGGAATGACCTTTGCTTTTGGAGCTGTGACACCATCAGTGGTTGTAAAGTCCATGGGCTTGAAATTTTCAAGAATGTCACACTCATCAGACCATGTGGGTTTAAATTGGCATTTCTCAATTTCCTCAAAAGTTGAGGACCCCACAGATCTTTCCAAAGTGATTTTGTTACCAAGTTTGTCGGTTATTTTAACCTCTTGGCCATTCTTGTTGGTTGGTTTAATTTCAGATGAACCAGCTTGTTCTCCAGCAGTAGTTCACCAGCAACTGCAGTAACCACTGCTTCAGTCACTTCATCCACTGTTTCAGCACTTAGCTGTTCACCTTCAGTTTCTACCCCTTCTGGTATAGACTCTAATGCCATCAAACAGAATTCATCATTAGTAGGATCATTAAAAGCATTGAGTGCAAAATTTTCATCACTAAGCTCATCAGACATGCTGCTCCAGTCAACAAAGCCTTGGGTGAAAAAGCTTTGTTGATCTGGTTGTACCACTGTTGGAGCAGCTTGTTGAGGTGCAACAGGTTGCACTTGTGCCTGAGGGACAGGGGCTTGAACATACTGAATTTGTGGAACAGTGGTTTGAACATAATGCACAGGCACAGGGGTTGCAGCATAGTAAGCAGTGTTAACATGGGCAGCAGGGGTATATTGGGTATAGTGCACAGTGCTTTGATGTTGTGGTCTAGGGTTTGAGCTGGGATGAGTAATTATTGGACCAGTGGTTTGACTCCTGCATTCCCTAGCAAAATGACCTAGCCTATTGCACTTATAGCACTTAATTTTTGACTTATCCAACCCCACTTTTAAATTCCCATGTAACCCTGGGAATTTTCTCCCTGTTCTTTTGTAGAATTTGCTTGTTCTTACACTAAGCAAAGCCAATTGATGCAAAATGTCCACCTCTTCTAAGTCAGTGGGATCAAAGTGTTGCAAATCATTGAGTTCAAAGCACAAGTTATCTGACATCTGGTTTTCACAATTTGCAGTAAAAACATAATTTGCAGAGTGAGAATCAGGGTTGTTAAAATTTCCACCAGCAGTTATATCAATAAAGTGATCATAACCCTGATCCTTACTACCGCTACCAGATTCTTCCTGACCAAAAAGAGCTGTGCTACCGAATGAATAATCATCAGCAACTTTTCCAGACTCTTGCAACTTCTTTTTCTGGTTTAACTCCCTTTCATAGGTCAGGAGTCTACTATGAGGTTGGGTCAGGGTCAGATCTTTGAACTCAGCAGAGTTTCTAGTAACAAAAGCAATGATATCCCATTTTTCTGGTAGTGATCTAAGGAACCTGCTATTTTGAGTTGAATTTGGAAATGTTACTTTAACATGCCTTAGTTCACTAATGAGACAACTGAATCGCTCAAACTGCTGAGTCAATGATTCACCCTTGATGTGACAAAATGTTTCATACTGCTGATTCAGAATTTCCCTATTGTTTTCAATAACTTCTTCTGTTCCCCCAAACTATTCCTTCAGTGCATCCCATAGTTCTTTGGCACTGTTACAATGTAACAGTCCAGCATAGATCTCATTTGGTAATGCAGATGCTAAATGATTTGGCATCGAGTTCGAACTTTTGAAAATCAGTTTCAGTATAGTTTTCAGTTGGTTTAGGTACGAACTTCTTTGCATCCTCAGCACTTGGCACCATAGGAACATGGGGACCAAAAACAACAGACCTCCAACATCCAGTGTTCTGTTGAGCAAGGATGTGACCCATCCTTCTCTCCCAGATGTTGTATTCATTACGTTTAAGCATGGGTGGTTTGAAAAGTGAGCCAATGTTATTCTTATCATCTTGTGATTGTGACGTCATCCTGGTTGTTTTACAGACACTGATTAATCAACTTTAATGGTGATTAAACCTTGCACTGTTTTCAACAAAACGAACAAACTATCAGTATCAACGATTTTGAGCTGAACTATTTATGTCAAAATGATTGTTAAATCAAATTTGACTGTCCAAGATCTGATACCAATTGTTAGGATCTGAGTTTGGTTTTGATTGTGTTTTACGTTTGAATTAAAATGATCTATGAATGAGTAGTGCAGCGGAATATAATGGAAGCAAACTTTTCACAATCAAACGAGAGAATTGCTTTTAACATACAAGTTTAACATTGAACCGAATGCTTGAATTTATTACAAGATTCTATTACAATTGCAAGTATGTAACAAACTCCCCCTCAGCCTGAGCTCACTTGGTTTGTTCGTGCAGGAAGAAGATGGTGAAAGAGCTGATAGAACAGTACAAAGCACTGTTCTATTTATAGGCACGAGCAAACCACTGAAGCATCTAAGCTGACGTCACCATGAAAGTGACATCTAACCTCCTAACAAACTCTAACATCTGATCTATACAACCTCTGCTATGCTAACTACTGTTATTACAATTCATTACATAAAGACATCTTAAACTACTGCTGCATCCTTCCACTGATGTAAACCCAGCAGTACTTGTCATGATCAACAGAGCTTGACTCATAGCAGTAGATTGAACAGCAGGGCTTTAGTCTTCATTAGTCTTTGATCAGCAGTTGTAGGTCAGCAGTTTGTATGATCAGTAGATAGGAGGTCAGCAGATGTTGAAACCACTTTCAAGGGGAGAGACTTGTATACATGACATCTGCTTATTCTGGATCCACTGCTCTGATCCAGTTTTGGCTTTTATTATCTGTTCCTTTGGTAGGGTTCAATCCCAACATTTGTTGAAAACCCAACTCTCTCTATAGATATGACTGAGAGTGAGGGTTACTCTGTTATATATATCAACAAATCTTTCAACATCATTCACCTCTTTCAACCTACCAAAACACCTTAAACCCCTTCTTTTCTACCCAAAACCAACCCGTTGGTATTTAAATACGATGGGTTTAGTTAGATACCAACTCATCTTTATTGGTCTTCATATTCTTGGTTCAATACCAATTCATCTTTATTGATCTTCATATTCTTGGTTCAATACCAACTCATCTTTATAGGAGAGTATGTTGATATAGGAGAGGAGATGCAATTTTCTAACTAAACCTTGAATCCAATGCTTCTCTAAAAATATTTGTTTCTTTCCTTTTCATGAGGTAAAATTACTATATCACCCCCACCAGATACATCTTCCAACTTTCAAAATTTAAATCAAACTAACATGAAGTATCTCGAAGCATTGAGATAACGGACATCCATCAAGCTCAATCCTTCCTACATTATTGAAAATTACTATATCACCCCTACCAGATATATCTTCCAACTTTCAATATTCAAATCAAACTAACACGAAGTATCTTGAAGGTATCTTATTCATATATTACAAATTAATCATTGAAGGAAAAGGAGAACTAGAATATCGATATGGTTGGTGTAAAAGCTAACATTTTACTACATTGACCATGTGTTATATGTAACACCCCAACCCCGCTAGGGCTGACGTGTCACTCTTACATATATCAAAACTAAAAACTAATCCATAACATTAGATAAAAGATCCTAGTTACATTTATTACATTACGGAAATAAAGAATCTTGGCCAGCAACTTCCTAACGCTCCTCACTGAAATCCCAGATCATCCCATATTACCTGTAAAACAAATAGGAAAACACAAATAGAAAAATACGGCTGAGCCAAAAATTGCTCAGTAACGGAGAAATCAATAGTACAAGTAACATCATATCAGCGGAAGCGAAACATAACAGAACAAAACTGAGACTGAACTGAAACGGTCATTGACACGATTACTGAAAAACAAGTGCAGGCACATGACTGATGCAAAAACCAATACACTAACCGATTTAAAACTGTAACGGAAACTGATACGAAAACAAAAATAAGTGATATGCATCACCGATACTGAACCCGACACAAAACCGATATTGAGACTGATACATCGTTGGCCATGATGACTAGAACAATTTAGCTTGTATAAACAAACTTATTTTAAAACATCGTTTAACTAATCTAGTATTCATATAAAGAGATTTTGTGACCTATCAATGAAACGTTTGAGCAAATTAAATACTAATAATTATCTAATATTTTGAACAACATTAAATAATACTATTATTCTGAAAACAAGATACTTGGCAAAACTATTTTCTTATGATAAACGTCTGAATTTAATCAATAAAATAATTTATCAAATTTCACAGCGGATCATCATTAGACCAAAATAACTAATTTTCTAACTTTGAAAACTTACGTTTAAGAAATAGAATAATTCAAATAACTTGGATCTCAAACCAAGTACTTATGACAATTTCGTAAGCCCGCATGGGAAAACAATACACAAACGAAAACAAATACGTAAACCGAAACATTTTAAATACCATTTAAAAATCCCCTAACCTTTAAAAGAAAAGGATTGCCGAAATTATCACCTTTAATGTAACAACCCGCACTTTTGTGCGTTGTTACTACTCAATATACTCGTTACGCCTAGCACCAGAGATTCGGATCATAATGTAACTATATCGCATATATCGCTATTCGAAGGAAAATCGCATATTTTCGAAATACAATATCACTATACTACACTGTTATCACAAACACTAACACTCACGGAGGCATTGAGTGAGGACCTATTCTACCCTTCTCAGTGGCCGTGGTGTGTCGAACCGCAGACAATTAACGCTAACAAGGACTCTCGGGTGAGTGCTATAGCTCCAGTCGTTGTGACGATGACGACAACACGAGTGAATGGTACCCCGTCAGTCTTTGTGGCACTACACGCAATAACGTTCACGATGACATCAAGAAAGGACCTATACTACCCTCATTGATGCTCGTGAAACGCCGCTAATAATCGCATACTCGAAACGAAAACCGATTGTTAATTATCGAAACTGTGGATTATGAATACGTAAATACGACCCTTATTGATGTATATATAATAATAATAATAATAATAATGATTTACTATGAAAAGCGCGTGAAACTATTAAAAAACGAAGAAATTCATCGCGTCAGGATAGCCATCCGGACGGATAGCAATCCGGACGGACAGCAATCCGGACGGACAGCTATCCGCACGGATGGGCTATCCGCACGACCGGGCCATCCGCACGATTGGGCCATCCGGACCAAAACCCACTTCAGTTCCACTTTTGCCTATAAATACCATGTCACACCACTGTTCAAGTGATGTGACAGCTCCCACTCGGCTAAACACGCTCAAGACCCTTTTCACCTGATTCCTCGCGGTTCCGGTAAGATTTCAACCTGGAAACTTGTAATTCTATGATCTACACTCCATTCTACACCATTCTATCTTTTAAAACTCAAATTCTAACCGTGAAATCTGCTGATTTGAGGCGTTTTGAGGTGATGTCACCAAGAGTTCTTATGAACTTCAAGTTGTGATCTCATCCCATCATAAACGACTCAGATCTGGGTGATTTCCACATGTTTTGATAACAAATCTCACCTAAATCCGTGTATCTAGCCAAGGAACTGTGCGATTTCGAGTTAACCACGAGAAACCGTCAAGAACGGCCAGTTCTGATGGAGCGGGGTGATTCCCGGCCATTAGAGCGGGTCGGAATTGATGGAATTTCGAGTGTTAATGCAAGATTACACTGTCTCGGTAGCTCTACACGTACTCCTTCCGATGACCACTCAGAAACAGTATATAGAGTGCGAAACAGACGTGTTGTCCGCACGGATCACGTGTAATCCGCACGGAGTAAATATCAACCCGCACGAATGACATGACTGTCCGCACGAGTTACTTGTCCGCACGAATGACATGACTGTCCGCACGAGTTACTTGTCCGCACGGATGACATGACTGTCCGCACGAGTTACTTGTCCGCACGGTTGACATGACTGTCCGCACGAGTTACTTGTCCGCACGGATGACATGACTGTCCGCATGAGTTACTTGTCCGCACGGATGACATGACTGTCCGCACGAGTTACTTGTCCGCACGAATGACATGACTGTGTGCACGATTTACACTTGTTCGAATGGGCGACAATCCGCACGAGTCAACACTAATCCGACCGGATAGCCTGTCATCCGACCAGATGACAGCCATCCGACCAGATGACAGCCATCCGACTCAGATCCATATGCCATCCGATCGGATGGGCCCATCCGAAAGGGTGAGCACCATCCGACCAAGATGACTGACTTTTCAATGCTATTCTCACTTAACCATGCATCGATTACTATATCCCTCAATGATTAACGTAGACGTACTCGCAACCGATCCAATCAAGTTGTGTTCCCGCTAAATACGCACTGTGAGTGTACTTGAACCCTTTTTAATCATATTTTGGGTGTGACATACGTTTCTAACAAATCGAACTTATCAAACGAATTACTAAATCAATCGAATTATCACTTGCGAATAACTGTTATGCATAGATATACGTGATGCTAGTTGCATATGTGCTAGGGCTTATACTCGCGACGTCCCACCATGACTAGTATAGTATTGCGCCCGACGGGGTCTAGTTTGCCATCGCATATTCGAGCATCGAGGACTTAGTTGGTAGTATCAGCTTTGTGAGTATATATGTCGTGTGTTACGTTCTTGCATATGGAAATTCGCTACACTTTTATCTATTATGCTACTTATCAAACCTGTATACTCGCCAATACTTTTGTATTGACAAATATTTTAACGTATGTTGCAGGATAGATCGTTGACTGTATCAAATCAAGCTAGGAGGTCTAGAAACTCAACTAAAATCTAGGTTGTCGGATTGTATTGTTCAAGAGGACAAGAAATCTGTGATAACTTATGTGATTGTGTTATTTGTTAGTATGGGATAACGAATGTATTAAATATTATCGCAATATAGTTGTTATGGATTCTCTTGAGCAATCTGATTCGCCTAGTGCCGCGCCCCGATGATTCCGCCATCAGTTAGGGTGTGACATTTAAATAAATATTTGGATTAAGATTAAAATCTATTAATTAATCATACTTCAAAAGTGATTATATAATAAAAATAATTATTTTTATTACTTTGGAGATTTATATTCAATAACCAAAATAATCGGATAACCTAAGTTTAAAAGTAGAATAATTTAATTCTTACAAAACTTACTAAACCGATCAAGAGAATTGACACGAAAAAAAAAGACAGATTCAACAAGTTTAGAACAAAGATTGAATCAAATACTGAATACAGGTACTCACAGATACAAACTATACGTATAACACGAAATTGAAATCCAAGATACTGAGACGAAACTGGTATAGAGACACTGAGTCAAAACATACATAACTAATACAGAATATAATCAGAAGCATGATTAATTCGATACATGATCGGAACCATGACCAGATGCGTACAAATCATATCAGGCATATCAGAACAAATACTGAACATATTCAGATACAAAGACATATACTAACTTACACGACATATGTATATCAACAGAACAATCGTGTAACACAGAATCACCCAAAGCTACAAACAAACAGACTGATACACAGCTAGCTAGTCCATGCACCTATGAGATGGTGAGTGTGGCGTGCACCCATTATTCCATCTCCAGACAAACAAACAAACTCAAACTCAGAGCTAAGATCGATCTATACGCCTCTAGTGGCCAAGGTGCTACACAAGCACAGCTAGAGACGCCGTGAACTTTTATTAAGCACTGTGACGATAAGTGCCATGCCGTTGACGCCCAAACGACAAGCCAGACATGCTTGGGTGATAGAGTACATATACTAAGGTCATGTAAATAATTTACACACAACTGAAAATAATGATGACAGGAACATGCGACCATGAGTACAAATCTAAGGTATGGCATGCTACAACTCACTAGTAAACAAACATATAAAAACCGACTCATATAACGTATCACATATCAAACGAGTACTAATATCCAATGTTTTTATAACCGGACCGGACGTTGAACCGGTCTCCTTACCGTCCACTGGTCGGACCGGTCCAACCGGATTTAAGAACCGATAACACTTTTTATATGTGTATCTTTAAATGTATAATCACACTTATTCACAAAACTAAATAAAGTAAAACAATTAACAAAATTAAAATATGGTTATTCTTTAAACTAAATTAAAATCTGGTTTACTGGTTATGCTTTAAACTATATTAAAAGTTTGATATTCTTCCAAACTAAATTAAATATACTCACAAAAAATCTATAAACCTTTACTTTCCCCAAAGTGCTTTGGAAACTGAGATTGAGATGTCATAATTATATATTTCTTTTTTCTTTTAACACGCAACATATTTTCTCATGTTCTCCTAAATCATCCATTACTGCAACCCTTCTCAGCTTTTGGTCAGTTCATCTCCATCTACACTTTCGATTATATCGACAACGGTTCAAGGGTTGCGGCCACCTAATGAAGACGATGAGCGGCGTAGCATCAGTGCATCACCATCTGCAAGCACATTCCTCTTTCATTCTCTGTTATTTCATCTTGGCAGGTCATACCGAGAGACCCCGGCCTGACCGCTAAATAACACTGGTTTTTCGGTCCAACTCCGGTCAAGGGTCCGGCCGGCCGGTCAAAGCGCATAACGGCCCAACACCACAGACCGGACCGGCTATAGTAGCGGTTGCCGGTCCGACCGGTCGAACCGGCCGGTCCGGTCCGATTTTCACAACATTGCTAATATCAAATCATGAAAATCAAACTTGAGACAGAGACAAAGATCCACACTACAAAGTGCAGATACGATAAAGATGAATACTGTGATGAGAAGACCAAAGAATCTGTACCTTGATTTAGCAAAGCAAAGAAAAATCCAAATCGACTTGTCCTTAAATATTGCAAACCTATATCCCATATTTTAAAAATGAGTTTTTTTTTGTCATTTAATCTAAAATATAATTCTTTAGATTTTCCGGCGACCAAAACTAATTTACCCAATAATCAAATACGCTTTTGGTTCAACACTCACAATAACTAATTTAATCATCTTGTTTATATAACATAGTCTATTATGTCTAGATTTATATATATATATATATATATATATAGGGTGGGGTTCGGCTACAAAGTCTATTTTTCCTACAAAGTGTACAAAGTCATAAAACACCACAATTTAAGCCATAAAACACACTCAAAACCTATAAATAACAGAGTGAAGATCACTAAAACACAATATCCAAACCCTATTAGTCCATAAAAACTTCAAACACACCATCGTAGAACTATGAATATAAAACACAACATGATAATCAACATAAAATACACTAGTGTTATTCATTCGATAATCAAAGCCTTATCATCCAAAACACAACACAAAACCCATAAATATGACGTTTTAGTAATCTTCACTTTGTTATTTGGGGATTTTGAGTATGTTTTATGGTTGAAATTATGGTGTTTTATGACTTTTTACATTTTGTAAGAAAAATGGACTTTGTAGCCAACTCCCACCCTATATATATATATATATATATATATATATATATATATATATATATATATAGGGTGGAGTTATTGTAAAAAAGACCAAAAGTGTGAGAAAGGTAAGAAAGAATCTCAGCCATTAGATCTAAATTAATTGAAAAGGGTATAATTGTAAATGCATTAACAAATTCAAATATGGTAATCCTTGATTTAAGGATTTGGAGAGAGAAAATCCTTGATTTAAGGACTTATAACCGTCCATAATCAGAGCATGTTCATGACATGGTGTTTTAAATAAATTCATAGTTCAATTCATGGTGTTTTTACAAAATAATCTAACACCATTCAGTAAACAAAATATAACACCATTCAGTACACAAAATAACACCATTCAGTACAAGATATAACACCATTAAGTAAACAAAAAATAACACCATTCAATAAATAATATAACACCATTCAGTAAACAAAAAATAACACCATTCAGTAAACAATATACCATCATTAAGTAAACAAAAAATAACACCATTCAGTAAACAAAATAACACAATTCAGAAAAAAAATAACACCATTCAGAAAATAAAATAAACACCATTACTGAAAAGAAAAAAACACCATTAATGAAAAGAAAATAACACCATTCAGAAAAAAAAACACCATTCAGTAAAGAATATAACACCTCTGTATCATCTTCTCCACTTCCGGCACCACCACTGCCGCACCACCATTGCCGATCCGCACCACCACTGCTGCTGCCGCTCGCCACTGCCACTCGCCGCTCGACATGGATTCCGTCACACGCACACCTCCTCTCTCCCCCACTACCTCGGTTCCCTCTCTCTATTCTCTGGCCACCGGCGCCGCTTTTCCGGAGGCTGCCGGCGACGGTTTCTCCAGCAAAGACACCCCAACCCCTTCGTTCTCTCACCCTCGTTCTATCTCTTTAAAGAAACCCAACCGGACTCCGGCCGGCGAAGTCGGCAGAACCGGTGTGAATGATTATAACGATGTTAGATGATGATGATGAGAGAGAGATCTTTGATCGTAGATGGAGATCATCTGGAGAGAGAGAGAGAGAGAGATATTGTAGGGATTTTGATTTACAGTTTCTATTTTTGAATGGATATAAAGACTTTATTACCCCTAGAATTTCCAATTCAGTCCAAAAAAATAAACCAAATTTTATAATTTGGTCCCTATTAATCTCAACCATTAGATCAAAGATCTAATGGTGTAGATTCTTTCTTACCCTTCTCACACTTTTAGTCTTTTTTACAGGATCCTAACTCTCTCTCTCTCTCTCTCTCTCTATATATATATATATATAGGGGACCGCTAAAATGAAAACCATCTCCAGTTGTAAGAACCGCGGGAACCACTTTCTAGCCATTAGATTTCCAAAATGGATGGATGAGATTAAAAGTAGTTAAAAGTAATATTAAATTCTTTTTGTCTTATTATATCTTTAATATTTTAATCTAAAAGAGTATTTAAGTAATTTTGTTTTTTTGTCTTATAAATTTTATTGTTTTTTATTACATTTTTGTCCTATTGCATTAATTGTTTTTTCTAAATTATATTTTTTTTTATCAAACAACATTTTGAAATCAGATTTTTTGATAAAAAAAATTTACGCGCGCTTTTTTACGACCCATTTTTTACGCGCGTTTTTTTACGACCCGTTTTACGCTCTGTTTTTTCACGCAGTTTTTGCGACCGGGTTTTTAAGTACCGTTTTTTATGCCCGGTTTTACGCACCGTTTTTTGCCGCACCTTTTTTTACGTCACGTTTTTACAAGCCGTTTTTACGCCCCATTTTTTACGTCCCGTTTTTACGCGCCGTTTATACGGCCCGTTTTACGCGCCGTTTTTTTACGCCCCGTTTTTTTCACTCCGTTTTTGCGACCGGGTTTTTACGTGCGGTTTTTTATACCCGGTTTTACGCACCGTTTTTTAGTGCGCCGTTTTTACGACCCCGTTTTTTAAGTGCGTTTTTTACGACCCGTTTTTACGCGCCGTTTTTACGACCCGTTTTACACGCCGTTTTTTTACGCCCCCGTTTTTTACCTGCGTTTTTTACGACCTGTTTTACGCCCCGTTTTCTTCACCCCGTTTTTGCGACCGTGTTTTTACGCGCTGTTTTTTATGCCCGGTTTTACGCGCCGTTTTATACCCCGCCGTTTTTTACGTCCCGTTTTTACGTGCCGTTTTTACGCCTCGTGTTCACGCCCCCTATTTACGCGCCGTTTTTTCACCCGGTTTTTAAGAGCCATTTTTTGCGCCCCGTTGTCATGCGTCTTTTTTTGCGAGTTGTTTTTTGCGCCCCCTTTCTTACACATGCGTTTTTAAACTTTTTTTACGGTTTTAAACTTTTTCTTTTACGAAAACTTTTTTTTACGGTTTTAAATTTTTTTACGAAAACTTTTTTGACGTTTTACGTTTTACAATTTACATAAAACAATATTTTACGTTTTACATAATAAGGTTTTACGTTTTACAATTTACATAAAAAAGTTTACGTTTTACAATTGACATAAAAAAGTTTTACGTTTTACATAGAAGTTTACGTTTTACGTTTAAAGTTTACGTTTTACGTTGTACGTTTTACAGGTTACATAAAAAAAAATTTACGTTTTACGTTAAAAAGTTTTTACATAAAAAAGTTTTACGTTAAAAAGTTTTCGTTTTACGTTAAAAAGTTTACGTTTTATGTTAAAAAGTTTACGTTTTACGTTAAAAAGTTTTTACATAAAAGTTTTTAGACAGCCACCACCTCCAACACCACCGCCGCGAACACCGTCGGGCCACCCCCAAAACCGATGTTGGAAGTATAAATGTTTCGTATAACGGATTTTTCGAAAATCGGGCAGAGTTTCCTCTGTTTTTGGACAATCCCGACAACTAAGTGTCGATTTATTTTTTTAAAATACAACAATAAACCAATCACAATTATCAATATATATAGGTTTCGTCGAAATGTCAAAACATAACGAATTTCTAATCCAGTCGGTTCGAGCTCGGGTCGCGTATAACTAAAAATCTATAACTATATAAACAAGATTTTCGCGTTGTTTAAATTGTTACCGGGTCTGGTTTTGACCGTGGTTGACTGCTGTTGACCGGCGGTGAAGTGAGACCAGCTTTGACCGAGACCCGAAACCACACCCGAACCACGGCTGACCAGCTTTGACCGAGACCCGAAAACTTTTTACGTTTTACGTTTTGCGTAAAACTTTTTACGTTTTACGTTAAAAAGTTTACGGTTTAACTTTGTTTTTACAAAAACCTTTTTACGCAAAAACGAACGCAACCAGAAATCGCAAACTCGGGAAGTGTCTCAGATATATTGTTATCATCGACTACGGGGAAAAAATAAAAAAAACTAACAACATCAAAACATATAGTGTATCTCGAAAAAAAAAAATATCAAACATAGTGTATCTCGAAAAAAAAATATCAAACTAATTCGTTCATCTCGAAAAAAAAATAAAAATACTAACAACATCAAAACAAATGTAGCATTTCTGTTTTTGGTAAAGTCCAGATCCATAGTAACTTTCTGTTGTCACTATTAACTAAATGATGTACTAAACTGAAGATTGCAATTATGTTGATTGAAATATCAGGAATAAAAAAGAGTACAGTAGAAACCTCAAATGATCCAACGAAAAAACCGAAGACCCACAGCTACATTCACAGATCCAGATTCCCACATAGTGGATTCCAAGTTTATCCAAGAATAAACACCTAGTCTCCACCTTTTCACACACCTGCAACAATTCAATCACTTAAACCAATTAAAATCATCCAAAACCTTGAAGCTCCTTTGATCCATAGAACATTTGACTTTTAATGTCAACCCTTTTGACTTCTACAAGCTAATGATGAAAGACGACTGTTCTGTACTTCACTGTAGATTATGAAAGACGACGGTGATCGAGACGGCTGTTCTGTACTTCACTGTAGATGATGAACGACGGCGGTAACCGAGGAGACCACCCGACGGCGGCGGTGGCGCCGGAGCCTCGTTCAGGTTCAGATCTGGGGTTCGGGTATTCAGATTCAGTCGCGGGTCATGGTTCAAGCTCAGATATGGGGGCGCCGCCGTCACAGGTGATAGAGGTGTGGGTGTGGGTGTGGGTGACCGGCCGGAGGTAATAGGGCTGTGGGTGTGGTTTCAATTCTTGGATTTTTAAGAGAGAGGTGAGAGATGATGGGAGTCCGGCTGTTCGTCTTCAACAGAGAGGGCGAGGGGGAGGGCTCGAGTGGATGAAGAAGGTGGTGAGTATGGTTTGGGTTGAACAAAATCTCTGGTTTTTTAAAATTGAGGAGAGAGACATGAGAAATGAAAAGAGACAAAATAGGAGAGAGGGTATGATCGATTTAAATGAAGAGAGAGAGAGAGTGGGATTTGACATATGGGATAAATGACTAAAACACCCTTTAGGTTGGCATAATCTTATTGGCTGAAACTGGTTCTCATGGTTTTTACAATTGGGGGTGGTTTTCATTTTAGCGGCTCCCTATATATATATAAATATATAAGTGATCGCTAAAATGAGAACCACCTCGAGTTGTAAGAACCGTGAGAACTTTTTGATTCGGGGCGAGGTTGACCAAATTTTTTTTTTCATAAACGTAGATGCGTGTATTATAAACACATTTGTAAAAAAAAAATTCAAAAAAAAAAATGTCGTGTGTGTAGTTTTGAGCACCACAAGTTTGTGTTTACGGGTACCGTAAATTTTCTGGTTAAATTTACGGTACCCGTAAACACAAACTTGTGGTGCTCAAAACTACACACACGACATTTTTTTTTGAATTTTTTTTACAAATGTGTTTATAATACATGCATCTACGTTTATGAAAAAAAAATTTAGTCCACCTCGCCCCGTACGGTGTAGTTCTCACGGTTCTTACAACTCGAGGTGGTTCTCATTTTAGCGGTCCCCTAAATATATATATAGTATATATGGGGACCGCTAAAATAAGAAGACCAAAGAATCCGTACCTTGATTTAGCAAAGCAAAGAAAAATCCAAATCGATTCGTCCTAAAAAATATTGCAAACCTATATCACATATTTTAAAAATGAGTTTTTTTTTTTGTCATTTAATCTAAAATATCATTCTTTAGATTTTCCATGACCAAAACTAATTTACCCAATAATCAAATACGCTTTTGGTTCAACACTCACAATAACTAATTTAATCATCTTGTTTATATAATATAGTCTATTATGTCTATATATATATATATATATATAAAGAGTAAGGTACAAATTACCTTATCGTACATTATATACGCTAACATTATAGCCATACACGTGTCCTGATTGGTTTTTCATATATAGGGTTAAATGAGACAATTAATTCAATCATCTGAGGGTAAATTCGTCTCTTCATTCAATCAGCGAGCGAGAAGTTCGTTACACTAATATCCCGGTATTTATCATTCGAATCAATTTCAAATTTTTCATAATTCTCAATTTGCAGTTATCGTTCTTCTGTGTTAGGGTTTTATTTAGTTGTTTTTTTTCTATGGATCCACAGAGCAGCAGTGGACATGCAAATGTTGTTGATGTTGAAGAAAGTCGACCGATCGGTGATCATGCTCAATTATCTGCATATCAGAGAGTTTCTATTGAGGATGTTTTAAATCCGCCATCTGCAAATTCAAATCCAATTGCAAGTTCAAGTGCTCTAAACGATTGTTTTAATGGTAATTATGTGAATTCAGATTTCTAAATTGTTCGTATACCTGTTTTTTGTTTAATCGCTCCTCTGATTTTACATTTTTGTAACATTTTTTTGAAGTTTGAATGTTGAGTATATTTTTGATATGAAAGCAACATCTACAAATTCGCATGTTATTAGTCTTTCAATTCGCATTTGATGTTTTTCCCTAAGTATTTCGCATGCTATGATTTATTAAATCGCATAGATAAATCAGATTAATCATAATCATCAATCTCGCATGTATTCTTCATAGATTTCGCATGTTTTTGATTTTTCTGATTTGATTCATTTAGATGAAAGGGTTTACACTCCGGAGGTTCAAGCATCAGCTACACCTGTGGTTGGAATGCAATTTATCTCTATTGAACAAGCATATGTGTTTTACCAATCATATGCTAAGTTGGCTGGTTTTTCTATTCGGAAAGGTGGTGAAGTAAACAGTGGTGGTATAATCAAAACTAAGTATTTTGTTTGTTCTAAAGAGAGACATAAGCCAATTTGTATTGACGATCGTTCGAAGTCAAAAAAGCAATTCAAAACAAGGAACAAGGGGACTATTAGAACTGGATGCAAAGCTCAACTTATGATTTGCACTGTGGATGGTAGATTATATACAGTAAAGAGATTTGTTGATGGCCATAATCATAAGTTTGTATGCCAAGATGATATTCACATGTTGCCAGCTTACAGACAATTGTCAGATGTCCAGGAGGAGATGGTATGGGAACTAGACACTTTAAACCTTGGTCCTGTCAAAGCTTTCCATATAATGAGGAAACGTTATGGTGGTTTCGAAAACGTTGGTGCCACGGTTGATGATTGCAAAAATTTTAGGAAGCGAATTAACAGCTATATAGGAGAATATGATGCTGACATGGTGATTAATAGGATGACTGACAAAAAACAGTATTTAGCTGATTATTCGTTTGAATATTCTGTTGATGATGGCAAACGTTTAACTGGTTTGTTCTGGGCTGATGGTTTATGTAAGCTTAACTATATGGAATTTGGGGATGTGATATCCTTTGATGCAACTTTCAAGACAAACAGGTTAGTGTTTGAAGACAAACATGTTTTTTTTTTTAACTATTTTTCGCATGTTATATGTCTTCATGAGCTGTGTATATCGCATGTGTAAAATTTGTGTTAACGATATCGCATGTTTTACTTTTGTTTTCGCATGTGGGTTTTTGTAATTCGCATGTTTTACGTTTGTTTTCGCATGTGTTGTGCAGGTACAAGATGGTGTTTGTCCCGTTCACTGGCATTGACAACCACTGTCGAAATGTAACATTTGGAGCTGGGTTGTTGGCATCGGAGAGCATTGAATCATATAAATGGCTATTGAATTCATTTTTAAAGTCATTTGGTCAGCAGCCAAAGGTTGTAGTGACTGATCAAGACCCAGCTATGAAACAGGCTATTGAGGAGGTTTTCTACATCAGCAGACACAGATTGTGCATGTGGCACATAATGAAAAAAGTGGCAGATAAGGTATAGTATGCTATATTGTCTTTTGTTAGTGTTATTTTTTTGTATATTATATATTTTTTTATAGGTTGATATTAAGAGCATTTATTTGTCATAGGTTGGACACGAGTTGTGCAATAACGATGAGTTTAAAAGGAGGATGTGTGGCATTGTTTGGACTGATTCGATCGAGCCTGAAGAATTCGAGAGACAGTGGAAGTTGGTGATGATTGATTTTGGTCTCACAGAAAACAAATGGATCGATGACATGTTTGTGATGAGATCCATGTGGATTCCTGCTTTTTACCGACACGAGCCAATGTCGGGACTTATGAGAACAACATCAAGATCAGAGAGTGAGAACCATTTTTTCTGCCAGGTGTCTAATTCACAACTCACTCTCGTAGAGTTTATGAATCATTTCGACGGTGCAATGGATGTCTAACGTTTTAATCATAGAAAGAATGATCATATTTCAAGATATACGGAGCCTGCTGATTTGAGCGGAACTTCTTTGGAAGAAGATGCTGCTAAGAGATTCACCAGGTCTATATTCTTTGATCAGCAAATAGAGATTTTAGGTACAATTTCTGAATGTCTGCCGATGGACACCAAAGTAGAGGGTCCACAGATCAGGATAATGTTGAAGGACTTTAAAGCACATGGAAATGGTTTATTGGAGGTATTATTATACATGCGAATTTATTATGTTACACATGCGTTTTAAAGTTATCCCTATACATGTTTGTAAAACATGCGAATTTAATATGTTACATATGCGATTTTAAAACTGATTCAATTACATGTTTTTTTAAGACATGCGAAATTGTCATGTTTCACATGCGAATTTAATTTTGAATACATATATATATATTTTTTTTTTGTTGGTTTTTCCTAGGTGTGGTTCAAGAACCTTGAAAATGATGTAACTGCACAATGTAGCTGTTTGCGTTTTGAGCAGTATGGGCTGCTTTGCAAACACATTTATTTCCTTTTCAAGATGTTTGGTGTTAAAGAAATACCAAACAAGTATGTTACGAAGAGATGGACGAAGGATGTTGTTCCGAATGAGTTAAATGTGAAGTACAATCTAAATGTGGGTGGCAAGGATGTGCAACACAAGGCTAAACGGATTGCTCGTGAAATCATCCACACAGGGGAGTATTTGGTTAGCAATTTGATTTCCGACCTCGATCAACTTGTTTTAGTGAGGGATCAAATGATGCATCTCAAAGAGAGAGTGGATCAGAGTCGTATAACTAAGCAACCTGATCCAAAATTTGACCGATTTTCCAAGTTGATTGGTTATCAACAACCCGTAACTAATGCTCCTCCTACTGTCCGTGTGCCGGCTGGTATAAGAAACAAAGGTCGAGGCTCGCATAAAAGGATTAAATCTAAGAAAGAGCAAATGATCAGACGCAAGGGGAAAAGGTCAAGGACATGTAGCGTATGTAATGTAAAAGGTCATGACATTCGGACTTGCGAGGAGCTGAAAGCCAAACTACAAGGTAAACAACAAAAAAAGAAGAAGAAGGGCATCCAGATCGAAAATGTTGATAGAGACAAAGACAATGAGGTTGAAGATGATGAAGAGGAAGATGAGTTTGAAGATTACATTAGTGATGATGGATCTGAAGAAGAAGATCAGTGGGAGGAGGTTTCGGAAGATGGTGAGGATGAGTAGTTTTTTTCTAAATGGACATGCGATTTTATACGAAACACTTGCGATTTTTTATATTCATCTGTTTATATCAGTTTTCATGTGATTATATTTTTTAAACATGCGAATTTATAATCAACAGTTAATATAAATTTTTACATGCGATTTCACTGTTATTACATGCGATTTGTTAGTTATCTTGTTTGTTGTTATGTGACAATGATGGCTATATCATTCATGCGATTTAATATTAAGAGATAACATAATATGTTAAAAAATATGTACCCAAAATATAACAATAGTTATTGTCTAACACAACCATTACCAAAAAAACGATTAAAAAGAGTTTTTTAGTTACTTGGAGTAAATATTTTGTCACGTTCAGAAGAGCTGAACTCCATCTTCTCTTTCACAGTGTTCAGAGCATCTGTCAGGAAAGAGAAGGCCAAGTCATCAGCTCGAGATTGCTCTTTAATGTGATCCAAAGCTCTGTCCTTGAAGCTTGATGGTGGTTCTTGAAGTAGGCGTTCCCATATATCTTGATTTTTCTTGATTTGTTCAAGAATTTTACCCTGCACATCAAGAACCAGATGAGAAGAGTTGACATCAGTGCTTAGTTCTGTCAACGTGCGAGTTGACAATAATTCTTTGATTGCAATGTTTTTGATTTGTTCCGAATCATCAGATGCCATGTTTTGTTTTGTATGTTTTTGTGTGTGTTTTTGATAATCTTCTATGTATGACTTAATATGGAAGATAGTTATATCTAGGTTTTTTATATTAATTTAGTAAATTTATTATGTAGGTAGGGTGGTAAGTTCAATAGTAATTATTGTAAATTTGATCATTACATGTCAATTTACAGTCACATCGGTCATAAATCAAGTATTTTTTATATATAATGCTACTATTTTTTAGTTTTTTAGATTCGTATTTTGTTTTTTTAGTTATTTATTTATTATTTAATTTTTTTTATCATCTTTAAGAGAATTGCAATTTTTAATTGTTTTGCACTGTTTTTTTATTCGAAATCGCATTTGAATGGATACAAATTCGCACACTATGTAAAATCTTAAAGAATACTTAACATTTTTACTGAAATCGCAATGCCTTATCATTAATTCGCACACTATATGAAATTATAAGAAATACTTAACTTTTTATCGAAATCGCATGTACATTGTTAAGAATTCGCACACTATATGAAATTTGAAAGAATTTTTTAATACAAATCGCATGTGTATTGTCCATGAATTCGCACATGATCTCAATACCTGCATCATCTTCTTGATTAGTTAATAATTTCTAAATTCATCCGAATTTCATTTTTCACATAAGGATTTTGGTGATTAGGAATCGATCGATTTTTGATTAATTGTTATAATTTCGATTTCGGTTTTGATTTTAGAATCTTACGTTATGATTTTTGAGGTTTTTGTTTGCTGATTATCAAGGGTTTTGATCTCGCATTAGACGATTTTAACCTTGGCGGTTTCTTTGCATTAATTTTAATTTGATAAATTTAATAGTAAAACACGCTGTTTAAATCAGATGATCCGACGGTTGTGGATGAAGCGTACATAACGTACGATTAGGTTATTTGTATGATAACCGGCCTCTCTCTCTCTCTATACATATATATATATATATATGTATAGATATACACACACCACATACTCATATTCACACACACTCATGCACAATCAAAACAATCGCACAGACCACATTCATGCACATTAGACACACACATTCATGCACACAACTAAACATTATACATCACATACACAGTGCATATGGATCACACACAGAACACATTCATACACAATTGAAATTTATACATGCACATATACATTAGATTCAAATTAAAACAACCTCCATACGCAGAAACACACTAATCAAAATAATATTATGATACACACCCCACACTCAAAATCAACTTTCCTTCTATCGTTCTTTTTTTTAGTCGCCGGAAAGATCTAACCAAAACCCCATTACGGTTAACATAAGATAATTTAAAAGACCAAGAATTGGATTAAGTTAGTACAACTCTTGAATCTTACCGAAATCGGATGAAGCGAGAACAACGGCCAGAGACGTCGAACCGACGGAATGGAGTAACAGCGCTGGTGATTCACGGTGGTCAACTATATGATGTGTGGAGACGGGTCTGGTTCGTGGAGGCAAAGAGTTGATAATGAAATAGTTATAATCCCCAAATCTTCGGCCGATTCGGTTTCGAATTTGAAAAGTGAATATGGAAATTTATGAGGTAGAGACGGAAGGTTTCAAAGTCAACAAAATGAATATTTCTCTTGCACTAGACAAGTATAATTTAAAGCAAAATATCAATCTAAAGGATTTAATGTATCCATTCCTTTAACCTTTATTTTTATAGTTATTATTAACCTAATATACTAGTTCTTGAATACGTACATTAGACATATTATATATAGTTATTCACAATTTAATCTAATTCTCAAAATTCAAAGATATATAAACTTCTATTTATTTTATTTTATTATTATGTTAAATTTCCGAATATTACATTATACCTGCGAGAAGTAGATGCATTCGGGAATTCAATGTGGAATTTGTAATGATGTTTGGGAATTAAACGCATGTACGTGACAAAACAAGGATCGTTCTAATAGATTAAAGATATTAAACCACGTACAAGACTGTTTGTTGGGCTTCCACTAGCAGAAGAACCTGACACGTCTTCTACCAACTGCTCGAAATCCCTTTCGACAAATCATAACCTGACATAACCTGCACCTGTCAATCTGCCATGTCTTTTGACAAATCATCTGCTTCCTGAATCTGAATCTGAAAGTTAACTTTGACTCATAAAACCCACTAGCAAAAGAAGCGCTTTTATCATGTTAGGGAGAATGTTCTCGAAATTGAAGGAAAATGAATGGTTGAAGGAATGTCGGGTTCTGTACCCATCCCCGCGTTGATAGCTTTCGTTTTATTACAGTCATACGACACATGATAAAAGCGTTTCTTTAGACAATCTAGGATTATTTTCTAACTAAACCCTTGAATCCCAATGCTTCTCTAAAAATATTTGTTTCTTTCCTTTTCATGAGGTAAAACCGGTTTCAACATCAAGGGACTCAAGATAAAGCAGGTGGTATGTGCTCATATCAGCGTTGTTTATCACCCTGTGTGAGCATTGGAAGCCCGACAAACAGTCTTGCAATTACATCTTCAATCGAGACCGCATTGTTAATTTTAATGATGATTCGAAACATTCCGAATAACTAGCAGAAGAACCCGACACGTCTTCTGCTAGTTATTCGGAATGACAATCAGATGACACATGATAAAAGCGCTTCTTTAGAAAATCATATCATCTTTTTACTCTTTTCTTCGATTTTAACAAATCTTTCAAGATCATTCACCTATTTCAACCTACCAAAACATAGTTGCTTCAAGATTTACGTGTGATGTCCATGTTTGATCACATTTGACTTCAATGAAGATTGAATGTGCAAACCGCAACCTTTTTTTACTAGGGAAATGGTGGCTATGGGAAATACAAACCCGATACGTCTTCTATGATGATTCGAAACATTCACGAACCACAATGGACTCAGACTCATACTACTCACCCTCCCTTTAGGAAAAGTATTCCCGACGAATCAAGATAAAGCAGCTGGTATGTGTTCATATCAACGTTGTTTATCACCCTGTGTGAGCATTGGAAGCCCGACAACTAGCAGAAGAACCCGACGTGTGGAAATAATTCTATACGGTATACACGTCTTCTGCTAGTTATTCGGAATGACAATCAGATGATAACAACTAGCTAGGACTAGACCCCTCAAGTTGTCATTAGATAACAACTAAGCGGCGTTTTCTGATCAACATTTATCGGCGTTTTCATTGTTGCAAATTTGGTTTCTTCGGTACAAGCTAATCAACTGTCTGGAGAAGAGTATGCTGATATAGGAGAGTTGATGCAATTTTCCAACTCATCTTTAGTGGTGTTTGTTTGAGAACCTGATTCAGATACACAACAGTTCTCCAATTCCAGATCAGTAAGCAAATACACAACACAACGAAAATGGTGATTTCCCATAGCCATCGTTTACGTAGTCAAAGACGGTTGCGGTTTGCACATTCAATCTTCATTGCTTCATTAAAATTAACAAGGCGGTCTCAGTTGCATATTTTAGAGAGACCTTTAAGTATGGATCCTACAGCTGCATTTGGAACAAGAAGTCCAACAATCCGTTCATTATCTATTATTTTCTAAACAATATGAATGCACGCAACGAATTTGACAACTGTGACAACTTATTAAAAGTATAAATCCCCTACAATCCTTTCCTGGTCAAATCACACACTATAAAGTTTAAACTTATCGTGTGTTGTAGTTTGGAAAGATGACCGAATAGAGATCTGAATAACAAATTGTGGAGAACTTGTTTGTGTCGGGTTCTTCTGCTAGTTGAAAAGATTTGTTGAAATCGAATAAATGAGTAAAAAAGGTTAAATGAGGCGTGCATTGTTTAAATCTGAATCAGGTTATCAAACAAACACTACTAAAGATGATCCGAAACATTCAGAATAACTAGCAGAAGAAAACGTGGTATTTGTAATGATGTTTGGGAATTAAACGCATGTACGTGACAAAACAATGATTGTTCTAATAGATTAAAGATATTAAATCACGTCTAAGACTGTTTGTCGGGCTTCCAATGCTCACACAGAGAGATAAACAACGCTGATATGAACACACACTGTTGTGTATCTGAATCAGGTTCTTAAACTTGGACAGATGAAGTCAAATGTGATCAAACTGTGGAGAACTTGTTTGTGTTGTGTTATTCTGCAAGTTATTCGGAATGTTTCGGATCATCATAGAAGGCGTGTCAGGTTCTTCTGCTAGTGGTTTCTGTAACCAATCCATTATCATCCTTGGTGGTTTCTGTACCCATCCCCGCCGATAACTAGCAGAATCGATAAATAAACAACACGAAGATCTCTGCAATCGCTAAGGTTTCCATCAACGGACTGATCGGTAACGCTACTCTACTTGTGCTCCGATTTAAGCGGCGTGTTCCGATCAACGTTTATCGACATTGTTAAAGATGATGAAGAGTTTAGAAACCCTAGAATGATTGTGTTTTTATTGGAAAAAATGGGATACAGGAAAAAACAACCTTATATACGGCCCGTATACATTTGGTAACATCAAAAAGTTTGAAAAAACCTCACAAAATAAATCCATTGAGCCGTATACGTTTTATTGATCGTATACACATGTATACGGCCCGTATAACTATATACGGGCCGTCTATAGTAAAATCAAAAAAACATTCCCTGCGCATTTTCCTATTAAAAAACATTCTATACGGGCCGTATAAAGTTATACGGCCCGTATACAATAGGGGGTGTGAAAATAAGATATAGGGTATGTGTAAATAAGAGGGGCCTTGTTTTAAACATATGAAGTACGAAGTCATCAAGATACTATGTGATACATCCATATAGCTCCATATAACTACTACGCACATTATTAAACAATTACGCACATAATTATGCAATATATATAACTAGTTACGCGACATATACAAATAGTTACGCGACATATACAAGTAATTACCAAAATTAAAAAAAGTTAATAAGTAACTTGTGTTTATAACTATGGACAATTATATCACATAACTTTTTTCTTTTGAACTGCGATTTTCATTAACAAAACTAGCAAGAAGCTAGATATAAAACAACATACGAGAGTTATACGTCAAAAACACATCAATATTTCCAGGAAATATTCCTAATGGAGACCTATTTTTAATTCAAAGGTACGCTAAAGATTTTATGTCTTCCGCAACTTAAGCTACACCAACCTTGTTACCCGCGAATACCACTTCATTTCTCTCCTTATAGATACTCCAGGTAGCCACAGTTATATCACATAACTACACACAATTATCGCACGATAAATCAACGTCTTAAAATAATCTTTTTTTTATTTATAAAATTTATGTAGAAAAATTACACACAATGTAAATTCTAGATATATGAAATAACTGTTTTTTTTAAATAACAAAGTATATAAAAATTAATTTGGCTTTTATTTATTTAAAAGATACTCAATAAACTTTGTTTTTATTTATTATTTTTTGTTTTTTAGAATTATCAATAAATAAATTTTGTTAAAAAAACATTAAAAATGGTCAAATACATATTTATACAAACATTGTAATTACGTTATTATATTTTTGAGAGCTAAAAATTTGGCGTGATTAAATTTTTTTTGAAAAGAGAACTTCATTAAAAAAACACACCCGACCCAAACGGGCAAAAGGCTATACACAATAAACACCCCGACCCAAACGGGCAAAGGGCAACAAATTACAACATATACATCGGGTATTTACACCAATCACCCCAATTAATACTATTACATGACGTTCTATTTTTAAACCAGTCAAAACCTCTCGATTTAATCTCCCTTACGAACTCTTGCGGTCTGCGGCTGATTTGCTTGAAAACCAGATCGTTCCTACCTTTCGAAATATACCAACATGAAATAATAACCAAACATTTTTCTTGGCTGTTTTTTCAACTTGGGAATAATTATGTATATCCAATATGTCTTTGAAATCGAAAATAAATATCGGTGGAATTTTACACCACACACTTATCTCCGACCAGATCCGCGTCGCCATAGGACATGCAGTGAAAAGATGCTCCACCGTTTCCTCAAACTCGTTACAAAACGGACACATAACAGATATAATGTCAACATTCCTTCTTCTTAAATTCACTCTCGTAGCAAGTCTATCCAAATTACCTCTCCAAGCCACAATGTTACATTTAATAGGAACCCATTTACACCATTCAAATTTAGGAAGCTGACTATCACCCCCTTCGTCAATTAAAGCTTTTTTTGACAAACTTCACCGAGAAACCTTCTTGGCTATCTTCATTCCAGACCCACCTATCCTTAGCATTGGTAAGGATCACCTTATTTAAGGACTCTCTGCATTCCTGCCACTCCTTAATCTCCACGCCCGACTCTAGCATTCTAGACCAATACCAATTGAACCCGCCATTTCCCCGGTTCCTCTCCATCCTGTCTGCGACCCTGCAAGTTTTAAACAAATCCAACCCGAACAAATGCGGCCATCTATCTATAAAAGGCCTATTTCCCTCCCAAGTGTCAATCCAGAATCTAATATCCTCCCCATTCCCAACCTTGCCCACCATAAAAAGTTTAATACCCTTTCCTTTGATTTTAATATGGTTAAACGATTTCACGATATTTTTTCAACACCCTCCTAGCTTACCATTACAAGGAAACTACTCTGATTAACATTACCATGACAAGCGTCGACCACTTTCCTCCATAGGTTTTGATTTTACACCCTGTATCTCCACCCCCATTTAACCAAAAGGGCCTCATTAACCTATTTAATGCGGTTGATACCCAACCCCCTTTAGATTTAGGCCACGTCACCCATTCCCAAGCAACCCTATTCATTTTATTATAATAGTTTGACCCCGCCCAAAGAAATTTTCTCATTTTTGCTTCCAACATCTTAATGACCCCAACTGGAATTTTATACAATGGCAAATAATAGATAGGAAGACTCTCCAACACTGAATTAATCAGGGTTAGTCTCCCACCCATCGAGATTGTTTTCGCTTTCCAGACCGACAACCTTTTGTCAAAAACCTCAACAATCGGGGTCCAGTTGCTTATTTTATTCATATTAGCCCCCACCTTAATCCCCAAGTATGAAAGGGGGATGCTATCCGTATTACAACCCACCACCTTGGCCTTATCTTTAATATCGCCATCTTCCACCCCCATCCCGTATAAATTAGATTTATGTAAATTAATTTTTAAGTTCGAACAAAGATAAAAAATTCTCAAACATCTCGCCACGCTCAACACATTATCCTTATCCCATTCCCCCATCAAAAGAGCGTCGTCCGCATAAAAAAAGATGTGAGATAATCGGCCCCTTATTAGGCGTTTTAATACATTTAAGCCACCCCTCCATCCCAGTTTATAGAGAATACTAGAAAGAGCTTCCATAACAACTAGGAAAAGAAACGAAGATAAATGGTCTCCTTGTCTAATTCCTTTGGAGTAACAACATAAATTTTGTTAAAAAACATTAAAAATGGTCAAATACATATTCAAACATTAAAATTGCGTTTTTGAGCATTTTTATGTTTTTGAGAGTTAGAGAATTGGTATGATTAAACCAACTTAAAGTATCTTAAAGAAAACATTAAAATTGCGTTTTTAGCCTTTTTTGTTATTTGAGCATTTTTATGTTTTTGAGAGCTAGAGAATTGATATGATTAAACCAACTTAAAGTATCTTAAAGAAAACATTAAAACAAACATTAAAATTGCGTTTTTAGCCTTTTTTTTGTTATTGAGATCTAGAGAATTGGTGTAATTTAACAACACGCTTGATACCTATTTAAAGAGACCTTGGGGGTGTGTGTGGGTCGGGGGGAGGGGTGGGGGTGTTGCAAAATGGTAATAAATAACGATTTTATAACGTCAAGTAATGACTATATAGCAATTACCAACGACTTTTTTTTTTAATATGTACCTGGTTATTGTTGCAAAAAAACCCCGGTTGCACTAAAATTATGTAAACCGATTCTGCACCTACAGTTAGTTAATAACCTAAACCAGTTTCCATGCTACCGATTACAAACCGTTTACGGTTTAATAACCAGTTCGGTCATTATAACAGTTTTTAGTGCATCTCTAGTGTGGAGCTACGTTGATGGGTTTTCTTTTTTAATCTTTTTTATTTAGTAATAAATAAGAAATCAACCCAATCATATCTAGTCACTTCAACCTAATGCCATATTTTACATAGAGCCACACAACACCCGTTTGTTTGTGTGAATTGATGAAAAAAAGTGTGACTACGTGGTTAACCAAATATAATCGTACTTAACCATTCATATTTTAATATATTTCTAGCTTTTATACCTCCATTTCATATATTTTAAGCAAAAAATATAGCCCGAGTTTGCCACACCCTCTCAAAGGTGGAAGCACAAGGTGTGATCGTTATTGATTCTCATTGCATACGAATAAGTAAACATATTACATGAATAAAACAAACTCCAAATGCCATTCATTGTTTCAAGTTTCAAACATAGTTTAAGTAAAATGTTTACATCACTTCAAAAGATAATAGTTTAAATGTTTACAGCATAGTTCCAAATTTAAAAGATCAAGGTTTTGTTTCCTATATCGCCGCGATAAGGCGGGATATAACGAACAAATCCTTCAAAAGGTGGCATGGAGTGTAGACACATGACTTCTTGAAACGTAACCCACAAAGCTTCCGCTAATTTCCTGAAATACATGTAAGTTTGAAAATCGTCAACAAAGTTGGTGTGAATTCATGCAGTTATTTTGTATAATATGTATGAGTTGTATTTGTATGAAATATGGTATGTAATTGTAAAAGAAAATGTATTAAGATGTAATGCGTAAGGAAATCGATATCGCTAATGTTTCACGAGGACATTAACATGTGTGACGACATAGGAAGCATCCAAACCTAGGCGATTTATACATCGATTAGCCTTCTACTGTGACCCAAAAGCACTCTTTCTTATGGGTAAACGTGGACCAAGAGTGAGGCTGCCAATACATGCTAGATCTAACCTTTGTTCTTTGGTCTAAACTTCGATTAATGGTGCTTACGTATACCCTACTCGCACATGATCTATTGTATCATTCCTTAGTTTTTAACATACCATTGTACATGTATTTTTCCCAAAGTTTAGAAAACAAGAAAATGTTTAAAAGTGGGGACATGAACTCACTATAGTGCATCTTCGTGCGTCTCAAACTTCACCGGTTCCTTCTTGATTTGCGATGTAACCTATAAATGTTCTACGTATGTTAATCACCTAACTTGTGATTTATTATGTACAAGTTTATCCATCTTGTCTTATGTATTTGTTGTGTTTTAGATGTATATGTTCATGAATTGTTAATATATATTTTTAAAAAATATATATAGTTTTGTATTTGTTATTTGTAATTATATATATATTTTTATTCTCAAAATATATATTATAACAACCCTCCTAAAACCCTTAAACATGTCCTATACGTCTTAAAATACACCCCGTATATGAAAAACGAGCTTAAAATATCTTTATTTTTACAAAAAACAAATAAAACAAATATTTCTAGTCGCTCGCGGGGCGTGACACACTTATGTGTGTCTGTCGTGGGCCGCGACCCGCTAACACCAGGCGTAACCCTAGGCTTCCACGTGTCCTTATCGTGTCGAGCCTATACCTTTGAGTTGACAAGCCTAAGACCTACCCTACTACCGTTGCGGGCCGCGAAGGAGACAGCGGAAGCTGTTGCGAGCCGCGAGGCCCTCTGTTTCTAGCCCTATAAATAAGGAGTTCGACGTTCAGTTGAAATCGTTCAAGATTTTTAATTCTCTCTCAACTTCTGAATAGCAATTATAATACCCGGACATTATACTCACTAAAAACCAAAGCTCTGCCTCATTGTAAGTATTATAACCCCCGGTTACGTATTAGTTACTCTGCCTGATTGATCTAGAGTTCCGTAACGCATGTCGAGGCTCTGCCTGACTCAGTCGTTGGAGTTCTGTCTCGGGGGTATAACTAATATAAATTGGGTTATCTTTCTAACACGTGTGTGTTGTTTATTTTAATAGATTATAACCAGGAAGTAACTAGCAGTAGTATTATCTAAAATAGCAATGTGAGTAATTCATTTTTTTGTATACTGTTTTTACAAAACCTCAATTGTTTTAAATCATATTTAACAGTGATTGAGTATTTGTGATTCTACAATTACTGTCGGTATGTTGGGGTTTTGTATACATTACTTGTTACTAATACTGTGAATAGTAACATGACAACAAGTCAGGATTGACAGTATCGTGGGTGGTAATTTGATAGATGTAAACAAATGTAATTGCGGATGCCCTCACTACTGTAAAATGATAAAAACTGTTTTGATTAAACTGGGATTCACTCACCAGTATTTCCCACTGACAAAATCTTTTTAAAGCGCGTTTTAGGTAACAAAATATGAAAGCCAAATAGAAGCCAGCTGGAGAGCACTGAAGGCTTGGGAAAGTGGCTATAAAAGTTACCTAAACAAGAAAGAAGTTTTTATTCAATAAATTAGGGTTTATCCCTATAAACATTTTTGTAATGGAAACTTGGGTTTTCCCATGTATTTGTTATTTATAAAAGTGTGGTATTTTAACTCTGATAAACTATTTCCTAACTATGGTTCTGATGTAATTTCCGCTGCCAAAATTAAATAAACACCGATACCACCAGCTCTGAGTAGGCCGCGACCGCCCGCCTCCCGGGGCAGGGGTCAGGGGTTGCGATAGAAGGTGGTATCAGAGCTACAACCACTGATTTAAGCCACAAAAGTGTTCTGCTGACACCAATATTTTATCCATTATGTTAGGAAATAATCTATGTGAATATATGTATATTATTGTTTTGTGTTATTTGACAATTTGTTAGTTTACAGTATGAGTGATCAAGGTCCGCCTGACGCCTATCGTCATCTAGATAGTTCTCCCAAAGATGAATGAACCTCGTCACAGCCTACTCCATCGGGGTATTCTGCTGATACAGAAGAGGGGATTTTCATATTTAAGGCGCAATCCGAAGAACCGTTCCCTCCGAAAAAGAGAGGTTGGTTCAGTCGGGGAGCTCACGAGAAGAGAAAACGAATGAGAAAGTTACAGCAACAAAGAGCGTTAGCAGCAGCCAATAGAGAAGTCAATGCCCAAACACAAGACTTAGTCAATAGACGATTAGCAAACTTCCATTTACTAGCTACCACCACATCCGATCCAAATCTTGCTCAGATAATGGAACCACAACCATTGCCACTATTTCCACTTCAACCAATGGAGATAGAACTTAACCACGAGAATCAATTTCCCATACCAACCCTTGACCCTAATGAGATACCTAGAATCCTAACACCCAATCCTTTAGCATATGATCCATGGAATGATGAACATAGAGATTATCAGGAACTCTATCCACAGGAAGAACCAATACCAAATCCCATAGCACAATACACCAATCTTAATCCGTTAGATCCATATTGGGATAATGATCAGTATGTTCAGGAGATACTAAACAATCCGTATCCATATGGAGAACCATTACCTTTGTACCCTGACCCAGTACCCGCACCACGACCACCCATGAGTGATGAGAATGTGCAGGAACTTCGCACATTTGGTGAGGAATTAATGGAGGAAGGAGATAGGATAAAAAAAATAGGAGAAAAGCTCGTGTGGAAATACGACGAACGAGAGATGCAATTCTGGAACAATCCATAATAGTAATATATATATATATATATATATATATATATAGGGAGAAGATCATGCGAGAACCACCTCTTATTGTGAGAACCGCGAGAACCAATGTGAACACACAAAAAATGCCTAAAAATAACACAAAATTTTTTTTTTGAATTTTTTAATATTTTTTATAAAAAAATCGCTACTTTTCGAAGCCAAAAAAAAAAAAAAAACTTTTTTTTAAAATTTTTTTTTTTTGCTTCTAAAAGTAGCGATTTTAACATAAAAAATATTAAAAAATTCAAAAAAAAATTTTTAGATTTTTTTTTGATTTTTTTAGATTTTTTTAGGTTTTTTGGGGGTTTAGTTTTTAGCATTTTAGCTTGGGGGGGGGGGGGGGGTTAGGTTTTTGGGGGAGGGGGGTTTAGGTTTTTTTTTGGGGGGGGGGGGGGTGAGGTTAGGTTTTTTAGGTTTTTTTTAGCATTTAGCTTGGGGGGGGGGGGTAGGTTTTTTTTTTGGGGGGGGGGGGGTGGGGTGGGGGTTAGGTTTTTTTTAGGATTTTTTTAGCTATTTTAGGTTGTGTTCACATTGGTTCTCACAATAAGGGTGGTTCTCGCATGAGCCCCTCCCTATATATATAAATGTGTGTGGTTGAAAAAAAATAGATAACTCAATACTTATTGATGCATAACTAGTAGTGTGTTTAAATTTCCGTTGTAGCATGTAATAGATACATATATATATATGAAAAAGAGTATATGTCGCAATGCCTGACGATTTTGATCAATATGTTTATTTGCGTGATTGTTTGCATTAAATCTTATTCTGTGATATTAATACCTGGTAAATGTTGTAATCCAGATGGACAACGAGGTGAATAAGGAAAACCAGAATAACGATAATAATGGGAACTAATTAGACAACCGTGCCATCCAACACATAGTAGCACAAGGAATCATAGACGCTATGCCATATATTATCAAGACAATTAAGGAAGCGGGAAATAATAAAACTAATAGTGGAAGTAAACGACCACCTACTGAACCCAGTCGCAGCATGAATAATGGACCATTACTCCAATTTCCTATTCCAAAAAGAAGAAGAACCATGTCATTTGGTTGTTCTTTCAAAGAATTATGGTCCTGTAAACCAATAGAATTCTCTGGCAATGAAGGAGCCATTGCAACTTTACGTTGGATAGAAAAGACAGAGGCAGTCTTAAAAATCAGCAAATGTGCAGATGAAGATAAGATTATGTTTGCTTCTAATCTTTTTAAGAATGCAGCCTTAGAATGGTGGAATGCTATTCTCCAGTCTAGAGGAAGTGATAAAACTTATAATATGGAATGGACCGACTTTAAAGAAATAGTCGAAAGAAAATTTTGTCATCCTCATGAAAAAGAACAAATCGCTAATAAGTTCTTAAATCTTAAAATGACTGGAATAGACTGCAAAGGTTACACTACCATATTCTTCGAGTATGCTAGAATAGTGCCAACCTTAGCTTCACCAGAACCAGTATTAATCTCCAGTTACATCTGGGGATTAATTTGTGAGATCAGGCTTGTAGTCAAGGCAGCTAGACCCCAAACCATAGAGGAAGCAGTAGAATTAGCCAATACCTTGACTGATGAATTAGTGCGTACACAAGAAGAAAACCATAGAAAGAACCTAGCCCAAAGACTTACCCAAGAATTTCGTTACGAAAATACCTACCGTGGAAAACATACAGGTTCTACTTCTGCACCTTACTGCAAGAAGAAACATTCAGGAAGATGTTCCATATACTGCAACTTCTGCAAAGTGTCTGGACACAAGGAAGAAGACTGCAGGAAGAAACCTAGCAATGGGATATGCTTCAATTGTGGAGAAAAGGGACATATCAAGCCAAACTGTCCGAAACTAGCTCTAGCCATGAATAGCAAAGCTACCAAGAACGCTCGAGCCTTTGTTCTGACAGCTGAAGAAGCCAAGATGATTCCAGACGTGATTGCCGGTACTTTTTTAGTTAATGATGTTTTTGCTAAAGTATTATTTGACTCTGGTGTAAACCAAAGTTTTATTAATACTTCGTTCTGCAAATTTCTCGATCAACCATTAACTAAACTTCAACAAGAATGTCTGGTAGAAACGACAAATGGAGAATCCATTAAGATCACTGAAATCTTGCAGGGAGCAAGAATAGAAATTCTGAATCATAATTTTATTGCTAACCTTTACCCAATGAATTTGGCTGGATTTGATATTGTATTAGAAATGGATTGGTTAGTAGCTAATCATGCCAGTATTCTATGTGATCAAAAGTCAATACAAGTAAGTTCACCAAAGGGTGTAAAGATCACAATTAAAGGAGATAAACCAACCAGGTCTACGAAATTCATCTCTGTGATAAAAACATCAAGTTATGCAAGGAAAGGATCACTAGTGTATATGATTTCCATAATCATTAACACTAAAGAAAAAGAATTGAAAGATATTCCTGTAGTATCTAAATTCTCAGATGTTTTTCCAGAAGAATTACCTGGATTACCGCCAGATAGAGAGGTTGAATTTAGAATTCACCTAATACCAGGGACAGCACCGATTTCCAAGGCACCATATCGTTTAGCACCCGCAGAGATGCAAGAATTGAAGAAACAGTTGGATGAACTTCCGGAGAAAGGTTTCATACAGCCGAGTTCATCGCCATGGGGAGCACCAATCTTGTTTGTCAAGAAGAAGGATGGATCAATGCGTATGTGCATTGATTACCGAGAATTGAACAAGGTCACGATTAAAAATCGGTACCCTTTACCAAGAATCGATGATCTGTTTGATCAACTGCAAGTAGCTTGATTCTTTTCTAAGATCGATTTACGCTCATGATATCATCAATTGAAAGTACAGGAAAAGGAAATTCCTAAAACTGCTTTTAGAACAAGGTATGGTCATTATGAATTTACAATCATGCCATTTGGTTTAACCAATGCCCCAGCCGCATTTATGGACATGATGAACAGAATAAGTAAACCATATCTGGATAAATTCATAATTGTCTTTATAGATGATATTCTTATTTACTCCAAGAGTAAAGAAAATCATGCAGAGCATTTGTTTATACTTTTAAATTTGCTGAGAAAAGAAAAGCTTTATGCTAAATTTTCAAAATGTGAATTTCGGTTAGAAGAAATGCAATTTCTTGGACACCTAGTTAATTATGAAGGAATTCATGTGGATCCCACAAAAATTGAGGCAATTACTAAATGGAAAGTCCCTGAATCACCGACGGAGGTAAGAAGTTTTCTTGGACTAGCAGGATATTATAGACATTTAATTCAAGATTTTTCTAGAATAGTCATTCCCTTAACAAAATTGACCTGTAAATCAGTTAAGTTTGAATGGGGACCAAAACAGGAGGAAACTTTTAGGATTCTGAAGCAAAAGTTAACCAATGCACCCATATTAGCATTACCAGAAGGAACTAAAGATTTTATAATCTATTGTGATGCTTCTAAGTTAGGTTATGGATGCGTATTGATGCAACGTCAAAAGGTTATAGCCTATGCTTCTAGACAACTTAAGAATCATGAAAGAATTATACAACTCATGATCTAGAGTTATGAGCTATCATCTTTGCCCTTAAGATTTGGAGACATTATCTTTATGGTAGTAAGTTTACCATTTTCACTGATCATAAGAGTTTAAGATATGCTTTCGGGCAAAAAGAGTTAAATATGAGACAAAAACGCTAGATAGAGATTCTTAGTGATTATGATTGTGATATCCAGTATCATGCAGGAAAAGCTAATGTAGTAGCTGATGCTTTAAGTCGAAAGTATCATGAAAAGCCAAGACGAGTGCGTTCTCTCAAATTAAATCTGCAGATAGACTTAAATGAGCAAATCAGAGAAATATAGGAATCAGTAATCAAGGACGATACTGAAAAATTAAAAGGAATGATTAAGGAATTAGAACAAGGAACATGTGGAATTTGGAGATTCCATAAGAAAAGAATATGGATACCCAAACAAGGAAACCTACGCCACCGAATATTAGAAGAAGCTCATAAGTCTAAGTATACGATACATCCCGGTAGTGATATGTATCAAGACTTAAGAAAGAATTTCTGGTGGATAGGAATGAAAAAGGATATAGCAGCCTATGTTGCTAAGTGTCTAACTTGTTCACAAGTTAAAGCTGAACATCAGAAACACGCAGGTTTATTGCAGCAACTAGAAATGCCAATATGGAAATGGGAATGGATAACAATGGACTTTGTTACCAAATTACCCAAGACACGAAAAGGAAATGATACAATCTGGGTGATTGTAGACAGATTAACCAAGTCTGCTCATCTTACCGATGAAGGAAACTTTCAGTATGGAACGGTTAGCCAAGTTATATGTAAATGAAATAGTTTCATTACATGGAATTCCTTTATCTATTGTTTCTGATAGAGATAGCCGTTTTACTTCTCATTTTTGGACTAGTTTCCAAAAAGAAATGGGAACCAAGTTAAATCTAAGCACAGCCTACATCCTCAAACAGACGGACAAAGCGAAAGGACCATTCAGACAATGGAAGATATGCTTAGAGATTGTGTAATTGATTTTGGAGGAAATTGGGATGATCATTTACCGTTAATAGAATTTTCCTACAATAACAGCTATCATACTAGTATCAATGCTGCACTATTTGAAGCACTTTATGGACGAAAGTGTCGAACTCCAGTCTGTTGAGTAGAAATTGGAGAAAAGTGTCACACCCCGATATTTCCACGTATTACCGGTGGGCCCAGTGGGGAGTATCGTGATGTAGTTGATATCATCATAGACAATTAATGACAGTTTAATGCACAGCGGAATTCTAAAATAATAATACAAACCGAATTTGGAAAGTATAATAAAATATTATACAAACGATCGATAAGTGGATCCATAGGCGGATCTAAAACAGAAAGTAAATATTGTTCAACACACTTTAAGTACTAAGAGCTTGCAAGACTCTTTAACTAATACTCAGGAGTTTCCAGCCCATTTCGTGTAGTACCTGCACTTAATCATTTTTGAAAAATACGTCAGTTTACACTGGTAAATACAATTAACTGACTCTATTGAAAAGTATTTATAAAATTGGTTTGGATGCACAAGGCATAAAATCTTTTATAACTTGGGATAATTATTTCAAGTAATCTTGTATAAAGTTTTACATGTTTGTCGTACGTTCGAGGCCCGGTTAGAAGAGCCGAGACAAGATTAATAGACACGCCACTAGTATAAGCCCACAAGAAGTTTCCTCACGAGTGAGATACCGTTTTGCATACGCAACTGTCAGGTGTATGCCTACACCCCGTGCTTAAGTCGTGGTCATTTCAAATGAATGAGCCGAGGATATCCAAGACACGATCATATTAACCCCCAAATGCTTTGTATCAAACAAGATAGATTAAAACGGGTTATTTCATTGATTTAACCACAAATCGATTAAATATTCAATACCCGACCAAGCGGTAATAATTTACCGCATCCCAAGCCCGTATAAGGGAAAATAAATTAAAAGTATTTACCTGAGCTAAAAATGTAAATTTGCTCAGCCGTATATTCTAATCAGCAAGTGCAAGTAGCTTTTACTGGGCTCCTAATCTGGAACGAAGGTTTTTAATAACCTATTAGATTCCTAACGGGTCTTATTTAAGTTATAACTTTGACCGGTTAGTTTTAAAGGAAAGTTTACGGTACGAAATGCAAGATTAAGCGGTGACTGGATTGGATGTGATTTAGACCCGACAAGTACGAATACTTGTATATCATGGGTAAACTAAATACATTCTGGATTTTGAAGTAAAAAATGATAAGGTTTGACCCGTTTTGTCTAATTTATGCAAACTGGTTACATAAACCGTACCGAACGCGTATGTGCATAACGGGTAACCGAATGAGTCATGTACAAGTTCCACAAGTTATTATACTTAAAATATGTTGTGATATCAGTAGGATATCTTTCATTATGCCCAAAACGAATTTAAAACCACTTTAAGCCCCGTAAGGGTATTTTGGTCATTTTAAAGTTTATAAAAGAGGTTAAATAGCAAACTGAGGTTCTGGTCTAAAATATTCAATAAAAATATTTATTTTATCAAGTTACATCAGTAAGATATCATACATATGTGAGGTTTATAATTTATGGCCAAACTATGCACCGTAGGGGCGTTTTGGTAATTTCACATATGCTTTTAAGGTCAAATTTGGAAGTCTGAGTTCAAGACTTATAATTACTATTAAAGTATAAAAATTTATTTATAAAATCAGTAGGTAACAAGTCTTAGGCATTAAATATGGTTTTAAACCATACTATGCGCCTAATTAGCGTAAAAGTCGGTAATTGACGGTATTCAAGATGTTTATAAAATTTTGAAGTTTTTGATCAGTCTCTAATGCTTAAAATATTTTATTTAACATATGATATCAGTAGGAAAAGGTTTGGTATGCAAATCATAAGTTAAACTCATTTTATTAACAACAAGGGCATTACCATCATTTACCGAGTTTATGCTAGAACTCTATGTTATGGTCAGTATAAAATTTGACAAAAATATCCAAAAATCCCTAAATATTATATTACAACATCGGGTAGCAAGTTTGGTGCCAAAAATTGGTTTTAAATATGATTTATGCTCAAAATGCCATTTAATTAACAAAAAGCTTTAGTTTTACGATATCTTGCATAACTTTCATTTTAGACTAGAATCGGATGTCAAATTTTTAGGACATACTTATAAATCATTAATGAAGATTTTTGTCCTCTCACATTTTCAAAAAAAATGTTTTTATAACATAAGGGCATAATGGTCAACTTATAAGCATTTAACGGAAACATGCAACGAACTAGGATTTCTATGGAACCATGTTGTATAATCTCAGAGGGTTATACTTACATATAATGTGGTCCCAAATGAACCCTAAGGCATAACTAAACAAAGCTAAATCGGGTCAGAACTGAAAGTCAAAGCAAAAGTCTACTTTTGCGACTTTCGGTTGCGAACCGAGCCTAAACTCAGAATTGTCGGGTTGAACATGCCTAAACATGTTCTTATATTATTTACCAAGTTATTTATGTGATAAAATATATTTTATAGCTTCTACATTATCAGTTATAATTTATTTTGTAAAAATTGACTCGTTTGACTTTTTGTTAAGTAGTTTGACCCGACAATTGACCAAGTAAATGTGATAATTAGGAGGTGCCCTTTTAAGGGTTTAACACCTACATAATTACCAACACTTAGCCACTTTCAATTCGAATAATGGCTGGACCGTTAGTGATTAATCACAAAGTCAAAGCATCATTACGATAACTTTGACTTTCGGTCATTAAGCTAATAAAATCTTAACTATAGAAGCTAAGAACACTCACAATGGTCCTTAGCATGAAGATTGAACTAGAGAAAGTTTCCTTGATGACCAGGATGCTTCAGAGATCAACTGAGAGTGAAATTCAAATGTGCAAGTTCAAATGAAACAAAGCAAGGGCCTTTATATAGGATTTTGGATGCTCTAGGATCAATCCATCTGTTTTTAGAGAGTAACCAGATGATCCCAAGTGTCCCTATGTCAGTAAAAACCATTTATAAGCCCCTGGTATTGCTCAAAACTCATGCAATGGCGGTGTAAGAGCTGCAACATGCAGCTGTCTAGAAAAATGTCGCTGGCACCTCTCTCGCGGCCCGCGTAGGAATCAAAGGCAGTCTACGCGGCCCGCGACAAACCTCAAATCCGGTAAACAAGTTTCCAAACTTTGCATTTTCAGTCCCTGGTCCTTTGTAAGCTGATTTATCTTTCATTTATTGCACTATTGACCCCCACAATTAACTTTTAAGTGTCTTGGGTTATAATTTAACATCGTTAAGCTCCCGGTTAGTTATGAAATCACTCAAAAGGTCTTGTTTGCATCGAAACTCCATGAATTCAATATCCAACATTCGCGAGAGTTTAAATAAGAATATTACAATGCTTCCGGGATCGCTTAAAGGTCACTCATAGGTAACATTTAACATGTTGACACATTCAACCCCTATGTTTTGTAAATTCTAAATTTTAAGCACAAACAACTTTCACGTTCGATAATTTATTCATGAAAGAATACGAACATCGTGTGAGGTCATTCAGAGGCACAAATTTGGCATGTTGACACATTTGGTCCTTCCACATACATCTTTACATTGTTTGACAACTTTAGTCCCTCAAGTTATCCTTTTAACATTATCTGGGTTTATGACACGTGTCACCACTGTATTGGACTTTATTTTTGCAAGGTGTTACATCCTCACCCCCTTAAAAGAAATCTCGACCTCAAGATTTACTGAAATAAATGAGGGTATTTCTGTTTCATTATGGATTCAACTTCCCACGTATATTCTGGGCCTCTATGGGCATCCCATTTTACCTTTACGATCGGCACGTGCTTCCTTCGAAGCTTCTTAACCTGTCGATCCTCGATCGACAAAGGTTTTTCAACGAACTTCAAGCTCTCATCAATCTGCACGTCCTTATGCGACATTGCTAGCGATTCATCGGCTAGACATTTCTTTAGATTGTAGATGTGAAATACATTATGTATTCCACTAAGTTCTTCAGGTAGATTCAGCTTATAAGCCACAGTTCCGACACATTCGATGATCTCGAATGGTCCTATGTACCTTAGGCTTAGCTTGCCCTTTTTTTTCCAAAACGCATCACCCCTTTCCAGGGTGACACCTTGAGTAGCACTTTGTCACCAACTTCAAACTTTAGAGGTTTGCGCCTCTTATCAGCATAACTCTTCTGCCTATCCCTGGCAGTTTTGAGACGATCATGGATTTGAACAATCTTATCCGTCGTCTCGAGGACTATATCAGGTCCTGATAGTTGGGTTTCCCCAATTCCGCCCAACAAACTGGTGTTCTGCACTTTCTTCCATAAAAGGCCTCGAAAGGCGCGGCTTGAATGCTCGAATGATAGCTATTATTATATGAAAATTCAATCAAAGGAAGATGGTCATCCCAACTTCCTCCCAAGTCAATAACACAAGCACACAACATGTCTTCCAAGGTTTGAATCGTATGCTCACTTTACCCATCCGTCTGAGGATGATAATTCAAGTGAGTGCCTAGAGATTGATGAAAGATTTTCCAAAAATGAGATGTGTATCTAGTATCCCTATAAGAGATAATAGATACTGGCACTCAATGGAGAGATACAATCTCATCCACATATAGCTGGGCTAGTTTATCGGAGCTATGCGTCTCCTTTATAGGTATAAAATGAGTTGATTTCGTCAGTCTGTCGACTATAACCCATATTGTATCATTCCCGTGCTTCGTCCTTGGTAACTTAGTGATAAAATCCATAGTTACCATTTCCCACTTCCAAGTAGGGAGTTCAGGCTGTTGCAGTAAACCTGACGGCTTTTGATGCTCAGCTTTGACCTGTGCACACGTCAGACATTTAGCCACATAAGTGGTTATAGATTTCTTCAAACCTATCCACCAATAATTTTCCTTTAGATCTTGGTACATTTTATCACTGCCCGGATGTACCGAATATTTAGAACCATGAGCTTCTTGGAGGATCACATCTCTAAGCCCTCCATGGATTGGAACCCAGATTCGACCATTTAATCTAAGGATTCCATCCTTGCCATATGATAATTGATCAGCAGTTACGCCTAACTTCTCATTCGGAAGGTTAGTTTCTAATACAACTTCCTTCTGTGCAGCTAACAGCCTTTCATTCAACCCGTTTCTTAGTTCAATGCTTTTGGCGTTGATCCTTATTGGTTTAATCCTTTCCTTTCTGCTCAAGGCATTAGCGACAACATTCGCTTTTCCTGGATGATAACGGATTTCACAATCATAGTCGTTTAATGTTTCCATTCAATGACGTTGCCTCATGTTAAGATCCTTCTGGTTAAACAAGTGTTGAAGGCTTTTGTGATCTGAATAAATTATACACTTGGTTCCATATAGGTAATGCCTCCAAATTTTTAGTGCAAATACAATGGCACCCAATTCCAAATCATGGGTGGTGTAGTTCTTTTCATGCACTTTTAATTGATGTGAAGCATAGGTTGCCTTTCTGCATAAGCACACAACCCATACCGGTGTGCGATGCGTCGCAGTACACAACAAACTCTTTAATCCATTCTGGCAATGTCAACACAGGAGCATTGCTTAACTTCTGCTTCAGGATCTCAAAAGATTCTTGCTGCTTGGGACCCCAGTCAAACTTGACATTCTTGCGAGTTAACGAAGTTAAAGGTGCAACAATTCTTGAAAAGTTTTCAATGAAACGTCTGTAGTAACCTGCCAAACCTAAGAAGCTGCGAATCTCTGTAGGTGTTTTTGGTGCTTGCCAATTCATAATCGCTTCAATCTTAGCGGGATCCACCTGGATACCATGCTCACTCACTACATGTCCAAGAAATTGGACTTCTCGTAGCCAGAATTCGCATTTAGAGAACTTTGCGTAGAGCTTTTCTTGTTGCAGAAGTTTGAGAATACACCTGAGATGTTTTTCATGATCAGCTTGGCTTTTTGAATAAATAAGTATGTCATCGATAAAAACAATGACAAATTTGTCTAGATACGGCTTGCAAACGCGATTCATGAGATCCATGAATGCTGCAGGTGCATTAGTGAGCCCGAAAGGCATCACCAAGAACTCGTAGTGACCATATCGTGTTCTGAATGCAGTCTTGTGCACATCTTCTTTCACACCCCCAAAATCCACACGCGGAGTACCACCGCTTGGAGGCGTGACATGACCAGGATCAAGCCACCAATCATATTGAACATATAAGTAAATAGTAAATGTCATTCATCAATACGATAGGTGTTTTCAAAACCAAACATAAACAAGTGTGTAGCGGAAGCAATAATGTAAAAACCCAACATAAGTATTAAGTTGAAATGTCATAAAAGAGTTTATCATAACATCCACAATCCGTGCCCACAACGACCGCGCCTCCCGTGCAAGCTCCATGGATACCTATGGTCCTGCAAGGCATGTAACAGAGAGTCAACAACTAGTTGAGCGAGTTCACAGTAAGTAAGTTCGTTTCATAACTATGTATTATTAACTAAGCCGTTGTGTAGATTCAATTGGTGGGGGCTTCCCATGTTGTATGTACTATCAGTGGGGGCTTCCCATGTTTGTATTTACTAGACTAGTTGTACCATAAGTGTTCTTCCTAACTCGAGAACAGTAGTACGTACGAGGTTTACGTATGTTTTACGTAAGTGCCCTTCTTAACCCGAGGACAATGGTACGCGGGGGTTTACGTAGGTTTTACGTAAGTGTCCCTTGAAACCTGAGGACAGTAGCAAGCATAAGTATACGTAGGTTTTACGTATGTGTCCCTTGAACCCTGAGGACAGTAGTAAGCACAAGTATACGTAGGTTTTACGTAAGTGTCCTGCCTAACCTGAGGACGATGGTAGATAGTCTAGTAGCAGTGTAAGTACGAGAAATTGTTCAATCCCATTATTCAAAATCCATTCCCAGCCCCGGGAATCCCATGCCTTGGTAAGAGTGTGAACTCACCTTGGTTTGCTCGGTATGCTAAACTATGTGCTCACAAGAAATCAGTCAGGTCCTATAATGCACGTATGTTCAGTCAGTACATGTTTATAAGGTTTCGCATGCAATCTAGGTCATTAAGTGTACTGGATGGTTAAAATCAAATAACACGTAAACAATTATTCCAGTTCACATATTCACGTTTCTCATAGTAGATTTCCCAGTTTACTCTAACAAGATTATTCATTAACAATCATGGTAAACATAACGGTGTTAACGACATTAATCAGGATTAACGGATTTAACACACATAAAAAAAGTTACACACTTAATGCAGTTACTGTTTCATATCAAGTTAGATCAAGAGTAAATTGCCATTTTAGTCCCTGAGTTTTGTCCAAATTTGCCATTTTGATCCAAATAGTTTTATTTTCTCCCCTGGGTCCCTGACTTTTACATTTTGTTGCCATTTTGATCACTTTGCCTAACTCCATCCAAAAACCCAGTTTGTAACAGGGGTATTTTGGGGATTTCCTTAAAAAATGTTTTCAGTTGCCATTTTGATCCAATTCCAAAAAATCAAAAAAATTCCAAAAAATTCAAAAAAATCTAAAAAATTCTAAAAAATTCAAAAAAATCTAAAAAATTCTAAAAAATTCTAAAAAATCATAAAAATTCTAAAAAATTCAAAAAAATATAAAAAATTCTAAAAAATCATAAAAATTCTAAAAAATTCAAAAAAAATATAAAAATCAAAAAAATTCTAAAAAATCCAAAAATCATTAAATGTTTCGGCACGAACCGTTTCGACCCGTACCGTTTCGACCCGTACCGTTTCGAACCGAACCGTTTCGACCCGTACCATATCGAACCGAACCGTTTCGACGCGAACCGTTTCGAACCCGTACCGTATCGAACCGTACCGTTTCGACGCGAACCGTTTCGAACCGTACCGTTTCAACCCGTACCGTATCGAACCGAACCGTTTCGACGCGAACCGTTTCAAGCCGAACCGTTTCGACACGAACCGTTTCGACCCGTACCGTTTCGAACCCAAACCGTTTCGAGCCGAACCGTTTCGACGCGAAGCGTTTCGACCCGTACCGTTTCGAACCGTACCGTTTCGACGCGAACCGTTTCGAACCGAACCGTTTCGACGCGAACCGTTTCGAACCGAACCGTTTCGACCCGTACCGTATCGAACCGAACCGTTTCGACGCGAACCGTTTCGAACCGTACCGTTTCGAACCGTACCGTTTCGAACCGTACCGTTTCGAACCCGAACCGTTTCGAACCGTACCGTTTCGACGCGAACCGTTTCGAACCCGAACCGTTTCGAACCGTACCGTTTCGAACCGAACCGTTTCGAACCGTACCGTTTCGACGCGAACCGTTTCGAACCGAACCGTTTCGACCCGTACCGTATCGAACCGAAGTGTTTTCGGCTTCGAAACGGTACGGGTCGAAACAGTTCGCGCGAAACGGTTCAGCTCTAAACGGTTCGGGTCGAAACGGTTCGGCTCGAAACGGTATGGTTCGAAACGGTTCGGGTTCGAAACGGTTCGGGTCGAAACGGTTCGCGTCGAAACGGTTCGGGTCGAAACGGTACGGGTTCGAAACGGTTCGGGTTCGAAACGGTACGGTTCGAAACGGTTCGGTACGGGTCGAAACGGTACGGGTCGAAACGGTTCGCGTCGAAACGGTTCGGGTCGAAACGGTTCGGGTTCGAAACGGTACGGTTCGGGTTCGAAACGGTACGGTTCGAAACGGTACGGTTCGAAACGGTACGGTTCGAAACGGTACGGTTCGAAACGGTTCGGGTTCGAAACGGTTCGGGTTCGAAACGGTACGGTTCGAAACGGTTCGCGTCGAAACGGTTCAGCTTGAAACGGTTCGTGTTCGAAACGGTTCGCGCCAAAACGGTTCGTGTTCGAAACGGTTCGCGCCGAAACGGATTTTTTGGATTTTTTAGAATTATTTGGCTTTTTTAGAATTTTTATGATTTTTTAGAATTTTTTTGAATTTTTTAGAATTTTTATGATTTTTTAGAATTTTTTATATATTTTAGAATTTTTATGATTTTTTAAAATTTTTTTGGATTTTTTAGATTTTTTTGAATTTTTTAGATTTATTTGAATTTTTAGATTTTTTAGATTTTTTTGAATTTTTTGGAATTTTTTTGATTTTTTGGATTTTTTTTGATTTTTTGGAATTGGATCAAAATGGCAACTGAAAAAGTTTAAATTGAAAAGAGTAACTGGGTTTTTGGATGGAGTTAGGCAAAGTGATCAAAATGGCAACAAAATGTAAAAGTCAGGGACCCAAGGGAGAAAATAAAACTATTTGGATCAAAATGGCAAATTTGGACAAAACTCAGGGAGTAAAATGGCAATTTACTCTTAGATCAACTTAACAAAGTTATCATACATAATGAGCTTAACATACCTAACCTAGTTAACATAACCCAGTTAACTTATTAATATAACTAACATGTTTAACAGAACAATATACTAACTGAGTTGCTGTACTAACAGAATTAATAGACTGAGTAAATAAACTAACAAGGTTACTTACTTAACAGAGTTACCCACTTATCAGGGTAAACTAACTTAACAAAGTTAACAAGCTAACAGCAACAATGAGACGAAATCGCCAAAGTGGCGAAAACCCTTTTGAGCCAATATCCTTGGGCTGAAATCACTAGGGTGAGCCGAAATCACTATGTGCCGAAATCACATAAGCTGAAAACACTATATGGGCCGAAAACTCTTTGGGCCTAAAATACTTATTGCCGAAATCACCTATATGACGAAATCAGAGGGTGATTTCGTTGGTTATGTGTTTTCGTTGGGTCCTTCAATCATCATCAACAACCCAGTACACAATAACAATTAATCATCTTCAATATCATCCATGGCAGTTTCGATTGCAGGTTTCAAATAATGAACTATCATCATATAACTCTAATGATCATACATTTGCAACAACCTGTAACATTTAATCATCAACATCTAATCGAATATAGTCTATATGCATAACACAGCCGATCTTGCAACAAATTATATGGATCCCTTCATACAATTCGATTCAATTAAGACAATTCATGATATCATATGAATTACCGAAACATTGTGAAATCGAGATTATCATGCAAACATCAGATCGTTCATAGAGAATCATAATATAATCACATAACATCAGTATTCGATCAAACGCACACATACAGACATGTAATCATGCATAACTCGAGCGGTAGTGCAACTAACCGAGATGAAAGTTCACTAGATTTGATCGAAAGGAGAAGCTTGAAGGCTTGCAGTCGCCGTCGCACAAAGAAAAACAATAGAGCTCTAGGGTTTGGCGATTAAGCTAATACGTATAGGTTGAGAACAAAATATTAAACAGACTACTAATGGGCCAAAGGCCCATATGTTGATTTCGCTGGATAGTAGTGGACGAAAACACTTCGTGTTTTCACCACATAGGGTGTTTTCGAATGGGAGGTATTCAGCCAAGATCCATGCTTTACTAAAACAATCATAATATTAATACTAAATGTATTATTAACTTTCCCACAAATATAATGCACACCATATGTATCAACACACTTAGCAAACAAGTACGAAGTTGAATCGGATAGAGACCTTGAAACTCGGGTTGTCACATTATCCCCAACTTGAAAGAAATTTCGTCCCGAAATTTAGAGCGAGGTTACTGAGGAAGCTAGTTGTGTTATGTAGTTTACTGGTTTTCCTGGGGTGTCACATCATCCCCCCGTTGATTTGGAATTTCATCCCGAAATTCTGTAGTAGCTTCAGTCTCAGTAGTGGTTTCACTGTTTCCGAATAACTGGGGATACTTGAGTTTCATTTGGTCTTCTCGTTCCCAGGTAAACTCTGGGCCACGACGGGAGTTCCAACGAACTCGAACAAGAGGTATTCTGGTGTGCTTGAGGACCTTGACATCCCGGTCCGTGATTTCAACTGGTTCCTCGACGAATCGCAACTGTTCATCGATAGTAAGCTCCTTCAAAGGAACTATGAGGGTCTCATCTGACAGACATTTCTTCAGATTCGACACGTGGAAAACGTTGTGAACTGCACTGAGTTCTGCTGGTAAGTTCAGTCTGTAGGCCACCTTGCCTATTTTCTCTATGACTTCGAACGGTCCAACGTATCGTGGGTTAAGTTTGCCTCGTTTGCAAAAACGAACAACACGCTTCCAGGGTGAGACTTTGAGTAGCACTCGATCCCCAACCTGGAACTCGAGTAGTTTCCTGTCTTTATCAGCGTATGCTTTCTGACGGTCACGAGCTGCCGCCATGCGTTGTCGTATCTGAGCAATATTTTCGGTAGTATCAACTACGAGTTCTGGACCTGTGATTTGACTATCACCCACCTCTGCCCAACAAAGAGGTGATCGGCATTTACGCCCGTACAATGCCTCAAACGGAGCAGCTTTAATGCTGGTGTGGTAGCTGTTGTTGTACGAGAATTCCACTAACGGAAGATGTTTTTCCCAGCCGTTGCCGAAATCGATTACACATGCACGAAGCATGTCTTCTAAAGTTTGAATAGTGCGCTCAGACTGCCCATCCGTCTGAGGGTGATAAGCTGTGCTCATGTCTTAACGAGAGCCAAAAGATTTGTGCATTGCTTGCCACAGCTCTGAAGTGAAACGTGCGTCACGATCAGAGATAATAGAGGTTGGCACCCCGTGCCTTGAAACCACTTCTTTTAAGTAGATGTCTGCTAATGTAGAGAACTTGTCTGTTTCTTTGATAGCCAAGAAGTGTGCAGACTTTGTGAGTCGATCCACGATCACCCAAATAGTATCATTTCCGCGCTGAGATCTAGGTAGGCCAGTAACAAAATCCATGGAAATTTGTTCCCATTTCCATTGTGGTATCTCAGGTTGTTGGAGTGGGCCTGAAGGTTTTTGATATTCCGCTTTGACTCTCGCACAAGTCAAACACTTGCTAACGTAAGTTGCTATATGAGCTTTCATGCTAGGCCACCAATATGTAGTTTTCAGATCGTGGTACATCTTATCCGAACCTGGATGTACCGAGTAGCGAGACTTGTGTGCTTCATCCATCACAAGTTCTCGTAAACCGCTATATAGTGGGACCCAGATACGCCCCGTTACATAATAGGCGCCGTCTTCCTTTTGTTCCAATCATTGCCTCGAACCGCGTAGGGCTTCAGCCTTGACGTTTTCTGGTTTCAATGCTTCTAACTGAGCATCTCGTATCTGAGCAGGAAGACTGGATTGAATAGTGAGCTGCAAGGCTCGTACACGCCTAGGTGTAGTATCTTTTCGACTGAGGGCATCAGCCACAACATTGGCTTTGCCTGGATGGTACTTGATAGCGCATTCGTAATCATTAAGTAGCTCGACCCATCGACGTTGCCGCATGTTCAATTCCTTCTGCTTGAAAATATGCTCGAGACTCCTGTGATCGGTGTAGATAGTGCACTTGGTACCGTACAGGTAGTGTCTCCATATCTTAAGCGCGAAAACAACAGCTCCCAGCTCTAAATCGTGCATCGTATAGTTCCGTTCATGAATCTTAAGTTGGCGCGAAGCATAAGCAATGACTTTATCCCGTTGCATCAACACACATCCAAGACCTTGGATAGATGCGTCGCAGTAGACTACAAAATCTTCCGTGCCTTCAGGCAAGGAGAGGATAGGTGCGCTACAAAGTCTATCCTTTAAGTGTTGAAACGCTGTTTCCTGTGTATTACCCCAACGATAAGCAATACCTTTCTGTGTCAGTAAGGTAAGCGGCTGTGCAATCTTAGAGAAGTCTTTGATGAACCGTCTGTAATAACCCGCCAAACCCAAGAATTGGCGTATTTCTGTTGGTGTGCGAGGTGCAGGCCAGTTCTTGATCGAATCTACCTTGGATGGATCAACATGAATCCCATCCTTGTTTACCACGTGGCCTAGGAAGTGGACTTCATGAAGCAAGAAGTCGCATTTTGAAAACTTGGTGTACAGCTGTTCCATTCGAAGGAGTTCCAAAATAAGTCGTAAATGATGCTCGTGTTCCTCCTGACTCTTCGAATAGATCAGGATGTCGTCGATGAAAACAATAACAAACTTGTCAAGATAAGGTTTGCACACCCTGTTCATAAGATCCATGAAAACCGCAGGCGCGTTTGTTAGCCCGAATGGCATGACCAAAAACTCGTAATGGCCGTAGCGAGTTCTAAATGCTGTTTTGGAGACGTCCTCATCCCGGACTCTCAGTTGGTGATATCCTGATCTCAGATCAATCTTCGAATAATAACTCGACCCTTGCAACTGGTCGAATAAGTCATCGATGCGTGGAAGAGGATAGCGATTCTTCACGGTCACCTTGTTTAGTTCGCGGTAATCTATGCACATGCGGAAGGTACCGTCTTTCTTCTTCACAAATAATACTGGAGCTCCCCAGGGCGAAGAGCTAGGACGTATGAAACCCTTTTCCAAGAGTTCTTGCAATTGCTTAGATAGTTCTTCCAGTTCAGTTGGAGCTAAGCGATAAGGCGCTCGAGCTATAGGTGCTGCTCCTGGAGCTAGCTCGATCTGAAATTCGACCTGGCGATGAGGCGGTAGACCAGGTAACTCTTCAGGAAACACTTGAGGAAAGTCGCGTACGACTGGAATATCCTCTAACTTCTTCTCTTTCGTCGATGTATCTGTAACGAGTGCTAATATAGCAGTGTGGCCCTTTCGCAAACACTTTTGAGCCTTCAAGAAGGAGATGATGCCACTCACGACACCACTCTTGTCGCCTTGAACTTCGAGAGGTTCTTTTCCAGTACGGGGAATACGAATGACCTTCTCCTTGCATAGGATATCTGCTTGTTGTTGGGATAACCAATCCATACTAATGACGATGTCGAAACTACCCAGAGTTATAGGAATGAGATCAATAGAGAAAGTCTGACCAGCGAGGATAAGATTACAACCCTGAACTATGTGTGTGGCCTCTAGACTTTTACCGTTAGCTAACTCTACAACATGTTTGGTGTTCAAAAGTGTTGGTGCGCGTTTAAGCATTTGACTAACTTTCAGAGACATATAACTGGTATCCGCACCCGAATCAAATAATACAGTAACGTAAAAGTTGTCGAGAAGAAACTTACCCATAACCACATTAGGATCGTTCCTTGCATCACCCCGACCAATCACAAATGCATGACCCCTAGCACCATTGTTGTTGTTGTTTCCCCCATTGTTGTTCCCATTGCCCTGATTATTGTTGTTGTTGTTCTGGTTTCGGTTTAACTGGGGGCAGTGTCTCTTGAAGTGACCTTCAGCACCACAATGAAAACATCCCTTGTTACCCTGTTGTTGGTTCTGCTGCGTTTGCTGCTGCTGCTGCTGATTCTGAGTTACAGGCCGTGGGCTCCTACAATCCTTGGCCTCATGACCCATCTTGAGACACCTCTGACAACGACCCTTGTTGCACTGGCCACTGTGGTGTCTGTTACAATTGTTGCACCTTGGGTGATTTCCTTGATATCTTTTCTGCCCCTGACTACCAGATGATTGCTGACCCGGACTCTGGTAGCCATTAGTCTTGCGTTGCTGAGCTTGAGACTGAACGGTAGCTGAACCCTTGCTGGAATCCCCCTCCCATTTCCGCTTGTTGTCACTGGGAGTAGCAGGAGTAGCTGAAGTGGTAGTGGTAGTAGTAGCGCTGATACGTTTAGGCAGCCTGCCCTGTTCCACTGCCTGATCGGTGAGGCGATGAGCTAGCTTGACGATCTATTGAATGGTGCCAAGATTCGCTGAGGTTACGTGACTTTGAATCTCCGGCACTAGACCCTTGAGATACAACTCAATACACTTGATCGGAGGGTCTACCATAGTAGGACACAGTATAGCCAACTCGTTGGACCTTTTGGTGTATGCTTCAATTTCCGATCCCGTCATTTGCAAATTGTAAAACTCTACCTCCAGCTTATGAATGTCATCACGGCTACAGTATTCCTCTTTGATCAACTCCTTGAAATCATTCCAGGGTGTAGCATTAGCAACTGCCAACCCTAGCATCTGAACTTGCGCCTTCCACCAAGTCAGCGCAAGGCCTTCTAGAGTACCAGTGGCGTACTTCACCCTGCGAGCCTCAGGGCATTCACACATCTCAAATACGGACTCGAGCTTTGCAAACCAATGGAGGAGCCCAACTGCTCCCTCTGTGCCACTGAAAGTAGTAGGACGACAGTCCATGAAAGTCTTGAAGGTGCAAACAGGTGGCTGACCTGTTGTGTAAAAGAATCAGAACAAGATTAAACACAAGAGTTGGTTTAGGAGTGTAGGATCTAAAGATCCTAGTGTGAGTTACAACTGCAGGGTATACCTCCTGCCTGCGCAGCTGCAAGTGCCGCAACAACTTGTTCGTTAATGAGAGCCGTCAACTGGGCTTGTGTCATGTTGATACGTCCAGCCATGATCTTCATAGCAAAGGTAACATAAGTAAGAGAGGTTCGCGAATAGTGCGATGACAGAAGAGAGTGAGCACACAAGTATTCTCAAGCAATAGGGGTTATGTGTATCTAAGCATACCATGAGCAAAGTTCTATGTAATTCTAGCAAGTAGGCAATAAAACATATACCATATTACCTAGAAAGTTGAGTCTTGCACGTGGAGCGATGCGTCGTTGTGGATCGTTGAGCACTGTACTGGTTATAGTCTGGTTTTAATAAAAACGTTTTCCCTTTATTAAAACCGAGTTCTCTATAACCAATGGCTCTGATACCAATCTGTCACACCCCCAAAATCCACACGCGGAGTACCACCGCTTGGAGGCGTGACATGACCAGGATCAAGCCACCAATCATATTGAACATATAAGTAAATAGTAAATGTCATTCATTAATACGATAGGTGTTTTCAAAACCAAACATAAACAAGTGTGTAGCGGAAGCAATAATGTAAAAACCCAACATAAGTATTAAGTTGAAATGTCATAAAAGAGTTTATCATAACATCCACAATCCGTGCCCACAACGACCGCGCCTCCCGTGCAAGCTCCATGGATACCTATGGTCCTGCAAGGCATGTAACAGAGAGTCAACAACTAGTTGAGCGAGTTCACAGTAAGTAAGTTCGTTTCATAACTATGTATTATTAACTAAGCCGTTGTGTAGATTCAATTGGTGGGGGCTTCCCATGTTGTATGTACTATCAGTGGGGGCTTCCCATGTTTGTATTTACTATCAGTGGGGGCTTCCCATGTTTGTATTTACTAGACTAGTTGTACCATAAGTGTTCTTCCTAACTCGAGAACAGTAGTACGTACGAGGTTTACGTAGGTTTTACGTAAGTGCCCTTCTTAACCCGAGGACAATGGTACGCGGGGGTTTACGTAGGTTTTACGTAAGTGTCCCTCGAAACCTGAGGACAGTAGCAAGCATAAGTATACGTAGGTTTTACGTATGTGTCCCTCGAACCCCGAGGACAGTAGTAAGCACAAGTATACGTAGGTTTTACGTAAGTGTCCTGCCTAACCTGAGGACGATGGTAGATAGTCTAGTAGCAGTGTAAGTACGAGAAATTGTTCAATCCCATTATTCAAAACCCATTCCCAGCCCTGGGAATCCCATGCCTTGGTAAGAGTGTGAACTCACCTTGGTTTGCTCGGTATGCTAAACTATGTGCTCACAAGAAATCAGTCAGGTCCTATTGTGCACGTATGTTCAATCAGTACATGTTTATAAGGTTTCGCATGCAATCTAGGTCATTAAGTGTACTGGATGGTTAACATCAAATAACACGTAAATAATTATTCCAGTTCACATATTCACGTTTCTCACAGTAGATTTCCCAGTTTACTCTAACAAGATTATTCATTAACAATCATGGTAAACATAACGGTGTTAACGGCATTAATCAGGATTAACGGATTTAACACACATAATAAAGTTACACACTTAATGCAGTTACTGTTTCATATCAAGTTAGATCAACTTAACAAAGTTATCATACATAATGAGCTTAACATACCTAACCTAGTTAACATAACCCAGTTAACTTATTAATATAACTAACATGTTTAACAAAACAATATACTAACTGAGTTGCTGTAGTAACAGAATTAATAGACTGAGTAAATAAACTAACAAGGTTACTTACTTAACAGAGTTACCCACTTAACAGGGTAAACTAACTTAACAAAGTTAACAAGCTAACAGCAACAATGAGACGAAATCGCCAAAGTGGCGAAAACCCTTTTGAGCCAATATCCTTGGGCCGAAATCACTAGGGTGAGCCGAAATCACTATGTGCCGAAATCACATAAGTTGAAAACACTATATGGGCCGAAAACTCTTTGGGCCTAAAATACTTATTGCCGAAATCACCTATATGACGAAATCAGAGGGTGATTTCGTTGGTTATGTGTTTTCGTTGGGTCCTTCAATCATCATCAACAACCCAGTACACAATAACAGTTAATCATCTTCAATATCATCCATGGCAGTTTCGATTGCAGGTTTCAAATAATGAACTATCATCATATAACTCTAATGATCATACATTTGCAACAACCTGTAACATTTAATCATCAACATCTAATCGAATATAGTCTATATGCATAACACAGCCGATCTTGCAACAAATTATATGGATCCCTTCATACAATTCGATTCAATTAAGACAATTCATGATATCATATGAATTACCGAAACATTGTGAAATCGAGATTATCATGCAAACATCAGATCGTTCATAGAGAATCATAATATAATCACATAACATCAGTATTCGATCAAACGCACACATACAGACATGTAATCATGCATAACTCGAGCGGCAGTGCAACTAACCGAGATGAAAGTTCACAAGATTTGTTCGAAAGGAGAAGCTTGAAGGCTTGCAGTCGCCGTCGCACAAAAAAAAAACAATAGAGCTCTAGGGTTTGGCGATTAAGCTAATACGTATAGGTTGAGAACAAAATATTAAACAGACTACTAATGGGCCAAAGGCCCATATGTTGATTTCGCTGGATAGTAGCGGACGAAAACACTTAGTGTTTTCACCACATAGGGTGTTTTCGAATGGGAGGTATTCAGTCAAGATCCATGCTTTACTAAAACAATCATAATATTAATACTAAATGTATTATTAACTTTCCCACAAATATAATGCACACCATATGTATCAACACACTTAGCAAACAAGTACGAAGTTGAATCGGATAGAGACCTTGAAACTCGGGTTGTCACATCTTCGGTTCTGACCTTTAACTGATGATATCCTGACCTTAGATCGATCTTTGAAAAATAACTTGCTCCTTGAAGCTGATCGAACAAATCGTCGATCCTGGGCAATGGATACCTATTCTTGATTGTAACTTTGTTCAGCTCGTGGTAATCGATGCATAGACGCATTAAGCCATCTTTCTTCTTCACAAATAAAATGGGCGCTCCCCAAGGAGATGAGCTAGGTTGAATAAAGCCTTTCTCCAACAAATCATCCAATTGTGTTCTTAATTCTTTCATCTCTGTCGATGCTAACCGATAAGGAGCTCGAGCTACAGGGGCTGCTCCTGGAATAATATCAATCCTGAATTCCACTTGTCTGTCCGGAGGTAAACCAGGTAGTTCTTCAGGGAATACGTCTGGATATTCAGAAATAACAGGGATGTCTTCGATCTTGGGTTTCAGCTCATCTATGGTCACATGTGCCATGTAAATGACACAACCTTTCTTCAAACACTTTGATGCCTTAAGCATAGACACTTGCTTAGGCAATCCGTACTGCGTATCTCCTTGAATAGTAAGTGGCTCACCATAAGTGGTCTTGATAACCACTTGCTTCTTATCACATAAATTTGGGCTTGGTTATGAGATAACCAATCCATACCTATCACTATATCAAATCCTGCCAATTTCAACGGAAGCAAGGACAGTGGAAAGGAATAATTCCTAATGGATATGAAACATCCATCTAATATTGTTGATGCAGTCTCTATGGTACCATCGGCCAATTCTACTTCATATTTTATGCTTAGAGTTTTAACAGACAGATTTAATAATTTACAAAATTTATTGTCTGCAAAAGACTTGTCTGCACCAGAATCAAACAAAACTCTAGCATAAACATCATTGATGAGGAATGTACCTGTTATAACATTATCATTCTGAACTGCTTCCCGAGCATTCATTTGGAAGACCCGAGCATTGGTCTTTTTAGCCTCCTCAGGCTTCTTTGGATTTTTCGGGCAGTTAGTCTTTATGTGCCCCTTCTCGTTGCAACCATAACAGGTTGCATCCTTCATTTTCTTACAATCCAAAGTTCTATGCTCCTTGGACTTGCAGATCCCACAAACTTTAGGCTGTGAGTGCTATTGCGACTGCGATTCAAATCTGCATTTTCCAAAATGGTGTTTCTTGCAGACTTTGCACTTGGGCTTCTCCCCTGTCTGTTGAGTATCCTTTCTAAACCCGGAACTTTTCCTATGCTCAGAGTTTCCCTTTCTTTTCTTATCGGGGCGATGAGAACTCTCATCCTCCCATTTCCTCTTTCCTTCATCAGAAGCCTTAATCGACCTTTGCCTAATCGCATCGAGTGTGAGAGATAAAGATAAATCCACCACGAACCTAAAGGTGGTAGGCCTAGAAGCTTTAACATTTCCTTTTATTTCTGGGGCCAGGCCTACAATGAAGCGCGCTATGCACTTAGGTTCAGGTGTAACCAAATAAGGAACAAGTCTGCACGTAGTGTTAAAGCTCGTAAGATAAGCTTGGCAATCCAGATTCTTCATGACCAGAGTCAAGAAGTCAGTCTCGATTTTTTCTACCTCATGCTGAGGACAGAAGTTTTCCTTGATCAGTGCAACAAATTGATCCCAAGACAGATTATACAACGGAATCTTCCCTGTGGCTTGGATTAACGACCTCCACCAAGCCAAAGCTTCACCCTTAAATGATTGTGAAACAAACTTCACAATATCCTGTTCCGCACAACCACTGATATCAACCACAGTATCCATCTCATCTAGCCATGTCATACAGTCAATGGCTCCTTTTTCTCTTGTGAAGTCCCTTGGCTTGTAAGAGACGAAGTCTTTGTAAGAACAAGTCTTAACACGTGGTTCCTGATTAAGCACAATTTGCTTGGATGGGAGACTCTTCTGATTTGACGAGTGATGCGAATCATTTTTATTTGACTCCTGTGTTTTAGAAGGGAGCTTACTATGAGCCACAGATAGAGTCTTTGAGCGAGCATTACTTGGTTCCTTGAACTGTTTGTCAATGGCTCTAGTAACGGCATTGTCTATCAATTCCTGTAGGTCTACACCAGCTACATTTATTCTGGTGGTATCATTTCTCTCCCTTGGATGACTATTGACCTCTTCTGATTCAGACATGCTGAAGCTTGATTGCTATAAAACAGTTGACGATAATTTGTTTCAGAGGTTTATTATGGAATCATCATTTTTGACGATTCATTAACCATGGTACATATAATCCATATTGGTTAATTTGTTAGTCATATTTATTTTAAATCTTTCATTATAATCAATCCCAGTTATAAATTATTAGGGATATTAAAGTGGCAAAAAAAGCCTAGTCACGAGGACAATTTTATTTTATAAGCCATGATCTCGTAGGATCGGGGCATTAAGGTTTAAACATAGTTCATCGCCTTTGCTGACAAGGAGTCATAGACTACAACTGTCATTTATCTTATAGGACAATAAGTGTGGCCCGTAGGCACTTCATCGCTAATGGATGTTTAATATGTGATCATTTTAATTAATGATTTGAACCCATGATTTCTAGATCATTAGGCTAGATAAGGAATTTGGAAGAATCCAATATGAAGATGACATGTGTGACTTTATCGAATCACATTTGCCAGGAGTGTTAACATGTTTTCAGATGTTAACAAGGATTTGAATCTTAAAAAGGTTTTACCGACATGGCCATGTCTAAAATGACATATAGGCTAGGTCATACCTTTAAGATTTTCTTTTAATGGCAGATCAATTTAAAATGGAAACGATATTTTGATTTATTTTATATAGTATATGCATACATATGATGACAATTAAATTTTAAAACGTAACATTCCATAAATTGAAAGAAGTACATAACTGCCCTAAGCGGGACTTTTAAATAGATAACTTGTCCACACAAGGACTAAAATAAGAAATACAAGTCCACGCCGGGACCAAATACATAAATAAATGTCCACACAGGGACTTAATTGAGATAAAATTACAAAACAATAAAACAAGGATTTTTAATAATCCATTTTCTTCTTCCCCTTAATGAGGTTTGCCAAACCTTTCAGAAAAACGCGGTGGCTCCTACGCTCTTCTTCCACCCTTTGTTCCACCTCGTGCAGCCTTTGGAGAATTTCTTGCTGCTGCGGTGGTTGAATTTCAGGTGGTTGCGACGGCGGCTGCTGCTGAGGTTGTGGAGGTGGAGGGTATTGATACCCATATGTAGGGTACCCAGTTGGGTACGTAGCTGGATAGGTTCCAGGGTAGAGAGCATTGTAGTTAGCCACCTCGACGTATTGGTCAACGACAGGGGCATTGTGGTAGTTATAACCCAAAAAATCTTGCTGCTCAAACGGGTTGTACCCGGCTGCACCTGGGTATGATGGGATTGGGTTTTCATAACCCATGTGTGGTGCAGGTGCGACTAGTGTATAGTCGACTTCAGAAACTGGATTTGAAGGCCCACCCAATTGCGGGTCTTCATACAGCGGCGGGTAGTTGCTGTTGCTGGAGTGTGGGGGGGGGGGGGGGGGGTGCTGAAGTGAAAACCCCCACGCACGGACATCCGGGCACCTCTTCTTCGCCTCGGTGGTTCTGGAGGCAGTTGTTGCTTTGGCGCTGGCGGTGGCGGTGGCGTGACCGCATGAAAATGTGGGTCCTCAGATGGGACCTGTTGGTGTGGTGGCGAGTTGCGGTGAGGGGGAGTATACTCCCACTTGTATGTAGCCCATCTTTCAGCAAAAATATCAGGGTCCCTGTAAGGCGAACCATGAAAGGATGATCCGCTAGATATTTCAGTGGGATGCGTCGGCATCCCAGATGGTGGCATTTCAGGATCTGGATCTTCGTCCACATCCATATCCTGCATCTCAGGATAGTGGTCAGCAGGTCCAAAGGGTTTTGACCCTCTGGTTCTTCTATCTGGTTCATCGGATTGAACCGGCTTTGAAAGTAAGGTGTCGGGTTCTTGAAGGAATTGTGAGAACCCGAACGCTGCAGCAGGATAAAAGAATGATGTGAATCATGAGGCTCTTCATCTTGATGTGGCCCGAACGAATGGTGGTAGGATGGTGAGGAACTAAGTGAGACTGAGCGTCTCGCAGGCTCCAAGTAGGTTCTCCAGTCTTCGTGAGGACTAGAGCTAAGTGTTACTGATGGTGTACGCCGGTGAGATGGTTCGGCTTCATGGCCGTTCCTAGCAAAAATTGGAGCTTTTCCTCTTCCTCCTTGGCCCCTCACTCTTGGCGGCATTTTGCTTTTGATCCTGTCAAAACAAAAGAAACAACAAAAGACAAAAAAAAACCAATTTAAGATTTGGATTAATCCTAAGCCCTTTGCCTAGACTTGGAAGTCAAGGAATGTGTAACTGTGTCATTGAGATTAAACACAAAGGCTAGTGTTTAATTCACTTAATGTTGGCTCTGATACCAACCTGTCACACACCGATATTTCCACGTATTACCGGTGGGGAGTATCGTGACGTAGTTGATATCATCATAGACAAATAATCACAGTTTAATGCACATCGGAAGTCTAAAATAATAATACAAACCGAATTTGGAAAGTATAATAAAATATTATACAAACGGTCGATAAGTGGATCCACAGGCGGATCTAAAACAGAAAGTAAATATTGTTCAACAGACTTTAAGTACTAAGAGCTTGCAAGACTCTTTAACTAATACTCAGGAGTTTCTTGCCCATTTCGTGTAGTACCTGCACTTAATCTTTTTTGAAAAATACGCCAGTTTATACTGGTAAATACAATTAACTGACTCTTTTGAAAAGTATTTATAAAATTGGTTTGGATGCATAAGGCATAAAATCTTTTATAACTTGGGACAATTATTTTAAATAATCTTGTATACAGTTTTACATGTTTGTCGTACGTTCGAGGCCCGGTTAGAAGAGCCGAGACAAGATTAATAGACACGCCACTAGTATAAGCCCACAAGAAGTTTCCTCACGAGTGAGATACCGTTTTACATACGCAACTGTCAGGTGTATGCCTACACCCCGTGCTTAAGTCGTGGCCATTTCAAATGAATGAGCCGAGGATATCCAGGACCCGGTCATATTAACCCCCAAATGCTTTGTATCAAACAAGACATATTAAAACGGGTTATTTCAATGATTTAACCACTAATCGATTAAATATTCAATACCCAACCAAGCGGTAATAATTTACCGTATCTTAAGCCCGTATAAGGGAAAATAAGTTAAAAGTATTTACCTGAGCTAAAAATGTAAATTTGCTCAGCCGTATACTCTAATCAGCAAGTGCAAGTAGCTTTTTCAATACCCAACCAAGCGGTAATAATTTAATTTATCTTAAGCCCGTATAAGGGAAAATAAGTTAAAAGTATTTACCTGAGCTAAAAATGTAAATTTGCTCAGCCGTATACTCTAATCAGCAAATGCAAGTAGCTTTTACTGGGCTCCTAATCTGGAACGAAGGTTTTTAATAACCTATTAGATTCCTAACGGGTCTTATTTAAGTTATAACTTTGACCAGTTAGTTTTAAAGGAAAGTTTACGGTACGAAACACAAGATTAAGCGGTGACTGGATTGGAATGTGATTTAGACCCGACAAGTATGAAGACTTGTATATCATGGGTAAACTAAATACATGCTGGACTTTGAAGTAAAAAATGATAAGGTTTGACCCGTTTTGGCTAATTTATGCAAACTGTTTACATAAACCGTACCGAACGCGTATGTGCATAACGGGTAACCGAATGAGTCATGTACTAGTTCCACAAGTTATTATGCTTAAAATATGTTGTGATATCAGTAGGATATCTTCCATTATGCCCAAAACGAATTTAAAACCACTTTAAGCCCCGTAAGGGTATTTTGGTCATTTTAAAGTTTATAAAAGAGGTTAAAGAGCAAACTGAGGTTCTGGTCTAAAATATTCAGTAAAAATATTTATTTTATCAAGTTACATCAGTAAGATATCATACATATGTGAGGTTTATAATTTATGGCCAAACTATGCACCGTAGGGGCGTTTTGGTCATTTCACATATGCTTTTAAGGTCAAATTTGGAAGTCCGAGTTCAAGACTTATACTTACTATTAAAGTATAAAAATTTATTTATAAAATCAGCAGGTAACAAGTCTTAGGCATTAAATATGGTTTTAAACCATACTATGCGCCTAATTAGCGTAAAAGTCGGTAATTGACGGTATTCAAGATGTTTATAAAATTTTGAAGTTTTAATCAGTCTCAAATGCTTAAAATATTTTATTTAACATATGATATCAGTAGGAAAAGGTTTGGTATGCAAATCATATGTTAAACTCATTTTATTAACAACAAGGGCATTACCGTCATTTACCGAGTTTATGCTAGAACTCTATGTTATGGTCAGTATAAAATTTGACAAAAATTTCCAAAAATCCCTAAATATTATATTATAACAGTGGGTAGCAAGTTTGGTGCCAAAAATTGGTTTTAAATATGATTTATGCTCGAAATGCCATTTAATTAACAAAAAGCTTTAGTTTTACGATATTTTACATAACTTTCATTTTAGACCAGAATCGGATGTCAAATTTTTAGGACATACTTATAAATCAGTAATGAAGATTTTTGTCCTCTCACATTTTCAAAAATTTTGTTTTTATAACATAAGGGGATAATGGTAAACTTATAAGCATTTAACGGAAACATGCAATGAACTAGGATTTCTATGGAACCATGTTGTATAATCTCAGAGGGTTATACTTACATATAATGTGGTCCTAAATGAACCCTAAGGCATAGCTAAACTAAGCTAAATCGTCAGAACTGAAAGTCAAAGCAAAAGTCTACTTTTGCGACTTTCGGTTGCGAACCGAGCCTAAACTCAGAATTGTCGGGTTGAACATGCCTAAACATGTTCTTATATTATTTACCAAGTTATTTATGTGATAAAATATATTTTATAGCTTCTACATTATCAGTTATAATTTATTTTGTAAAACTGACTCGTTTGACTTTTTGTTAAGTAGTTTGACCCGACAATTGACCAAGTAAATGTGATAATTAGGAGGTGCCCTTTTAAGGGTTTAACACCTACATAATTACCAACACATAGCCACTTTCAATTCGAATAATGGCTGGACCGTTAGTGATTAATCACAAAGTCAAAGCATCATTACGATAACTTTGACTTTCGGTCATTAGGCTAATAAAATCTTAACTATAGAAGCTAAGAACACTCACAATGGTCCTTAGCACGAAGATTGAACTAGAGAAAGTTTCCTAGATGACCAGGATGCTTCAGAGATCAATTGAGAGTGAAAATCAAATGTGCAAGTTCAAATGAAACAAAGCAAGGGCCTTTATATAGGATTTTGGATGCTCTAGGATCAATCCATCTATTTTTAGAGAGTAACCAGATGATCCCAAGTGTCCCTATGTCAGTAAAAACCATTTACAAGCCCCTGGTATCGCTCAAAACTCATGCAATGGCGGTGTAAGAGCTGCAACATGCAGCTGTCCAGAAAAATGTCGCTGGCACCTCTCTCGCGGCCCGCGTAGGAATCAAAGGCAGTCTACGCGGCCCGCGACAAACCTCAAATCCGGTAAACAAGTTTCCAAACTTTGCATTTTCAGTCCCTGGTCCTTTGTAAGCTGATTTATCTTTCATTTATTGCACTATTGACCCCCATAATTAACTTTTAAGTGTCTTGGGTTATAATTTAACATCGTTAAGCTCCCGGTTAGTTATGAAATCACTCAAAAGGTCTTGTTTGCATCGAAACTCCGTGAATTCAATATCCGACATTCGCGAGAGTTTAAATAAAAATATTACAATGCTTCATGGATCGCTTAAAGGTCACTCAGAGGTAACATTTAACATGTTGACACATTAAACCCCTATGTTTTGTAAATTCTAAATTTTAAGGACAAACGGCTTTCAGGTTCGACAATTTATTCATGAAAGAATACGAACGTCGTGTGAGGTCATTCAGAGGCACAAATTTGGCATGTTGACACTTTTAGTCCTTCCACATGCAGTTTACACTGTTTGACAACTTTAGTCCCTTAAGTTATCCTTTTAACATTATCTGGGTTTATGACACGTGTCACCACTGTATTGGACTTGATTTTTGCGAGGTGTTACAAAAAGCAACTGTCTAGACCAGAGATAGTACAAGAAACAACGGACAAGATTATTCAAGTCAAAGAAAGACTAAAAGTAGCACGCGATCGTCAAAAGAGTTATGCTGATAACAGACGAAAGCCATTGGAATTTCAAGTAGGAGATAAAGTATTGTTAAAAGTTTCTCCCTGGAAAGGAGTGGTCAGATTTATTAAGAGAGGGAAGCTAAGCCCCAGGTATGTTGGACCTTTTGAGATTATTAGAAGAATAGGACCAGTAGCTTACCAGCTACAACTGCCAGACGAAATGATAGGAATACATGATGTATTTCATGTATGTAATCTCAAGAAATGCTTAGCATACGAAACATTAGTGGTACCTCTTAAGGACATAGAGGTAAATGAGAAACTTAAGTTTGTAGAGAAACCGTTATAGATTGAAGATAGAAAGATCAAGAATCTCAAACATAAGAGATTAGTTCTTGTCAAAGTGAAATGGGATTCCAAGAGAGGACTAGAATACACTTGGGAGCTCGAGTCAGAGATGTGGAAGAAATATCCACACCTGTTCCAGTAGACCTCGAGGACGAGTTCTAAAACAAGGTGGGGAGGATATAACAACCCTCCTAAAACCCTTAAACATGTCCTATACGTCTTAAAATACACACCGTATATGAAAAATGGGCTTAAAATACCTTTACTTTTACAAAAAAAAAACAAATAAAACAAATATTTCTAGTCGCTCGAGGGGCGCGACACACTTATGTGTGTCTGTCGCGGGCCGCGACCCGCTGACACCAGGCGTAACCCTAGGCTGCCACGTGTCCTTGTCCTGTCGAGCCTATACCTTTGAGTCGACAAGCCTAAGACCTACCCTACTACCGTCGCGGGCTGCGAAGGAGACAACAGAAGTTGTCGATGGCCGCGAGGCCCTCTGTTTCCAGCCCTATAAATAAGGAGTTCGACGTTCAATTGAAATCGTTCAAAACTTTTAATTCTCTCTCAACTTCTGAATAACAATTATAATACCCGGGCATTATACCCACTAAAAAGTAAAGCTCTGCCTAGTTGTAAGTATTATAACCCCCGGTTACGTATTAGTTACTCTGCCCGATTGATCTAGAGTTCCGTAATGCATTTCGAGGCTCTGCCTGACTCAGTCGTTGGAGTTCTGTCTCGGGGGTATAGCTAATGTAAATTGGGTTATCTTACTAACACGTGTGCATTTTTTATTTTAATAGATTATAACCAGAAAGTCACCAGCAGTAGTATTATCTAAAATAGCAATGTGAGTAATTCCTCTTTTTGTAAACTGTTTTTACAAAACCTTAATTGTTTTAAATTATATTTAACAGTGATTGAGTATTTATGATTCTACAATTACTGTCGGTATGTTGGGGTTTTGTATACATTACTTGTTACTAATATTGTGAATCGTAACATGACCACAAGTTAGGATTGACAGTACCGTGGGTGGTAATTTGATAGATGTAAACAAATGTAATTGCGGATGCCCTCAATACTGTAAAATGATAAAAGTTGTTTTGATTAAACTGGGATTCACTCACCAGTATTTTCCGCTGAAAAAATCTTTTTAAAACGCGTTTCAGGTAACAAAATTCGAAAGCCAAATAGAAGCCAGTTGGAGAGCACTGAAGGCTTGGGAAAGTAGCTATAAAAGTTACCTAAACAAGAAAGAAGTTTTTATTTAATAAATTAGGGTTTACCCCTATAAAAATATTTGTAATGGAAACTTGGGTTTTCCCATGTATTTGTTCTTTATAAAAGTGTGGTATTTTAACTCTGATATACTATTTCCTAACTACGGTTCTGATGTAATTTTCGCTGCCAAAATTAAATAAACACCGATACCACCAGCTCTGAGTAGGCCGCGACCGCCCGCCATCCGAGGCATGGGTCGGGGGTTGCGACATATATATATATATATATATATATATATATATAGAATTTAAAAACGATATGTGTTAAAAATAATTTATTTTTAACTTGTCCTCATGTTTGTATACTTGTATTATTTCTCAAAAATAATGTAAGTAAATGGTTAAATAATATTTTTAGTATAAGTATACTTAGGCAAGTATACATATATTTAAGTATAAATACTTATGTATTTTGTTATTAATTGTCCAAAAATCAATTCTTATGATTTTTATACTTTCCGGAATTATATTTCTTACAAATAATATATTTTTAAGGTTTGTTTGTACTATATATATATATATTGTCATGCTTGTTAAATATATATATTTATTTTATCACTTGTCCGATTTTTGTATAATTTCCATTAATTGAAGTAATTATACATATTTATCCAAATATTTGTCCAAGTGTCCAATGTCCATAAAATTGTTAAGGAATATATATGTAAATATATATTTTGACATTTTGTCCATACACCCATGTATGGGTGATTTTGTGTACATTATTTATAATTATTTCCTTGTGTATTTTTATGTGTATTTGGTGTTCATACCCCTTGAGAGTATTTTGTGTATTTTTAAGTTTCTAAATGTACACTAATATATATTTACATATAATATACACATATCACATAATTTGGTGACCACTAAATATATATATTTTTTTTCTAAAAATATACATATTTATACTTGTTTTAATTCTTGAAGAAAAGTCTATTTCTTACCTTGTATTTTTGTATAAAAATTATGGAAAACCCTTGTTACACGTTCTTGAACATTTTTGTAGAAAAAGTCTTGTAAAACTTTATATTTTTCTAAGTGTCAAAATTTTATAAAAAAAATTGACATAGTTTCCCCTAAAAATGGAGGTTTTCCCATGTTTTAAAACATGTGTTTATTTTATTTTAATCATCAGAACTCAAGAATCAACAATTTTTGCAAGTAAAATCACTAAATACATCATATTTTTCCATGTAATAAACTTGAAGTTCCAATAAAATCTGTAGTATTTTAGATCTACACACTAAACATGTAGATCTTCTTAAATTAAGGATTGCTTGTTAACTTTTATAAACTTTGATGAAACTTTATTTTATAAACTTGATCATTCACATGTTTAGTAGGTTCTAGAACATGGTCATTTCATTTTAAAACCACTTACAAGTTCATCTTAAAGATCTTCAAGTTTACTAACATGTTTCTTCATGGATCTTTCAAGATCCATGCTTACTCTTGTTAAATCTAAGCTTCTAAAAAGCTTACATATGATGGATCTAAACAAAAACACAAGATCAACAACAACAACTTCACCACATACTTCAAACAATACTAAAAACACTTGATCTTCTTTAGATTATGTTGGTTCTTCACATGTTCATCTTTTAAAGTTAAGTTCTTTTGATGGTTTTCACTTGTACATATGTGACATACTACTAACAAGAAGTAAAAGAAGATTTGAATGCTTACTTCTAGCTCTAGTGGCTAGGGAAGTGGCAAGAAAATAAAGATGATGAAGATGATGAAAAGAAGATGGCTAAAAGCTCCACCAAGAGGTCCTTCAACTTCTAAGACTTGATACATTCCTTGATGATCTTCTTACACCTTGTTATAAGCTTAGAATGGTTGAATGATCAAAGAAAAATAGAGATGAGGAGGGGTGTTCTTGGCCGTGAGCAAGGGAGGGAGAGAAGAGATGAACATGTTTTGAAATTGTGTTGTGAAAAGTGAGGGTGTGATAAGGTTTGAAGTCTCTTGGTTATTCTTATAATTCTCCAAGCCCCTAATATCCATTAGTCCTCTAAATAAGCATCTTTGACCAAACAATAACTTAGTCAACATAGAAAAAAGGTGGGTCCCCTTTGGGGACGGTCACATATGTAGGGGGTAAATTGTCAAAATTGGAAGTTAAGGGGTTTAAGGTGTAACTTGAATGTTTAATGTAGTGTTATATGTGTTTAAGTGTTTTTAGTGGTTACATTGTGTTATGTGATCATAACTAGCTTTAAAACATTAAAACAATGTTTCTAGTTCATTTTTGGTGTTTTGGTAGTGTTCGGTAAATTGTTCGTTTGTCTGTTCGTTAAGGTGCTAAATTGTGTAATTTATAAGGTATCATGTAACTTTTGTGCCATGGTTTCATTCCCGACACTTTACAAGTTATTCTGGATGTTTAATCACTATTTCTGATTGTTAATTTAACTTGTCAATGCTGAATTTTGTTGAATTTCTGCAGAATTAGTTGTTTATAGTGCGTTTCAGACAGTTTTTAGTGTTTGTTTAAGTTTCTGGAAAGTGTTATTATAAACCCTTGTTCTCTCACTTGGGTTTTAATATATTTTTGATGTCGGACCTACATCTAAGTCCTAAATCTACCATTTAACTGAGTACTAAAGCTGTGCTGACACAACTTGTCTAATTGGTGAGTTTACTAATTGCTTTGACGCAACGCTTAAATTGTTTCACAATGTGATAAATGAAATATGTAACATGCATGATTTAAATGTATGACATGAAAGCATATAATGTTGATGTTTAAAACATATAATTGTAGACAATAAATAATTATTAAAATAGTACGGAAGTTACCAGTTTTTGTGCCATTTGTCACATACTCCCCCCGTTAAAAGAATTTCGTCCCAAAATTCAAGCTGAGTTATCTCTTGCAGGAGTTTCCTCGAACAGGTGGGGGTACTTGGCTTTAAATTGATCCTCACGTTCCTAAGTATACTCGGGTCTGTGTCGAGAGTTCCAACGGACTATGACCATTTTAATGCGACTTCTCCTTGTTTTCTGGACCTTCGAGTCCATAACCTCAGCAGGTTCTTCTGTGAATAGGAATTTGTCATCGATATGTACCTCATCCGTGTGTTGGACTCTTCTTGAGGTTCGACACGTGGAACATATCGTGTATGCCATTAAGTTCCTCTGGTAGCTTCAATTTGTAAGCAACAGTACTGATCTTCTCCAAGATCTCAAATGGCCCAATATATCATGGATTTAGCTTTCCACACTTTCTGAATCTTGCTACACCCTTCCAAGGCGAGACTTTTAACTAGAATTTGTCTCCTACCTCGAAAGCTAATGGCTTTCTTCTTTGGTCGACGTAGCTCTTTTATCGATCATGAGCCGCCTTGATACGGTCTCGGATCTGAGAGATTTTATCGGTAGTTTCCTGGACTAGTTCGGGACCGATCAATTGTTTGTCTCCAGCTTCCACCCAGCATAGCGGAGAGCGACATTTGCGACCATAAAGAGCTTCGAATGGTGCGGCTTTAGTGCTCGTGTGATAGCTGTTGTTATAGGAAAACTCGACCAAGGGTAAGGTGAGTGTCCCAATTGCCGCCTAAGTCCATTACACATGCATGATGCATGTCTTCAAGTGTTTGTATGGTTCGCTCACTCTGGCCGTCAGTTTGTGGATGGAAGGTCGTGCTTAGATCCAGGCGAGATCCAAAGGCCTGTTGAAAAGATTGCCAAATCCTTGATACGAAGCGACCGCCTCTGTCTGAAATTATCGAAATAAGCACTCCATGACGAGCCACTATTTCCTTGAGATATAGTTCGATAAGCTATCCTGTATTATCCTTTTACCATATCGGTAGGAAGTGCGCAGACTTGTTCAGTCTATCGACTATTACCCATATCATGTCATGTCCTCTGGGGGTCCTGGGTAATTTCGTTATGAAATCCATCGATATTTTCTCCCACTTCCAAACGGGAATCTCGGGTTGTTGCAGCAAGCCCGAGGGTTTCTGGTATTCAGCCTTAACCTTTGCACAAGTTAGGCACTTTCCAACGTAAGCAGAGACGTCATTCTTGAGGTTAGGCCACCAATAGTACTCCTTCAAGTCTTGGTTCATCTTGTCCGATCCTGGATGGATCGAGTACCTTGACATATGGGCTTCATCAAAAATAACCTCTTGAATACCGCCAAAGAGTGGAACCCAAATGCGTCCCATCAAGTACGAGGTTCCATCTTCACTTGGCACCAACTGTTTCTCCATACCCCGGAGAAGTTCAGCCTTGATATGTTCTTCACCGAGTGCTTCTTGTTGTGCGTCATGAATACGCGTGGTAAGGTTCATTTGAATCGTCATCTCCAAAGCTCGAACCCTTAATGTCTTGACACGTTCCTTTTGACTAAAGGCGTCAGCTACCACGTTCGCCTTTCCTGGATGGTACTTAATCTCACAATCATAATCGTTCAACAACTCAACCCAACGCCGTTGACGCATATTTAATTCCTTCTGACTAAATATGCGTTGAAGACTTTTGTGATCCGTGAAGATAGTGCACTGAGTACCATAGAGATAATGCTGCCAAATCTTCAAAGCGAATACCACTGTGCCTAACTCTAGGTCATGAGTGGTATAGTTCTTCTCATGAACCTTCAATTGACGCGATGCGTATGCAATGACCTTTTGTTGTTGCATAAGCACGCAACCCAAACCTTGACGCGAAGCGTCGCAGTACACCACAAAATCATCGGTACCTTCAGGCAGTGATAAGATCGGTGCATCGCACAATTTATCCTTGAGAAGCTGAAATGCTTCTTCTTGCTCTTCTCCCTAATCAAACTTCTTGTCTTTCTGCGTGAGGGAAGTTAGCAGTTGAGCAATTTTAGGAAAATTCTCAATAAATATCCGATAGTAGCCCGCTAATCCCAGAAATTGCCTTACTTCAGTTGGAGTTTTGGGTGCTTCCCAATTTTGATCGCTTCTATCTTTGACGGACCCACAAGTATACCATTTTCATTTACAATATGTCCAAGGAACTGTACTTCGCGAATCCAAAATTCACACTTGGAAAACTTCGTGTAGAGTTTTTATTTCTTTAATAGCTCCAAAATGGTTCTCAAATGTTGCTCATACTCCTCCTTCGTTCGTGAGTATATCAATATATCATCGATAAACACTATCACGAATTTATCGAGATATGCCTTGCAAACGCGATTCATTAAATCCATGAATACCACCAGTGAGTTCGTCAGTCTGAATGGCATAACAAGAAACTCGTAGTGCCCATAACGAGTTCTGAATGTTGTCTTTGATATGCTCTCCTCTTGAATCCTCAACTGGTGATAACCAGACCTGAGGTCTATCTTGGAGTAAAAGCTTGATCCTTGCAATTGGTCGAATAAATCGTCAATCCTTGGTAGCGGATACCAATTCTTGACAGTGAGTTTATTCAACTCTCTGTAATCGATACACATCCTGAAAGTTCCATCATTTTTCTTCACGAACAACACTGGAGCTCCCCAAGACGAGAAGCTTGGTCTAATGAATCCTTTATCCAACAACTCTTGAAGTTGCGTGGATAATTCTTGCATCTCGAATGGTGCAAGTCGATAAGTTGCCTTGGCCATGGGCGCTGTAACAACTCTAATTAAAATTATTATTTCTTATTTTATTTTGTCCAAATGGAAACCCTAATTAAGACCCCCAAGTAATATTGCATGATCCCTAAAATTTTCAGAACAGTTGGAATCAGGATCAAGGCCCCCTAAAACTCAGGGGGGGTATCCCCTACTTGACGATTATCCTCATAACTCGTTGTAAAAACCGAATTTTATCGAACTGTCAACTCACCAAGGCTAGTTGGAGACGTAGCTACCCTCCCCTAAAAAGGGCGCCGTCGCGCCACGCGACAGGGACCATTTTTCAGTATAAATTCAGGGGTTTGGCACTTGAATTTTGGAGTTGGTTCAACGTAAAAATTCATTTCGTACGTTGAGATATCGTCTGTTTAATTCAAAACACACACACAGCACGAAATTCTGCCGTGATAACAGGGTAATAACTCGATCACTGCTACGATTTAATGTCCGATCGATAAAAACCAATCCGATGGATGTTTAAGTGCTGCCGTATTTGGGCTATACTTTGTCATTCGTCGTGAAGGTTTTGATCTCGTGAGTTGTCGTAAAAGTTGTATTAAGTTACTGACCTAGTTTTCGTGGGCATTGTTATTTGAATTAGGTTAAAGCAGGCTAAAATCAGTAGGCTAAACCCTGCCCGTCTAAATTTGCAATGTGAGTCATTCTCTTTTTATCAAAGTGCTTTACAAAACCCTAAATGTTTTCCAGTTATAATTACAGGGATTAAGTCTTTGTAATCTTCAATTACTGCCGGTATGTGGGGTTTTGTATACATTACTTGATACCCGTCACCATTGGACAACGGGTTAGCCAATGGGTGATCTGACCATAGTCACAGATACGGTCGAGTGACAAATACCGATTTGGGGTAATTGGTAGATAGAAACAATATAATCACCCTTAATACTGTATATTATAACAATGTCTCATTTTGTACAACTTGAGTGACTCGCCAGTATTTCCCTGCTGATAAAACCTTTTTAAAACATGTTTCAGATGATCTGCTGTGATCCAGGAAAAAGTGCCATGTAGCACTACAAGCTTGAAGAAGTGGCTTAAAAAAAATAAATCAACATGTTTTGTAAAACAGGGAATTTCCTTGAGAAATTTCCTTTATTGTAAAATATGGGTGTTATCCCCAATTTGTGAAATAAAATAAATTGGGCATTTTCAAGTTTAAACGATCCTGTTAAAATTCCGCTGCCAAAATAATAATTACCAGGGGTTTCTGTCCCGCGGCTCCTGCAACGGGTAAAACCGGGCCGGGGGCCGTGACAGAAAAAGGTGGTATCAGAGCCATTGATTTAAGCCAATTATTTAGAAATACTTAATTTTTCTGATTGCCATTCTGTGATTATGTGAAAATTCAATTTACAAAATTTTAACTTAGAATTTTGTGTGTTTCTTCATATATGCTAACAGCATGAATGAGTTGTCTTAAGCTCTTCTGAATATCACTATCCATTCTGCTGACATGGAAGTTTCCGAGGGCTTTTCCGGTTATTGGGCCGATACTGATGAACCTATGGAATTCCAAGCCCAACCCCAGTGTCACACCCCGATATTTCCACGTATTACCGGTGGGCCCGGTGGGGAGTATCCTGACGTAGTTGATATCATCATAGTCAAACAACACAATATTTAAATGCACAGCGGAAGCAAAAGATAGACATTATTTCAACTGAATAAAAGTGTAATATTTAAGTATCACAACACAGTTGAAACAGATCCATTGGCAGATCAAAATAAAGAGGAAACTTGTTCAACAGACTTAAATGCATCCAAGCTTGCGAGACTCTTATTGATGCTAAGGAGAGGCCAGCCTATTACGAGTAGTACCTGCACTTAACCTTTTTGGGAAAATACGTCAGTTTACACTGGTAAATACAATTTAACTGACTCATTTTGAAAAGGTTTAAAAATTGATTTGAATGCACATGGCACAAAACTTTTTATAACTTTGGATAATTATTTGAATATAATACTTGTAAAAGAATTACATGTTTCTTATGCGTTCAGTAGCCCGGTTCATGCCGGGTTAAAGATCAATAGACACACCACATTATTTATTTAGGCACTGACGGGTGTACGCCTACACCCCGTGCTTAGATCGTGGCCATTTCGTAAAATGATGCCAAGGATATCCGGGACATGGTAATTAACCCCCCAAAGGCTTTAAGCAAACAAAACATTTTCAAATGGGACATTTCAATGATTTAACCTTCTTACAATTAAAGATGCAATGCCCGACCAAACGGTATTTTATATACCGTACCCCAAGCCCGTATAGGGAAAATAAGTTAAAAGTATTTACCTGAGCTAAATATAAATTCAATCCCAGCCGTATATCAAATCAGCAAGTACAGATAGCTTTTACTGGGCTCCTATATCTGGAACGAAGGTTTTTAATAACCTATTAGATTTCTAACGGGTCTTTAATTAAGCTTTACTTAGACCGGTTGGTTTTAAAGGAAGATACGGTTCAAACGCATGAATAAGCGAAGACCGGAATAGAATGTGATTTAGTCCCGTCAGGTTTGAAGGCTTGTATAATATGGGTAAACAAAACACATTCTGGATTTTTAGATTAAAATGATAAGGTTTGACCCGTTTCGGCTAATATATGCAAACTAGTTACATAAGCCGATCCGAACGCGAAAAGTGCGTAACGAGTAACCACATGAGTCATATACAGGGTTCCCTAGTTAATATGCCTTAAATATGTTGTGACATCAGTAAGATATCTTCTATTATGCCCGAAATGGATTTAAACTCAAACTATGCCCCGTAGGGGCATTTTGGTCATTTAAAAGGTTATAAAAGAGATTTAATATAAATCTGAGTTTCGGGTCTGATGTAATCAGTAAAAATACTTAGTTTACTAAGTTATATCAGTAGGGTATAACCTATATGTGAAATTTATCATTTCTAACCATACTATGCACCGGAAGGGCATTTTGGCAATTTCACCTAAGCCTAAAAGGTCAAAACTGGAAACCTGAGTTTAAAAAGATTTTGCTCACTGTTACAATATAATAGTTTACTTAAAATATCAGTAGGCATCCAACCTTATATGTTTAAAATAGTTTTGATGCATATCATGCGTTAAAATGCTTAAAAAGGCGATTTGGAGTCATTTCCGGGTTCTATAAAGAAAGCTGATATTTTTATTATTCCAGAAGGTTTAAAATAATTTATTTTTCATATAAAATCAGTAGCAAAAGGTTTGGGGTCAAAAAGATTTGTAAAACTCATTTTATAGCTCAAAAGGGTAAAACCGGCAATAACCGAATTTAAGCTACAACCCTATGTTATGCTCAGCCTAAAATTAATTAAAAATCTTCAAAAATCCCAAAATATTATTTTATATCAGTGAGTAAAAAGTTTGGTATCAAAAGTCGGGTTTAGATGGGCTATATGCTAATTACGCCATTTAATTAATAAAAGCTTTCTAATTACGCTATTGAGCATAACTCTTAATCTAGACCTCAAACTGTTGTGAAACTTTAGGTACAAGTTTATAAGTCAGTAACTAAGGTTTCTATTCTTTTACATTTTCAAAATTCATGTTTTAAGGTCATATGGGCATAATAGTCAACATTTAAGCAATTAACGGGAACATGTATATGAATCGGATAACTATTGAACCAAGGTGTATAATCATAGAGGGTTATACTAACATGAAACCTGGTCCTAATAGGGCTCTAAGGCATTTCTAAAACATGCTACAATGGGTCAGAATCGAAAGTCAATGCAAAAGTCAAATTATGCGCCTTTCGGTTCCGAACCGAGTCTAAACTGAAAATTGTCGGGTTGAACATGTTTAGACATGTTCTTACATTAATTACCAAGTTATATTAATGATAAAACAGGTTGCATGTCTTCTACATTGCTAATTATGTGCTAATTTGAAAACAACCTTTCTGTTGACTTTTTAAGTTTAGGTTTGACCCGACATTTGACCTACTTAGAGTGGGAATCAGAGAATACCCTTTTAAGGGTTTATTACCCACATAATTACCTACTTATAGGTACTTTTAATTCGAGATTTGACTGAACAAATTTTAATTAATCTCAAAGTCAAACCTTAATTATGACGGTTTGACTTTTAGCTAATTAACTAAGCTAAACTGAATTAAGAAGGATTAAGGACACTTACAAAGGTCCTAAGTATGATTAGGGACTTTAAGAAAATTTGTTGAAGTCCAGAGAATCTCCAGAGCAATGCTTCCAAGTGAGTGTTGGAGTGAACAAAATGTTGCAACTTCCATTCCTTTATATAGTGAACCCAAATGCACAAGATCATGCCAAGCCACTCTACTAGTGTTATGGGATGATCCCAGGTGTCCCTATGTTGCTAAATACCAGTTGCAAGGTCCCTGTTTTCAAAAACCATCCATATAAGGCGGTGTAACCTGCTGAACAGGCAGCAGTCCAATTTCTGCTGCCAGCGACTGGCTTACGGACCATAAGCAGAAGTCCTTGCGGTCCGTATGCTCCTCTTGCGGACCGTATGTTTAAACAGATGCGGTCCGTAACCGACCCTTGCTTGAATCGCCCAGTTGCAAGGCTTGCGAACCGTAAGTCTAAGGCCATACGGTCCGTATCCGACGACCAGAATCCAAATATTTGTAAACTTCCAAGCTTTGACCATGCATTTCTTACAAGTCCGAATCTTATGCTTTCCTTTTCAGTAGAGGGACCAAGTGCTCAGACTTTGCATGCACTTACACATTTTGGATCTTGTGGGAGGTTTTAAAATGTCGAAAATACCGAGAATTCACATTGGATCCATGTTTTAGGTTATAATCAATTTATTATTTAGGACAACCAGATTTGTTTACATCTTTTAGATGTTGATTAAGTATATCATGGTTAGGGATTTATTAATAGGTCGTTCAGAGGTATAAATTAACATATCGATGCTTTTAAATCCTACCGTACATCTTTATCTGGATCCGTTTTTCATAACACGTTTGTACTACATGACACGTGCCCTTATTTTATTGGGTATGATTTTACGAGGTGTTACATCCTCACCCCCTTAAAAGAAATCTCGACCTCGAGATTTACTGAAACAAATGAGGGTATTTTTCTTTCATGGTAGACTCTACCTCCCACGTATATTCGGGACCTCTGCGGGCATCCCATTTGACCTTTATAATAGGTACATGCTTCCTCCGAAGCTTCTTAACCCGTCGATCCTCGATCGACAAAGGTTTTTCCACGAATTTCAAACTCTCATCTATGTGCACATTCGTGTGTGGTATGACTAGTGATTCATCTGCTAGACATTTCTTCAGATTGCAGATGTGGAATACTTTGTGAATACCACTGAGCTCTTCAGGCAAGTTTAGCTTATAAGCCACTGACCCAACACATTCGATAATCTCGAATGGTCCTATATACCTTGGGCTTAACTTACCTTTCTTTCCAAACCGCATTACTCCCTTCCAGGGTAACACTTTGAGTAAAACTTTATCACCAACCTCAAACTTGAGAGGTTTTCGCCTTTTATTAGCATAACTTTTCTGCCTATCCCTGGCAGCTTTCAGGCGGTCACGAATTTGGACAATCTTGTCCGTTGTTTCAAAGACTATGTCAGGTCCTGATAACTGAACTTCTCCTACTTCCGCCAACAAATAGGCGTTCTGCATTTTCTACCATATAATGCCTCAAAAGGCGCAGCCTGAATGCTGGTATGGTAGCTATTATTATAGGAGAACTCGATCAATGGCAGGTGGTTATCTCAACTACCACCTAAATCAATCACACATGCACGAAGCATGTCTTCCAAAGTTTGGATGGTACGCTCACTATGCCCGTTCGTCTGAGGATGGTAAGCCGTACTAAAATTTAAACGCGTGCCCAAAGATTGTTGGAAACTTTTCCAAAAATGTGATGTGTATCTGGTATCTCTGTCAGAGATAATTGACACTGGTATGCCATGCAGAGATACAATCTTATCTACGTACAATTGGGCTAACATGTCGGAGCTATAAGTCTCCTTAATGGATAGGAAATGTGCTGACTTAGTCAGTCTATCTACTATAACCCTTATAGTATCATTTCCTTTCTTCGTCTTTGGCAACTTGGTGATGAAATCCATTGTCACCATCTCCCACTTCCATGTGGGAAGCTCAGGTTGTTGTAACAAACCTGACGGCTTTTGGTGTTCAGCCTTGACTTGCGCGCACGTCAAACATTTAGCTACATAGGCAGCTATAGACTTTTTCAAACCTATCCACCAATAGTTTACCTTTAGATCCTGGTACATCTTATCAGCTCCAGGATGAACGAAATATTTGGAACTGTGGGCTTCCTGGAATATAACATCCCGAAGTCCTCCATAAACTGGAACCCAAATTCGTCCATTTAATCTCAGGATTCCGTCCTTATCATAGGATAACTGCTCTTCAGTTACTCCTAGCTTTTCATCAGGATAGTTAGCTTCCAACACAGCTTCCTTCTGTGCAGCTAACAACCTTTCGTTCAAACTATTCTTTATCTCAATACTCTTGGCATTGATTCTTATAGGCTTCACTCTTTCCTTTCGACTTAAGGCATCGGCAACCACATTTGCCTTGCCTGGATGGTATCTTATCTCACAGTCATAATCATTTAAAGTTTCCATCCAACGTCGTTGTCTCATGTTCAAGTCCTTCTGATTGAACAGATGTTGAAGGCTCTTGTGATCAGAATAGATCACACACTTGGTTCCATACAAGTAATGTCTCCACAGTTTTAGTGCAAATACAACGGCACCCAGTTCCAAGTCATGGGTGGTGTAATTCTTCTCGTGCACCTTTAACTGTCGTGAAGCATAGGCAATGACCTTGCCTTTCTGCATAAGCACACAGCCCATTCCGGTGTGATGCATCACAATATATTACAAATTCATCAATTCCATCAGGCAACGTCAACACAGGAGCGTTGCTCAACTTCTGCTTTAAAATATCGAAAGATTCTTGCTGCTTAGGCCCCCAATCAAACTTGCTATTCTTGCGGGTGAGTAGATTTAGGGGTGCTGCAATTCTCGAGAAGTTTTCAATAAATCGCCTATAGTATCCTGCTAGTCGTAGAAAGCTGCGAATCTCCGTAGGCGTCTTCGGCTCTTGCCAGTTCATAATAGCTTAAATCTTAGCGGGATCCACTTAGATACCACGCTCACTAACAACATGTCCAAGGAATTGGACTTCTCGAAGCCAAAATTCATAATTTGAAAATTTGGCATAGAGCTTTTCTTGTTGAAGTAGCTTAAGAATGCAACGGAGATGCTTCTCATGGTCAGCTTGGCTTTTCGAGTAAATGAGAATTTCGTCGATGAAAACGATGACAAATTTATCCAAGTAAGGCTTGCAGACGCGATTCATGAGATCCATGAATGCGGCAGGTGCATTAGTGAGCCCAAAAGGCATCACTAGGAACTCGTAATGACCATAACGAGTCCTAAATGCAGTCTTGTGTACATCTTCTTCTTTAACCTTCAATTGATGATAGCCTGACCTCAAATCGATCTTAGAAAAATAGCTTGCCCCTTGCAATTGATCGAACAGATCGTCGATCCTGGGCAAAGGATACCTATTCTTGATAGTGACCTTATTAAGCTCACGGTAATCAATGCACAGACGCATCAACCCATCCTTCTTCTTGAAAAATAGGATTGGCGCTCCCCAAGGAGACGAACTAGGTCTAATGAAACCTTTGGCTAGCAATTCATCTAGTTGTGTCCTCAATTCCTTCATCTCTGTTGGTGCCAACCTATAAGGCGCTCTCGCAACAGGTGCTGCTCCAGGGATGATGTCAATTCTGAACTCTACTTGCCTATCTGGTGGCAAACCAGGTAGTTCTTCAGGGAATACTTCAGGATATTTAGAAATGACTGGAATATCTTCAATCTTGGTTTTCTGCTCATAAATAGTTACCTGTTCCATATAGATGACACTTTTTTTCCCTTCTTCAAACATCTAGATGCCTTGAGCATAGACACTTGCTCAGGCAGTCCATACTGGGTATCTCCCTGAATGGTGAGTGGCTCACCAAACGGAGTCTTGATCACCACTTGCTTCTTGTTGCACAATATCTGGGCTTGGTTATGAGATAACCAATCCATACCTATAACTATGTCAAAACCGGCTAACTTCAAAGGAAGTAGGGACAATGGGAAAGAGTGGTTCCTAATGGATATGCAGCATCCATCTAACACGGTTGACGCGGTTTCTAAGGTACCATCAGCTAATTCTACCTTATATTTCACACTTAGGGTTTTAACAAGTAAATTCAGCAATTTGCAAAACTTATTATCTACAAATGACTTATCAGCTCCTGAATAAAAAAGTACTCTTGCATAGACATCATTTATGAGGAAGGTACATGTGATCACATTGTCGTCCTGAACAGCTTCCTTTGCATCCATTCGGAAGACCCTTGCATTGGTCTTCTTCCCATCCTCAGTCTTCTTTGCAAGTTTTGGGCAGTTGGATCTGATATGCCCTTTCTCATTGCAGCTATAGCACATAGCATCCTTGATTTTCTTAAAGTCTAAGGTCTTGTGCTCAGAAGACTTGCAAATCCCACATGCCCTCGGCTGTGACTGGGATTTCGACTCATATCTGCACTTCCCAAAGTGTTGTTTCTTGCAGATTTTACATTTGGGCTTATCTCCAGACTGATGACCATCTTTCTTGGTTCCAGAACCCTTCTTGTGGTCAATATTTCCCTTATGTCTCTTATCTGATCGCCGTGTGTTATCATCCTCACGCTTCCTTTTCTCAGCATCAGTGTTTCTTAGCAATCTTAGCCTGACCGCGTCCAAGGTAAGAGACAGAGATAGATCAGCTGCTGATCTAAAAGTAGCAGGTCTGGACGCCTTAACACTGGCTTTGATTTCTGGGGCTAAACCCCCAATGAAGCGAGCAATCCTTTTGGGTTACGGGGTTACGAGATATGGAACCAGCCTAGACAGGGTATTGAATCTGGTGAGGTAAGCTTGACAATCTAAATTCTTCATCACCAACGATAAGAAATCTGATTCAATTCTTTCAATCTCATGCTGCGGGCAATAGTTTTCCTTAATGAGAGCAACGAATTGATCCCATGACAGATTGTAGAGCGGAATCTTTCCGGCAGCTTGAATGAGAGACTTCCACCATGCTAGTGCCTCTCCCTTGAACGATTGGGATACATACTTCACTACATCCTTTTCAGCACAACCGCTGATGTCAAATACCGTGTCCATCCAGGTCATACAATCTATTGCTCCTTTTTCCCCAGTGAAATCCCGGGGTTTGCAGGAAACAAAGTACTTATAGGTACAGGACTTGGTACGTGGTTTATCATCAAACACTATCCTTTTTGATGGAACACTGTTTTGATTAGATGAATGTCGATCATCATCTTTCTTTGGCTCATCTTTCTTAGAGGGTGGCAAGCTATGAGCCTCTGAATGAGTCTTAGGCTTGGAATGCGGTGCGGATAGGGTCCTACTTCGAGTCCCGCTAGATTCATTATACTGCCGCTCTATAGCTCTTGTAACAGCATTATCTACTAATGCTTGCAGCTCCGCACCGGTCACATGTATCTTAGTATTTTCATGGTTTTCCACCGAATGACTGTTTACCTCTTCTGACTTAGCCATGTAGCTTTAATTGCTACATAAAGAAAATAAGGCAAGGCTTATATAGAAGCTTATACAGTTTTATTGTTTTTGACAATTTATTAACCATGGTTTTAATAGCCATTTTAGTTAATTTGTTAAATATATAATTATTCAGGATCTTTATCATAATCCTAAATTATAAGTTAATAATAGCACCAAAGGCCTAGTCGCGTGGACAAATTTAATTTATAAACCAGGATTTTACAGAATCGAGGTATTAAGGTTTGAATCAAAGTTCGTTACCTTTTCTTGACAGGGACTTGTAGGCTACCACTGTCTTTTGTCTTATATGACAATAATTATAGCCCGTAGGCATTACATCACAATTGGATGTTTAAATAATAATAAGGAATTGGAATAATTCAACATAAGGGTGACATGTGTGATTTTGCGGATCACATTAGCCAAGAATGTTAACATGTTTGCAGATGTTAACAGAGATTTGAATCTTTTAAAACAGGTTTTACCATATTGGCTAGGTCTTATTATGACATACAAGCTAGGTTTTACCTTTTAAGATTCTTTTTAACATTTAACGCAGAATAATTTTAAATTGAGATGTTGATAAGGATCTGAATCTAATTGGGGAACTGCCATCTTGGCCCTGTCTTAAGGTGACACAAAGGCTAGGTCTTGTCCCTTTAGATTTTATCATTTTAATATAATGATAGATCTTGTAAAAATATTGTTATTATTTATTTTATATTTTTGTTCATGCATATAAAAATAAAAATTTAAATTTAACCATTTCACCACATGAATTTAAAATACGAGTCTGCTCTGAACGGGACTTCCAAATGAAATAACATGCCCGCGCAGGGGCTAAACAACACCACATACCCACGCAGGGGTCTTGCCCACGCAGGGCTTAACAACAAAAAACATACCCACGTAGGGGTTAAAACAGAAAAACAGGCCCACGCAGGGGCTCAACTGAAAATAAGGAAATATAACCAACAACTAAAGGATTCAATGGTCCTTTTTGCTTTTTCCTTTTATTAAACCTGCCAATCCCTTGAAGAAACCTTGTCGTTCTCTGCGATCTTTGTGAACTTCTCGCTCAACCTGACCTAACCTTTGTAGAATTTCCTCCCGTTCTGGCGGGGAAAACTGAGGTATCTGCGGCTGCGGCTGATGTGGAGGTCGAAGAGGCGGCTGTTGTTGGTATCCATAAGCTGGGTATCCAACTCCCAAAGGAGTTCCGTAGGGTCCTTCGGGGTTAAGAGCATTGTAGTTCCACGCCGCCAGGTATGGCTCGATCTCAGCATAATTGAAGCTGGTGTGAGCCGGCTGCTCAAAGGGATTATATGTTGCTGGGCCAGCGTACGTGGGAATTGGGTTTTCAAAGCCCAATGGTGGCGGCACAACAGGTGCAGAGTTCACTTCCGGGTTGGGGTTTGAAGGTCCCCCCATCTGTTGGTCTTCATGGAGTAGCGGGTAGTGGCTGCCACTCGATGGTCGAGGGGTGCTGATATGCGCTCCTCTTCCTTGCACGGACATCCGTGCATTCGTTCTCCTTCGCCTCGGTGGCTCAGGAGGCTGTTGCTGAGGTGGTGGTGGTGGCGGGGTAACTGCCACGAAACTTGAATCCCCGGATGGATCCTGTTGCTGCTGCTGCTGCGGCGATGAATGGTAAGAAGGTGTAAAATACCATTCATACTGATTGAATCTCGTTTGGTAGCTGTCAGGACCACGGTAGGGTGATCCCTGAAAAGATGACCCATCAGAAATTTCTATGGGATGTGTGGGGGTACCGGTCGGTGGTTCGGTAGGGTCGGTATCCTCGTCCATATCCATGGCGTGATCTCCGGAAAAGTGATCTTCAGGTCCCATTGGGTTAACACCCACTGGTTCCTCAAGGTAGTTGGCCGGGTTGAACCGACTACGAAAGATGTGTGACGGGTTATCAAAGGAGTGACGAGAGTTGGACCTCTGAAGAGGGATAAATGAAGGCTGTGGGTTTTCGGGCTCATTTTATGAATGGGGTCCAAAAGAGTGAAGGTAAGACGGTGACGAGCTCAACGAGACTGACCGCCTCGCTAGCTGTAGATGTGCCCTCCAGTCCCCCTGGGGACTTGTACGCATGTTGATAGGTGAGGTTCGTCTTTGAGACGGCCCGGACTCATGGTCATGGCCTGTTATAGGTGCCTTTCCCTTTCTCCTAAAGAATCTTGGCAGCATATTTAATACTGTCAACATAAACACAGATAACAACAAAGAAAAATATAAAAGACAAAAATAAAACAAAAATCAGGATTTGTCCTATGTTCTTTGTCTAGACTCGAAAATTTGAGGAATGTGCAATTGCATAACTGAGATTAAACAAAAAAGGCTAGTGTTTAATTCACTCAGTGTTGGCTCTGATACCAACCTGTCACACCCCTTCCACGTATTACCGGTGGGCCCGGTGGGGAGTATCGTGACGTAGTTGATATCATCATAGTCAAACAACACAATATTTAAATGCACAGCGGAAGCAAAAGATAGACATTATTTCAACTGAATAAAAGTGTAATATTTAAGTATCACAACACAGTTGAAACAGATCCACATGCGGATCAAAATAAAGAGGAAACTTGTTCAACAGACATAAATGCATCCAAGCTTGCGAGACTCTTATTGATGCTAAGGAGAGGCCAGCCTATTACGAGTAGTACCTGCACTTAACCTTTTTGGGAAAATACGTAAGTTTACACTGGTAAATACAATTTAACTGACTCATTTTGAAAAGGTTTAAAAATTGATTTGAATGCACATGGCACAAAACTTTTTATAACTTGGGATAATTATTTGAATATAATACTTGTAAAAGAATTACATGTTTCTTATGCATTAAGTAGCCCGGTTCGTGCTGGGTTAAAGATCAATAGACACACCACATTATTTATTTAGGCACTGACGGGTGTACGCCTACACCCCGTCCTTAGGTCGTGGCCATTTCGTAAAATGATGCCAAGGATATCCGGGACATGGTCATTAACCCCCCAAAGGCTTTAAGCAAACAAAACATTTTCAAACGGGACATTTCAATGATTTAACCTTCATACAATTAAAGATACAATGCCCGACCAAACGGTATTTTATATACCGTACCCCAAGCCCGTATAGGGAAAATAAGTTAAAAGTATTTACCTGAGCTAAATATAAATTCAATCCCAGCTGTATATCAAATCACCAAGTATAGATAGCTTTTACTGGGCTCCTATATCTGGAACGAAGGTTTTTAATAACCTATTAGATTTCTAACGGGTCTTTAATTAAGCTTTACTTAGACCGGTTAGTTTTAAAGGAAGATACGGTTCAAACGCATGAATAAGCGAAGACCGGAATAGAATGTGATTTAGTCCCGACAGGTTTGAAAGCTTGTATAATGTGGGTAAACTAAACACATTCTGGATTTTTAGATTAAAATGATAAGGTTTGACCCGTTTCGGCTAATATATGCAAACCAGTTACATAAGCCGATCCGAACGCGAAAAGTGCGTAACGAGTAACCACATGAGTCATATACAGGGTTCCCTAGTTAATATGCCTTAAATATGTTGTGACATCAGTAAGATATCTTCTATTATGCCCGAAATGGATTTAAACTCAAACTATGCCCCGTAGGGGCATTTTGGTCATTTAAAAGGTTATAAAAGAGATTTAATATAAATCTGAGTTTCGGGTCTGATGTAATCAGTAAAAATACTTAGTTTACTAAGTTATATCAGTAGGGTATAACCTATATGTGAAATTTATCATTTCTAACCATACTATGCACCGGAAGGGCATTTTGGCAATTTCACCTAAGCCTAAAAGGTCAAAACTGGAAACCTGAGTTTAAAAAGATTTTGCTCACTATTACAATATAATAGTTTACTTAAAATATCAGTAGGCATCCAACCTTATATGTTTAAAATAGTTTTGATGCATATCATGCGTTAAAATGCTTAAAAAGGCGATTTGGAGTCATTTCCGGGTTCTATAAAGAAAGCTGATATTTTTATTATTCCAGAAGGTTTAAAATAATTTATTTTTCATATAAAATCAGTAGCAAAAGGTTTGGGGTCAAAAAGATTTGTAAAACTCATTTTATAGCTCAAAAGGGTAAAACCGGCAATAACCGAATTTAAGCTACAACCCTATGTTATGCTCAGCCTAAAATTAATTAAAAATCTTCAAAAATCCCAAAATATTATTTTATATCAGTCAGTAAAAAGTTTGGTATCAAAAGTCGGGTTTAGATGGGCTCTATGCTAATTACGCCATTTAATTAATAAAAGCTTTCTAATTACGCTATTGAGCATAACTCTTAATCTAGACCTCAAACTGTTGTGAAACTTTAGGTACAAGTTTATAAGTCAGTAACTAAGGTTTCTATTCTTTTACATTTTCAAAATTCATGTTTTAAGGTCATATGGGCATAATAGTCAACATTTAAGCAATTAACGGGAACATGTATATGAATCGGATAACTATTGAACCAAGGTGTATAATCATAGAGGGTTATACTAACATGAAACCTGGTCCTAATAGGGCTCTAAGGCATTTCTAAAACATGCTACAATGGGTCAGAATCGAAAGTCAATGCAAAAGTCAAATTATGCGCCTTTCGGTTCCGAACCGAGTCTAAACTGAAAATTGTCGGGTTGTACATGTTTAGACATGTTCTTACATTAATTACCAAGTTATATTAATGATAAAACAGGTTGCATGTCTTCTACATTGCTAATTATGTGCTAATTTGAAAACAACCTTTCTGTTGACTTTTTAAGTTTAGGTTTGACCCGACATTTGACCTACTTAAAGTGGGAATCAGAGAATACCCTTTTAAGGGTTTATTACCCACATAATTACCTACTTATAGGTACTTTTAATTCGAGATTTGACTGAACAAATTTTAATTAATCTCGAAGTCAAATCTTAATTATGACGGTTTGACTTTTAGCTAATTAACTAAGCTAAACTGAATTAAGAAGGATTAAGGACACTTACAAAGGTCCTAAGTATGATTAGGGACTTTAAGAAAATTTGTTGAAGTCCAGAGAAGCTCCAGAGCAATGCTTCCAAGTGAGTGTTGGAGTGAACAAAATGTTGCAACTTCCATTACTTTATATAGTGAACCCAAATGCACAAGATCATGCCAAGCCACTCTACTAGTGTTATGGGATGATCCCAGGTGTCCCTATGTTGCTAAATACCAGTTGCAAGGTCCCTGTTTTCGAAAACCATCCATATAAGGCGGTGTAACCTGCTGAACATGCAGCTGTCCAATTTCTGCTGCCAGCGACTGGCTTACGGACCGTAAACAGAAGTCCTTGCGGTCTGTATGCTCCTCTTGTGTACCGATGTTTAAACAGATGCGGTTCGTAACTGACCCTTGCTTAAGTCACCCAGTTGCAAGGCTTGTGGACCATAAGCCTAAGGCCATACGGTCCGTATCCGACGACCAGAATCTAAAAATTTGTAAACTTCCAAGCTTTGACCATGCATTTCTTACAATTCCGAATCTTATGCTTTCCTTTTCAGTTGAGGGACCAAGTGCTCAGACTTTGCATGCACTTACACATTTTGGATCTTGTGGGAGGTTTTAAAATGTCGAAAATACCGAGAATTCACATTGGATCCATGTTTTAGGTTATAATCAATTTATTATTTAGGACAACCAAATTTATTTACATATTTTAGATGTTGATTAAGTATATCATGGTTAGGGATCTATTAATAGGTCGTTCAGAGGTATAAATTAACATATCGACGCTTTTAAATCCTACCGTACATCTTTATCTGGATCCGTTTTTTCATAACACGTTTGTACTACATGACACGTGTCTTTATTTTATTGGGTATGATTTTACGAGGTGTTACACCCAGGAGAAACCAAAGCCGAAAAAGAGAAGAAGAATCATAGGCTAGAGACGCGTACGGAGAAAGAAGCCAGCTGTCCAGAATATTAAAAAGACTGAGGATCCAAAGGATAAAGGCAAAGGAAAGGAGATCGGAGAAAGTTCAGGGCAAGCCCAGGAAATGGCATCATGGGAGGAGCTGGACCACAAATTGACACTTAGTGATCTCATCGGACCTTCCGATGAAAACCTCTTCAATTACCCAGCTGAAATACAACTTCCAGTTAATTTGGAGCCTGCTATCCCAGATCCTATTATCCACCCCCGGCCTCTACCAGAAGAACTGGAAGAATGGTGGACAACTGACTGGCAATTTCAGAATCTCTTGAACAACCCTAATACCTTCTTTCCCCAGTTTGAGCTTGAGCCTCCACTAAACCCACCTATGAGCACAGAAAACTTGGCTGAACTCCGCCACTAAGGCGAGGAGTTGGTGGACGCAGGAAATAGAATCCGGGAGGTGGGGGAGAGAATATCATGGAAATACGACGAGAGGGAACGTCGTTTCTGAAGTGCCAGCTGATGAGGATCGTGTGTGGTTGTGGGAATGTGTGTTTAATAATAATATAAAAATAATAATATAATAATAAAAATATAATTATGTAAAATAACTTAAAATAAAACTTTTGAAATATATCTGGTAATGTACGGATGCATATTAAAATATATAAAATATGAAAGTCGAAAAATCGGCAATTTTGGCTATACGTATTGGCATGATTATGTGTGATTCTTTTATTGTGACTGATTATTATTTATTTTATGCCAATAATTTATATATTGAAAATTATCAGATGGAACCCGCTGTTAATGAACCAGTTAACGAAGTTAACCAATCTGAGCAAAACCATGAGGATCATTTTCTAAATAGGCAAGATATAGAGAACATCGTTGCCCAGGGAATAGCTAATGCTATCCCAGCAATCCTTGCTGCTGCCCGAAATCCAGTTGAACCTCAACCAATTATTCCCAGCAAATGTACTCACGGCGACAATTTCAGTAATAGTGTAAATGGAGCCGACAACATTAATAATAACGATAATGATGGGATGCAAGCCCCGTTTCTTAAAGGAATGAAAGCTGCAACGCCTGGTTGCACTTATAAGGAATTTCTTGCCTGTAAACCAATCGAATTTGCAGGCAATGAAGGGGCGACTGCTGCACTGCGTTGGTTGGAGAAAACCGAGGCAGTAATTAAAATAAGCAAATGTGTCGAGGAGGATAAGGTCATGTATGCTTCTCACCTTTTCAAGGAAGAAGCATTAGAATGGTGGAATACGGTGTTGCATGCCAAGGGAAGCGACCTGGCTTACGCCATGAGTTGGGAAGAATTTAAGCGTCTGGGGGAAAGGAAATTCTGCCCAGAATATGAAAATGAACAATTGGCGAACAAATTCCTGAGCCACCGAATGGTGGATGTTGACTGCCGAGGGTATACTTCGAAGTTTTTCGAATATGCTCGAATTGTGCCTATTCTGGCTTCGCCAGAACCGATATTTATTTCTCGCTACATTTGGGGTTTAATTAGCGAGATTCGGGATATTGTCAAAGCTGCGAGACCCCGCACAATCGATGATGCGGTGGAATTAGCCAACACTTTGACTGACGGACTGGTGCGTACGCGAGAAGAAAACAAGAAGAAGGAATTGGCTCAGAAAATTTCCCAAGTATTTCATGTGGGTAATAATAGCAACTTCAAGAGAAAGGGAACTGGATCATCTTCCACTCCACCGTTCTGCAAAAACTGTAAAAAGAAACATTTTGGAAAATGTAATGAAACCTGCAACTTCTGCAAAGCTATAGGACATTGTGAAGAAGATTGCAGAAGGAAAACGAAGATCTGCTACAACTGTGGAGAAGCTGGGCATTTTAGACCAGAATGCCCTAAATTGGTCAAGCCAGCAGATAACAAGGCTAAACCTGCTGAAGGAACTAACAAGAAGAACGCAAGAGCCTTCCAATTGACCACGCAGGAAGCTGAAATGATTCCTGACGTAATAGCTGGTACGTTCTTAGTTCACAACGTTTATGCGAAAGTATTATTTGACTCTGGTGCAAACCAAAGTTTTATAAATACTTCATTCTGCCAAGCTCTTAAGCTACCCTTAACCAAACTTAGGAAAATTTATACAGTAGAAACGGCAGAAGGGAACTTTGTTAACATAGATACGGTTTTACAAAAAGAAAACATAGAACTTTCAGGTCACAAATTTTCTACAAACCTCTTACCTATGAATTTAGCTGAATTCGATGTCGTGTTAGGAATGGATTGGTTAGTAGCCAACCATGCTCGAATCCTTTGTGATAAGAACTCCATAGAAATCCGTTCACCCACATGAGAAGTAATTATGATTACCGGTGATAAGCCGCGTAAACCCATGAAGTTCATTTCAGTAATGAAAGTAGCTAGTTATGGATGAAAGCAAGGAATAGTGTATGTGATTTCAGTAATCATTAGCACTAAGGGTAAGGAACTTAAGGAAATTCCTGTAGTATCAAAATACTCGGATGTATTCCCAGAAGAATTATCTGGATTACCACCCGATAGGGAGGTAGAATTTAGAATTCATTTTATTCCTGGAACTACACCGATAGCCAAGGCACCTTATCGATTAGCACCCACCGAAATGTTAGAATTGAAAAAGCAGTTAGATGAATTATTAAGCAAAGGATTTATACAACCTAGTTCATCCCCTTGGAGAGCACCAGTATTGTTTGTGAAAAAGAAAGATGGTTCGATGCGAATGTGTATCGATTATAGAGAATTGAATAAGGTTACAATTAAGAATCGATACCCATTACCTAGGATTGATGATCTTTTTGATCAACTTCAGGGAGCTAGATATTTTTCTAAGATCAACTTGCGCTCAGGATATCACCAGTTGAAAGTACAAGACATACCTAAAACTGCTTTCAGAACTAGGTATGGTCACTACGAGTTTACAGTCATGCCTTTTGGACTAACAAATGCTCCGGCATCATTTATGGACATGATGAATAGAATCTATAAACCATATTTGGATAAATTTGTAATTGTCTTTATCGACGATATACTTATTTATTCCAAGAGTCAGGACGAGCATTGTGAGCATCTACATGCACTCTTAACTTTGTTAAGAAAAGAGAAGTTTTACGCCAAATTCTCGAAGTGTGAATTTTGGCTACAGGAGGTGCAATTTTTAGGTCACATGGTGAATCATGAAGGTATTCACGTAGATCCCTCCAAAATAGAAGCGATCACCAAGTGGAAGGTCCCGCAATCAGCTACAGAAGTTAGAAGTTTTCTAGGCTTAGCTGGATACTATAGGTGCTTTATTAAGGATTTCTCTAAGATAGTTGTACCATTAACTAAGCTAACCTGTAAAACAGTTAAGTTTGAATGGGGACCTAAGCAAGAAGTGGCTTTTAGGATTTTAAAACAAAGGTTAACAAACACCCCAATTCTTGCCTTACCAGAAGGGACCGAAGATTTTGAAGTTTATTGTGATGCTTCTAAGCTAGGATTAGGATGTGTGCTAATGCAACGCAAAAATGTAATTGCGTACGCCTCAAGGCAATTAAAGAAACAAGAGGAAAATTATACGACTCGTGATTTAGAATTAGGAGCCATAATTTTTGCCCTTAAGATTTGGAGACATTATCTGTATGGAAGTAAGTTTACTGTTTATACAGATCATAAGAGCTTAAGATATATATTTGGGCAAAAAGAATTAAACATGAGGCAAAGAAGGTGGATGGAAATTCTAAGTGACTTACGACTGTGGTATCCAATATCACGAAGGAAAAGCAAATGTAGTCGCAGATGCTTTAAGTCGTAAGTATCATGAGAAACAACGACGAGTTCGTGCTCTTAGATTAAGTTTACAATTAGATCTAATGGAACAATTGAAGAATATTCAAGAAACAGCAATCAAGGATGATGCTGAAGGAATGAAAGGACGAATAAAGGAATTAGAGCAAGGAAGTGATGGAATTTGGAGATTCCATAAGAAAATGATTTGGGTACCTAAGCAAGGAAATTTAAGAAATAAGATTTTGGAAGAAGCTCATAAATCTAGGTATACCATGCACCCGGGAAATAATAAGATGTACCAATATTTAAGAAATAATTTCTGATGGATAGGAATGAAAAAGGACATAGCTAGATATGTAGCTAAGTGTCAAACTTGTTCAAAAGTTAAGGCAGAACACCAGAAACCTTCAGGATTACTCCAACAATTAGACATGCCCGTATGGAAATGGGAACTTATAACCATGGATTTTGTTACTAAGTTGCCCAAAACCAGAAAAGTTAATGACGCGATTTGGGTAATTGTGGATCGATTAACCAAATCAGCTCATTTTCTACCCATGAAGGAAACTTTAAATATGGAAAGATTAGCCAAGTTATACGTAAATGAAGTAGTATCCTTACATGGAGTCCCACTCTCTATTGTATCGGATAGAGATAGTCGTTTCACTTCACATTTCTGGACAAGTTTCCAAGAAGCAATGGGGACACGATTAAATTTAAGCACTGCATATCATCCCCAAACAGACGGACAAAGTGAAATGACGATTCAAACCCTGGAAGACATGCTCAGGTTATGTGTGATAGATTTTGGGGGAAACTGGGACAACCATTTACCTTTAATTGAATTCTCCTATAACAATAGTTATCATTCAAGCATCGAAGCTGCCCCGTTCGAAGCACTGTATGGACAAAAGTGTAGAACTCTGGTCTGGTGGACAGAAATAGGAGAAAGCCAATTATCAGGACCTGAAATTGTGCAAGAAACTACCGACAAGATCACTCAAATCAAGGAAAGACTGAAAACGGCTCGAGATCGTCAGAAGAGTTATGCAGACAATAAACGCAAGCCGTTAGAATTTCAAGTGGGAGACAAGGTACTCTTGAAAGTTTCTCCTTGGAAAGGAGTAGTTCGGTTTGGTAAGAAGGGAAAGGTAAGTCCAAGGTACGTAGGACCATTCCCAGTAATCCAACGCATAGGACCGGTTGCCTATCGTTTATAACTACCAGAAGAGTTAGCTGGGGTACATGACGTATTTCATGTATCTAACCTCAAGAAATGTCTATCTGATGAATCCCTGGTAGTACCTCTTCAAGATGTAGAGATAAATGAAAAGTTAAAATTTGTTGAGAAGCCACTGTAGATAGAAGACAGAAAGGTCAAGTTCCTCAAACACAAAAGACTAGTGCTGGTCAAAGTCAAGTGGGATTCAAGGAGAGGACCTGAGTACACTTGGGAACTGGAATCCGAGATGAAGTGAAAGTATCCCTACTTGTTCCAGTAAATCTCGAGGACGAGATTTTTTTAAGGTGGGGAGGATGTAACAACTCTCATTAAAATTATTATTTCTTATTTTATTTTGTCCAAATGGAAACCCTAATTGAGACCCCCAAGTAATATTGCATGATCCCTAAAATTTTCAGAACAGTTAGAATCAGGATTAGGGCCCCCTAAAACTTAGGGGGGGGGGGTATCCCCTACTTGACGATTATCCTCATAACTCGTTGTAAAAACCGAATTTTATCGAACTGTCAACTCACCAAGGCTAGTTGGAGACGTGGCTACCCTACCCTAAAAAGGGCGCCACGCGACAGGGACCATTTTTCAGTATAAATTAAGGGGTTTGGCACTTGAATTTTGGCGTTGGTTCGACGTAAAAATTCGTTTCGTACATTGAGATATCGTCTGTTTACTTCAAAAAACACACACAACACGAAATTCTGCCGCGATAACAGGGTAATAACTCGATCACTGCTACGATTTAATGTCCAATCGATAAAAACCAATCCGATGGATGTTTAAGTTCTACCCGTATTTGGGCTATACTTTGTCATTCGTTATGAAGGTTTTGATCTCGTGAGTTGTCGTAAAAGTTGTATTAAGTTACTGACCTAGTTTTCGTGTGCATTGTTATTTGAATTAGGTTAAACCAGGCTAAAATCAGTAGGCTAAACGCTGCCCATCTAAATTTGCAATGTGAGTCATTCTCTTTTTATCAAAGTGCTTTACAAAACCCTAAATGTTTTCCAGTTATAATTATAGGGATTAAGTCTTTGTAATCCTCAATTACTGCCGGTATGTGGGGTTTTGTATACATTACTTGATGCCCGTCACCATTAGACAACAGGTTAGCCAATGGGTGATCTGACCATAGTCACAGATACTGTCGAGTGACAAATACCGATTTGGGGTAATTGGTAGATAGAAACAATATAATCACCCTTAATACTGTATATTATAATAATGTGTCGTTTTGTACAACTTGAGTGACTCGCCAGTATTTCCCTGCTGATAAAACCTTTTTAAAACATGTTTCAGGTGATCTACTGTGATCCAGGAAAAAGTGCCGTGTAGCACTACAAGCTTGAAGAAGTGGCTTAAAAAAATAAATCAACATGTTTTGTAAAACAGGGAATTTCCTTGAGAAATTTCCTTTATTGTAAAATATGGGTGTTATCCCCAATTTGTGAAATAAAATAAATTGGGCATTTTCAAGTTTAAACGATCCTGTTAAAATTCTGTTGCCAACAAAATAATTACCACGGGTTTCTGTCCCGCGGCTCCTGCAACGGGTAAAACCGAGCCGGGGGCCGTGACAGGCGCAGTTCCCAATACTAAATCAATGCGAAATTCAACTTTTCGTTGTGGAGGTAATCCCGGCAAGTCTTCGGGGAAGACTTCGGGGAAATCCTTCACCACAGGAATATCTTCAAGCTTCGGATCCTCAACCTTCTTGTCAACCACATGATCCAAAAGGAAACGCATCCTTTTCGCAAACACTTTCGAGCTTTCATATAGTTGATGATTCGTAAGGGCGTGTCGTGCTTCTTTCCGTGCACAATGAGTGTTTCCTCATTCGCAAGTGGGATGTTGTTACACCTCGATATTTCCACGTATTACCGGTGGGGAGTATCGTGACGTAGTTGATATCTTCATAGTCAAACAACACAATATTTAAATGCACAGCGAAAGCAAAAGATAGACATTATTTCAACTGAATAAAAGTGTAATATTTAAGTATCACAACACAGTTGAAACAGATCCATAGGCGGATCAAAATAAAGAGGAAACTTGTTCAACAGACTTAAATGCATCCAAGCTTGTGAGACTCTTATTGATGCTAAGGAGAGGCCAGCCTATTACGAGTAGTACCTGCACTTAACCTTTTTGGGAAAATACGTCAGTTTACACTGGTAAATACAATTTAACTGACTCATTTTGAAAAGGTTTAAAAATTGATTTGAATGCACATGGCATAAAACTTTTTATAACTTGGGATAATTATTTGAATATAATACTTGTAAAAGAATTACATGTTTCATATGCGTTCAGTAGCCTGGTTCATGCCGGGTTAAAGATCAATAGACACACCACATTATTTATTTAGGCACTGACGGGTGTACGCCTACACCCCGTGCTTAGGTCGTGGCCATTTCGTAAAATGATGCCAAGGATATCCGGGACATGGTCATTAACCCCCCAAAGGCTTTAAGCAAACAAAACATTTTCAAACGGGACATTTCAATGATTTAACCTTCATACAATTAAAGATGCAATGCCTGACCAAACGGTATTTTATATACCGTACCCCAAGCCCGTATAGGGAAAATAAGTTAAAAGTATTTACCTGAGCTAAATATAAATTCAATCCCAGCCGTATATCAAATCAACAAGTACAGATAGCTTTTACTGGGCTCCTATATCTGGAACGAAGGTTTTTAATAACCTATTAGATTTCTAACGGGTCTTTAATTAAGCTTTACTTAGACCGGTTAGTTTTAAAGGAAGATACGGTTCAAACGCATGAATAAGCGAAGACCGGAATAGAATGTGATTTAGTCCCGACAGGTTTGAAGGCTTGTATAATATGGGTAAACTAAACACATTCTGGATTTTTAGATTAAAATGATAAGGTTTGACCCGTTTCGGCTAATACATGCAAACTAGTTACATAAACCGATCCACTTGGATACCACGCTCACTAACAACATGTCCAAGGAATTGGACTTCTCGAAGCCAAAATTCACACTTTGAAAATTTGGCATAGAGCTTTTCTTGTTGAAGTAGCTTAAGAATGCAACGGAGATGCTTCTCATGGTCAGCTTGGCTTTTCGAGTAAATGAGAATGTCGTCGATGAAAACGATGACAAATTTATCCAAGTAAGGCTTGCAAACGCGATTCATGAGATCCATGAATGTGGCAGGTGCATTAGTGACCCCAAAAGGTATCACTAGGAACTCGTAATGACCATAACGAGTCCTAAATGCAGTCTTGTGTACATCTTCTTCTCTAACCTTCAATTGATGATAGCCTGACCTCAAATCGATCTTAGAAAAATAGCTTGCCCCTTACAATTGATCAAACAGATCATCGATCCTGGGCAAAGGATACCTATTCTTGATAGTGACCTTATTAAGCTCACGGTAATCAATGCACAGACGCATCGACCCATCCTTCTTCTTGACAAATAGTATTGGCGCTCCCCAAGGAGACGAACTAGGTCTAATAAAACCTTTGGCTAGCAATTCATTTAGTTATGTCCTCAATTCCTTCATCTCTGTTGGTGCCAACCTATAAGGCGCTCTCGCAACAGGTGCTGCTCCAGGGATGATGTCAATTCTGAACTCTACTTGCCTATCTGGTGGCAAACCAGGTAGTTCGTCAGGGAATACTTCAGGATATTCAGAAATGACTGGAATATCTTCAATCTTGGATTTCTGCTCATCAATAGTTACCTGTGCCATATAGATGACACAACCCTTCTTCAAACATCTAGATGCCTTGAGCATAGACACTTGCTCAGGCAGTCCATACCGGGTATCTCCCTGAATGGTGAGTGGCTCACCAGATGGAGTCTTGATCACCACTTGCTTCTTGTTGCACACTATCTGGGCTTGGTTATGAGATAACCAATCCATACCTATAACTATGTCAAAACCGGCTAACTTCAAAGGAAGTAGGGACAATGGGAAAGAGTGGTTCCTAATGGATATGCAGCATCCATCTAACACGGTTGACGCGGTTTCTAAGGTACCATCAGCTAATTCTACCTTATATTTCACACTTAGGGTTTTAACTGGTAAATTCAGCAATTTGCAAAACTTATTATCTACAAATGACTTATCAGCTCCTGAATCAAAAAGTACTCTTGCATAGACATCATTTATGAGGAAGGTACATGTGATCACATTGTCGTCCTGAACAGCTTCCTTTGCATCCATTCGGAAGACCCTTGCATTGGTCTTTTTCCCATCCTCAGTCTTCTTTGCAAGTTTTGGGCAGTTGGATCTGATATGCCCTTTCTCATTGCAGCTATAGCACGTAGCATCCTTGATTTTATTAAAGTCTAAGGTCTTGTGCTCAGAAGACTTGCAAATCCCACATGCCCTCGGCTGTGACTGGGATTTCGACTCATATCTGCACTTCCCAAAATGTTGTTTCTTGCAGATTTTACATTTGGGCTTATCTCCCGACTAATGACCATCTTTCTTGGTTCCAGAACCCTTCTTGTGGTCATTATTTCCCTTATGTCTCTTATCTGATCGCCGTGAGTTATCATCCTCACGCTTCCTTTTCTCGGCATCAGTGTTTCTTAGCGATCTTAGCCTGACCGCGTCCAAGGTAAGAGACAGAGATAGATCAGCTGCAGATCTAAAAGTAGCAGGTCTGGACGCCTTAACACTGGCTTTGATTTCTGGGGCTAAACCCCCAATGAAGCGAGCAATCCTTTTGGGTTATGGGGTTACGAGATATGGAACCAGCCTAGACAGGGTATTGAAACTGGTGAGGTAAGCTTGACAATCTAAATTCTTCATCACCAATGATAAGAAATCTGATTCAATTCTTTCAATCTCATGCTGCGGGTAATAATTTTCCTTAATGAGAGCAACGAATTGATCCCATGACAGATTGTAGAGCGGAATCTTTCCGGCAGCTTGAATGAGAGACTTCCACCATGCTAGTGCCTCTCCCTTGAACGATTGGGATACATACTTCACTACATCCTTTTCAGCACAACCGCTGATGTCAACTACCATGTCCATCTCATCCAACCAGGTCATACAATCTATTGCTCCTCTCTCCCCAGTGAAATCCCGAGGTTTGCAGGAAACAAAGTACTTATAAGTACAGGACTTGGTACGTGGTTTATCATCAAACACTATCCTTTTTGATGGAACACTGTTTTGATTAGATGAATGTCGATCATCATCTTTCTTTGGCTCATCTTTCTTAGAGGGTGGCTTGCTATGAGCCTCTGAATGAGTCTTAGGCTTGGAATGCGGTGCGGATAGGGTCCTACTTCGAATCCCGCTAGATTCATTATACTGCCGCTCTATAGCTCTTGTAACAGCATTATCTACTAATGTTGCAGCTCCGTACCGGTCACATGTATCTTAGTATTTTCATGGTTTTCCACCGAATGACTGTTTACCTCTTCTGACTTAGCCATGTAGCTTTAATTGCTACATAAAGAAAATAAGGCAAGGCTTATATAGAAGCTTATACAGTTTTATTGTTTTTGACAATTTATTAACCATGGTTTTAATAGCCATTTTAGTTAATTTGTTAAATATATAATTATTCAGGATCTTTATCATAATCCTAAATTATAAGTTAATAATAGCACCAAAGGCCAAGTCGCGTGGACAGATTTAATTTATAAACCAGGATTTTACATAATCGAGGTATTAAGGTTTGAATCAAAGTTCGTTACCTTTTCTTGACAGGGACTTGTAGGCTACCACTATCTTTTGTCTTATATGACAATAATTATAGCCCGTAGGCATTACATCACAATAGGATGTTTAAATAATAATAAGGAATTGGGATAATTCAACATAAGGGTGACATGTGTGATTTTACGGATCACATTAGCCAAGAATGTTAACATGTTTGCAGATGTTAACAGAGATTTGAATCTTTTAAAACAGGTTTTACCATATTGGCCAGGTCTTATTATGACATACAAGCTAGGTTTTACCTTTTAAGATTCTTTTTAACATTTAACGCAGAACAATTTTAAATTGAGATGTTGATAAGGATCTGAATCTAATTGGGGAACTGCCGTCTTGGCCCTGTCTTAAGGTGACACAAAGGCTAGGTCTTGTCCCTTTAGATTTTATCATTTTAATATAATGATAGATCTTGTAAAAATATTGTTATTATTTATTTTATATTTTTGTTCATGCATATAAAAATAAAAATTTAAATTTAACCATTTCACCACATGAATTTAAAATACGAGTCTGCCCTGAACGGGACTTCCAAATGAAATAACATGCCCGCGCAGGGGCTAAACAACACCACATACCCACGCAGGGGTCGACGGAAAGACGTGCCCACGCAGGGGTTTAACAACCAAAAACATACCCACGCAGGGGTTAAAACAGAAAAACAGGCCCACGCAGGGGCTCAACTGAAAATAAGGAAATACAACCAACAACTAAAGGATTCAATGGTCCTTTTTGCTTTTTCCTTTTATTAAACCTGCCAATCCCTTGAAGAAACCTTGTCGTTCTCTGCGATCTTTGTGAACTTCTCGCTCAACCTGATCTAACCTTTGGAGAATTTCCTCCCGTTCTGGCGGGGAAAACTGAGGTATCTGCGGCTGCGGCTGCGGCTGATGTGGAGGTCGAAGAGGCGGATGTTGTTGGTATCTATAAGCTGGGTATCCAACTCCCCAAGGAGTTCCGTAGGGTCCTTCGGGGTAGTGGCTGCCACTCGATGGTTGAGGGGTGCTGATATGCACCCCTCTTCCTTGCACGGATATCCGTGCATTTGTTCTCCTTCATCTCGGTGGCTCAGGAGGCTGTTGCTGAGGTGGTGGTGGTGGCGGGGTAACTGCTACGAAACGTGAATCCCCGGATGGATCCTATTGCTGCTGCTGCTGCTGCTGGTGCGGCGATGAATGGTAAGAAGGTGTAAAATACCATTCATACTGATTGAATCTCGTTTGATAGCTGTCAGGACCACGGTAGGGTGATCCCTGAAAAGATGACCCATCAGAAATTTCTATGGGATGTGTGGGGGTACCGGTCGGTGGTTCAGTAGGGTCGGTATCCTCGCCCATATCCTTGGCGTGATCTCCGGAAAAGTGATCTTCAGGTCCCATTGGGTTAACACCCACTGGTTCCTCGAGGTAGTTGGCCGGGTTGAACCGGCTACGAAAGATGTGTGACGGGTTATCAAAGGAGTGACGAGAGTTGTACCTCTGAAGAGGGATAAATGAAGGCTGTGGGTTTTCGGGCTCATTTTCTGAATGGGGTCCAAAAGAGTGAAGGCAAGACGGTGACGAGCTCAACGAGACTGACCGCCTCCCTGGCTGTAGATGTGCCCTCCAGTCCCCCTGGGGACTTGTACGCATGTTGATAGGTGAGGTTCGTCTTTGAGACGGCCCGGACTCATGGTCATGGTCTGTTATAGGTGCCTTTCCCTTTCTCCTAAAGAATCTTGGCGGCATATTTAATCCTGTCAACATAAACACAGATAACAACAAAGAAAAATATAAAAGACAAAAATAAAACAAAAATCAGGATTTGTCCTATGTTCTTTGTCTAGACTCGAAAATTTGAGGAATGTGCAATTGCGTAACTGAGATTAAACACAAAAGGCTAGTGTTTAATTCACTCAGTATTGGCTCCGATACCAACCTGTCACACCCCGATATTTCCACGTATTACCGGTGGGCCCGGTGGGGAGTATCGTGACGTAGTTGATATCATCATAGTCAAACAACACAATATTTAAATGCACAGCGGAAGCAAAAGATAGACATTATTTCAACTGAATAAAAGTGTAATATTTAAGTATCACAACACAGTTGAAACAGATCCACAGGCGGATCAAAATAAAGAGGAAACTTGTTCAACAGACTTAAATGCATCCAAGCTTGCGAGACTCTTATTGATACTAAGGAGAGGCCAGCCTATTACGAGTAGTACCTGCACTTAAACTTTTTGGGAAAATACGTCAGTTTACACTGGTAAATACAATTTAACTGACTCATTTTGAAAAGGTTTAAAAATTGATTTGAATGCACATGGCACAAAACTTTTTATAACTTGGGATAATTATTTGAATATAATACTTGTAAAAGAATTACATGTTTCTTATGCGTTCAGTAGCCCGGCTCGTGCCGGGTTAAAGATCAATAGACACACCACATTATTTATTTAGGCACTGACGGATGTACGCCTACACCCCGTGCTTAGGTCGTGGCCATTTCGTAAAATGATGCCAAGGATATCCGGGACATGGTCATTAACCCCCCAAAGGCTTTAAGCAAACAAAACATTTTCAAACGGGACATTTCAATGATTTAACCTTCATACAATTAAAGATGCAATGCCCGACCAAACGGTATTTTATATACCGTACCCCAAGCCCGTATAGGGAAAATAAGTTAAAAGTATTTACCTGAGCTAAATATAAATTCAATCCCAGCCGTATGTCAAATCAGCAAGTACAGATAGCTTTTACTGGGCTCCTATATCTGGAACGAAGGTTTTTAATAACCTATTAGATTTCTAACGGGTCTTTAATTAAGCTTTACTTAGACCGGTTAGTTTTAAAGGAAGATACGGTTCAAACGCATGAATAAGCGAAGACCGGAATAGAATGTAATTTAGTCCCGGCAGGTTTGAAGGCTTGTATAATATGGGTAAACTAAACACATTTTGGATTTTTAGATTAAAATGATAAGGTTTGACCCGTTTCGGCTAATACATGCAAACTAGTTACATAAACCGATCCGAACACGAAAAGTGCGTAACGAGTAACCACATGAGTCATATACAGGGTTCCCTAGTTAATATGACTTAAATATGTTGTGACATTAGTAAGATATCTTCTATTATGCCCGAAATGGATTTAAACTCAAACTATGCCCCGTAGGGGCATTTTGGTCATTTAAAAGGTTATAAAAGAGATTTAATATAAATTTGAGTTTCGGGTCTGATGTAATCAGTAAAAATACTTAGTTTACTAAGTTATATCAGTAGGGTATAACCTATATGTGAAATTTATCATTTCTAACCATACTATGCACCGGAAGGGCATTTTGGTAATTTCACCTAAGCCTAAAAGGTCAAAACTGGAAACCTGAGTTTAAAATCTTTTGCTCACTGTTACAATATAATAGTTTACTTAAAATATCAGTAGGCATCCAACCTTATATGTTTAAAATAGTTTTGATGCATACCATGCGTTAAAATGCTTAAAAAGGCGATTTGGAGTCATTTCCGGGTTCTATAAAGAAAGCTGATATTTTTATTATTCCAGAAGGTTTAAAATAATATATTTATCATATAAAATTAGTAGCAAAAGGTTTGGGGTCAAAAAGATTTGTAAAACTCATTTTATAGCTCAAAAGGGTAAAACCGGCAATAACCGAATTTAAGCTACAACCCTATGTTATGCTCAGCCTAAAATTAATTAAAAATCTTCAAAAATCCCAAAATATTATTTTATATCAGTGTGTAAAAAGTTTGGTATCAAAAGTCGGGTTTAGATGGGCTATATGCTAATTACGCCATTTAATTAATAAAAGCTTTCTAATTACGCTATTGAGCATAACTCTTAATCTAGACCTCAAACTGTTGTGAAACTTTAGGTACAAGTTTATAAATCAGTAACTAAGGTTTCTATTCTTTTACATTTTCAAAATTCATGTTTTAAGGTCATATGGGCATAATAGTCAACATTTAAGCAATTAACGGGAACATGTATCTGAATCGGATAACTATTGAACCAAGGTGTATAATCACAGAGGGTTATACTAACATGAAACCTGGTCCTAATAGGGCTCTAAGACATTTCTAAAATATGCTACAATGGGTCAGAATCGAAGTCAATGCAAAAGTAAAATTATGCGCCTTTCGGTTCCGAACCGAGTCTAAACTGAAAATTGTCTGGTTGAACATGTTTAGACATGTTCTTACATTAATTACCAAGTTATATTAATGATAAAATAGGTTGCATGTCTTCTACATTGCTAATTATGTGCTAATTCGAAAATAACCTTTCTGTTGACTTTTTAAGTTTAGGTTTGACCCGACATTTGACCTACTTAGAGTGGGAATCAGAGAATACCCTTTTAAGGGTTTATTACCCACATAATTACCTACTTTTAGGTACTTTTAATTCGAGATTTGACTGAACAAATTTTAATTAATCTTGAAGTCAAACTTTAATTATGACGGTTTGACTTTTAGCTAATTAACTAAGCTAAACTGAATTAAGAAGGATTAAGGACACTTACAAAGGTCCTAAGTATAATTAGGGACTTTAAGAAAATTTGTTGAAGTCCAGAGAAGCTCCAGAGCAATGCTTCCAAGTGAGTGTTGGAGTGAACAAAATGTTGCAACTTCCATTCCTTTATATAGTGAACCCAAATGCACAAGATCATGCCAAGCCACTCTACTAATGTTATGGGATGATCCCAGGTGTCCCTATGTTGCTAAATACCACTTGCAATGTCCCTGTTTTCGAAAATCATCCATATAAGGCGGTGTAACTTGCTGAACAGGCAGCTGTCCAATTTCTGCTTCCAGCGACTGGCTTACGGACCGTAAGCAGAAGTCCTTGCGGTCCGTATACTCCTCTTGTGGACTGTATGTTTAAACAGATGCGGTCCGTAACCGACCCTTGCTTAAATCGCCCAGTTGCAAGGCTTGCGGACCGTAAGCCTAAGGCCATACGGTCCGTATCCGACGACCATAATCCAAAAATTTGTAAACTTCCAAGCTTTGACCATGCATTTCTTACAAGTCCGAATCTTATGCTTTCCTTTTCAGTAGTGGGACCAAGTGCTCAGACTTTGCATGCTTTGCATGCACTTACACATTTTGGATCTTGTGGGAGGTTTTAAAATGTCGAAAATACCGAGAATTCACATTGGATCCATGTTTTAGGTTATAATCAATTTATTATTTAGGACAACCAGATTTATTTACATCTTTTAGATGTTGATTAAGTATATCATGGTTAGGGATTTATTAATAGGTCGTTCAGAGGTATAAATTAACATATCGACGCTTTTAAATCCTACCGTACATCTTTATCTGGATCCGTTTTTCATAACACGTTTGTACTACATGATACGTGTCCTTATTTTATTGGGTATGATTTTACGAGGTGTTACAGATGTGAATAATCTTCTCGTGGCAGATAACCTCAGCTTGATTCTTGGATAGCCAATCCATGCCAACCACAACATCAAAGCTACCCAACTGGACGGGTAAGAGATCGATGCTAAATTTCCGTTCGCCAAGTTCCAATAAGCACCCTTAAACGACTTCTCCCGATTCGACAAGTTTACCACCGGCTAGTTCTATCGAGTAAGGAATGTCTAACCTACTAGATTCAACTCTGAGTATATTTTTAAATTCCACAGACATGAAACTAAAATCAGCACTAGTGTCAAACAGTATGGATGCAAAGTGATTGTTAACGAGAAACGTACCGGTGACCACGTTAGGGGCTTCACGGGCGCTCCTTGCTCCTATGACAAAAGCTCTACCTTGAGCGTTGTTTCCTTTCCGACATTCTTTCTTGTAGTATTCCTTACTGCCACAGCCATAGCAACCTTGACCTCGTCCATTTATGTTCCCATTTCGATTCACATTGCCATTACCGTTACCATTACCGTTTCCATTATTGTTTCCTGCTCCATCTCCATTTCGGTTTCCATTACCATTGCCACCTCCATTTCCCGTTCCCCAACAGTTCTCAGTACGATGTCCTAACTTCCCACATTTGTCACACTTCACCACACGGCAAGCACCCAGATGGTGGTACTTGCACTTGTCACATTTGGCAGATTGCCCAGGTACTTTTTAGCTCCAGTATCGTTTGCAGCAGCAAATGTCTTCGCCTCTCAAGGTGGATTAGTGTCTTGCTTCTTGTTGTTGTTGGAATTTTTGTTGTTGGGTGTTGTTGCGGGTTGCTTGATTGAGGTTCGAGTGTTTCCTTTTCATATCAACAGAAGACTCGGCATGTGTTTCCAATTTCTCAGTTATCTTCGATGACAACTTCTTCATTCTAACGGCATCTTCAGTGAGGCTGACAGCCAGAGTTACAGCCTGAGTAATTGTTGCGGGGTTTGCTGATGTCACCAAACTACGAATCAGAAGACTCGACATGTGTTTCCAATTTCTTAGTTATCTTCAATGACAACTTCTTCATTCTAACGGCATCTTCAGTGAGGCTGACAGCCAGAGTTACAGCATGAGTAATTGTTGTGGGGTTTGCCGATGTCACCAAACTATGGATTTCAGGAGCCAATCCCCAGATATAGCGCTCGATGCGCTTGAATTCTGAAGTCACGAGATAGGGAATCACACACGAAAGATCGTGAAACCTTTGCGTGTACCCTACGATGTCTACACCAACCAAGAAAAAAGGTTCCAGAATTCAGGTTCTAGCTTCTGGAGTTCAGCTCGGGAGCAGTACTTCTCCCTCATTCTTTCCTTCAAGTTATCCCACGACATACCATACACTGCGTCATCACCTAATGTCTGCACTTGCAGGTTCCACCATGTGATGGCCTCATCGACAAACAGACCAGTAACGAAAGTAACTTGTTGATCACTTGCCCATCCGGATGGTTGAATCAGTTTCTTAGTCCAACGCACGAAAGCCACTGCACCTCCAGTGTCGTCGTAGTTCAGTGGCTTGTAGTCTAAGAACTGCTTATATGTGCATCCTGAAATTCACACAACCGATTCATGAATGAGCAAATAATGAAACTCATGAATAGGTTATAAAATGAGTTCCTTAAGTTGTACCAAATCAACTTAATGTTACCTGGAATAAGGTTCCTTCCAGATGAATCTCCATGACCGTGTCCACCAGAACCTCCCGTGCCGCCACTGTGCTCGGCACGGTTCACCTCGTACTGGGTGATAGCTTCAGAAATTCTTTCTTCGGGAAGAGAGTTTAGCTCTTCAGCAGTCCTCGGCATTGGCGGGGGTGGAGGTTGATCCATTCCCCTAGTGTTAATCACTCTTCTGGGAGGCATGATCTTCCAAAACATAACACAATAATAATTAGGTGTTTATTAAATAACCACCATTCTTTCTATTAAATATATAATAAAAGAAATATATATATATATATATATATATATATGCAACCAAACAATCCACCAAACATATAAATCAATTCATACAAGCAAATAGGTATGCATAAACAAATAAATAATCATGTATCGTAAAGATAATCACCAAGTTTTTATATATCAAGACAACTTGTTACATAATTGTTTGTAAAGGAAACAAAAATGTACTTGGGCTACATCACCCAATCATACAAGTTCAATACATAAAGTGGCAAAAATATCTTCCTTCACATTTGGCGATCTAGGTCTTCAAGTTGTATTCAAAACTCGGCTTCTAGTCTTCATATCCAAAAACAGCATGGCTCACCATGCATAAGTACCTGCAAAAGAAACCTAATGTGTTGGGGGAGATGATGGGGGTGTAGGGAAAGCTAGGCTGTGAAGGTGGGCTGCCTCCTCCTCGAGTTCATGAACTCGGCGGAGTAGGAAGCTCACCTACTGCTCAAGTAGCGGAACCTGACCAGCGAGATCATCAGCAGGTATGTGAATGGGTGATGGTGGTGATGCTGGTGGTGGTGGTAAAGATGGTGGTGGTGGTGTAACTGGTGGGGGTGGTCGTCTAGCATCTGACTCCTTCTCGAGGTCGTAGATCCTTCGGCAAAGGATCTCAACCTGGAGCTGGAGGGATAGGAGGAGATCATCTCGTGTATAACCAGAGTGATGAGAGGGATGGTACGGGTCAGATGGAGGCATGACAAGTGGTGGTGATGGTGGAAATGGCCGGGACGGCTGATGGTGTGTGCTCGTCTCATGAGGAGGTACATGGGGGTATCCTTAAGGCTTTGCCTCATCGGTGGGGTGAAAGTGAGATCGGATCGAGGCAAACCGCATGCGTCGTATCCAACTAGTAGGTCCAACGGGAATAGGGGATTACAAGGGCTCATCATTAGAGGTGCGAACTGGGAGGTGTGGAGGTGGGAGTAGATGTGGGTGTAGGTGTAGGTGTAACGGGGTCGGCAGAAGAGGCGTCATCGGCAGGATACGCCTCCAGGCCAACGGCTCGTAATGCAGAGGAAGTAACAGACGCTCGAGAGTCCACCACTGAAACTACTGGTGACGCAACCTCCAGAATGGCAATGTCAAAGACCTCCCCATCTCCAAGGTCCTCATCGGGGTGGTCTACATGGAACACCTAAATCTCATCACCGTCGTCTAGGTCTACAACAAATGGCCAATCCTCCAGAGGGATCGCCGCAAGTGGGATAGCAGGGATGGGTATGGGCTCAATGATGTGCTTGCCATCGGGATGTCCGATGATAAGCTGGTCATGTATCGGTATGGGTAGGGCAAGAACGTCATCCTCCATAGGGATGTCATCGTTAGCGAAGTCAGGTAAGGCAAAGGGCTGGAAGTCGTCAAGATCATCATCATCGGACATGAAGTCAGGATCCTCATTGGGATCAGAATCGGTGTTGGGGGTGAAAAATTCCTCAACTGGTCCTATCTCATCGTCGGAGTCGAGCTCCATGGGGTCGTGCTCGTTCGATAAGCCACTGCTCTCTGATGAAGACATGCAGACCTATAAAATATAAATAATGACATATGTATATATATTAATTATTTTTACTTAATATATATATATATATATATATATATATATATTTACACACAATGTAAGTAGCACATTGGTTCAATTTAAGTTATCCTATTTGTATCATGTGGAGTAACTTAAGTTTCTACGTTTACTTTTTGTGTAGTGTAAGTCACGTAATTGTCCTCGCTTTGTTTTTGTAAAATAAGTTTATGTAGTGGGCTTTGCAAAATGTTTTATGCTATGAAAATATATTGTTTTTGTAAAAATTGTTTTCATGAGAGGATCCTAGGGATTGTAGACTGGACTCGAGAAAGAATCCCGGTTCACTACAATCGAAGCTCTGATACCAATCTGTCACACCCGCTCAGAGGCGGAAGCGCGAGGTGTGATCGTGATTGATTCTCATTGCATACGAATAAGTAAACATACTACATGAATAAAACAAACTCCAAATGCCATTCATTGTTTCAAGTTTCAAACATAGTTTAAGTAAAGTGTTTACATCACTTCAAAAGATAATAGTTTAAAAGTTTACAACATAGTTCCAAATTTAAAAGATTAAGGTTTTGTTTCCTATATCGCCGCAAGAAGGCGAGATATAACGAACAAATCTTTCAAAAGGTGGCATGGAGTGTAGACACATGACTTCTTGAAACGTAATCCGCAAAGCTTCCACTAATTTCCTGAAATACATGTAAGTTGGAAAATCGTCAACAAAGTTGGTGTGAAATCATGCAGTTATTTTGTATAAAATGTATGATTTGTATTTGTATGAAATATGGTATGTAATTGTAAAAGAAAATGTATTAAGATGTAATGCGTAAGGAAATCGAGATCGCTAATGTTTCGCGAGGACATTAACATGTGTGGCGACATAGGAAGCATCCAAACCTAGGCGATTTATACATCGATTAACCTTCGACTGTGACCCAAAAACACTCTTCCGTATGGGTATACGTGGACCAAGAGTGAGGCTGCCAATACCTGCTAAATCTAACCTTTGTTCTTCGGTCTAAACTTCGATTAATGGTGTTTAAGTATACCCTACTTGCACATGGTCTATTGTATCATTCCTACATATTTTAACATACCATTGTACATATATTTTCCCCAAAGTTTAGAAAATAAGAAAATGTTTAAAAGTGGGGACATGAACTCACCGTAGTGCATCTTCGTGCGTCTCAAACTTCACCAGTTCCTTCTTGATTTGCGACGTAACCTATAAATGTTCTACGTATGTTAATCACCTAACTTGTGATTTATTATGTACAAGTTGAACCATCTTGTCTTATGTATTTGTTGTGTTTTAGATGTATATGTTCATGAATTGTTAATATATATTTTACAAATATATATATATAGTTTTGTATTTGTTATTTGTAATTATATATATTTTTTTATTCTCAAAATATATATACATATTTAGAATTTAAAAATGATATGTGTTAAAAATAATTTATTTTTAACTTGTCCTCATGTTTGTATACTTGTATTATTTCTCAAAAATAATGTAAGTAAATGGTTAAATAATATTTTCAATATTATTTTTAGTATAAGTATACTTAGGCAAGTATACATTTATTTAAATATAAATACTTATATATTTTGTTATTAATTGTCCAAAAATCAATTCATATAATTTTATACATTCTGGAATTATATTTCTTACAAATAATATATTTTTTATGTTTGTTTATAATATATATATATTTTGTCATGCTTGTTAAATATATATATATTTATTTTATCACTTGTCCGATTTTTGTATAATTTCCATTAATTGTAGTAATTATATATATTTCTTTCTAATTATATATATTTGTCCAAATATTTGTTCAAGTGTCCAAAGTCCATAGAATTGTTAAGGAATATATATGTAAATATATATTTTGACATTTTGACCATACATTAGGGGTGTGCACGGTTCGGTTCGGTTTTTGGGTAAAATCAAAATCGAAACCGAAATGTCAGTTTTTGGCTTTCTAAAACCGTTCGGTTTTGATTTTTTCGGTTTTTATGTCGGTTCGGTTCGTTTTTTCGGTTATTTCGGTTTTTGGAACAAAATTATGTAAGATTCAAAAAAATATAAAGTATAATTTAAAATATAAGAATTTTTATTATATGTTTACATTTAAGTTATTATAGTTAACTTCTTTAATTAATATTCTTTACATAAACCTAACATTCTAATCTATTTTTATGTTTCTATAAAGTTTTTATTAAAACATTTTCTTTTATAATATCATTTAATTTTTATATAAAATTTTGTTATTTCTTGTAGGTAATAAATAAATTACTTCAATTATAAATAAACAAGTAATGTTTTTTATTATAAACACTTAACATTCAAGAATAAAATTAATCATTTCTACTAGCATTGGGTTAAACATTTAAACAACTTAAACTTATAAATATATGGATTGTAACTTATCGGTTCGGTTTTTTTCGGTTATTGAAAATGGTTATCCAAAAACCGAACCGAAATTTTTGGTTATTAAAAATCTGAAAACCGAACCGTCGGTTTTTGTTTCGGTTCGGTTTTGTCGGTTATTTCGGTTACGGTTCGGTTATTTTGGTTTTCTGCTCACCCTACTGTTTTGGTAAAAAATTACTGAAACAATTAAGTGATCAAATTAGTTAAGTGAGGTAGTGTGCTAGAAATGCGTGTTAAAAATATGCTAGTCAAGTTAGCAAAAACAGTTTCAGGATACGGCTCAGGATATAGAGCTGTATCTATGATCAAACAATGAGCAAAAATGTAAAGGATGACACAGGATATACGAGGAAAGCCCTTGATCAATCTAGATCGTCGGCACAAAACCTCGGGAGCTAACAATCGCAGCTGCCTTGTTCTTCTATTACTTCAAATATCAGGATACAGTGCAGGATATGATGTGGATCAACTAGGTGTTACAATGTAATTCGAGTACAAGTGTTTGTGTGTAGTGAATGTTTGCAACTGGAGAGTAAAAGTGTGCGTAATGATGTGTGCCTTAACCTGATCCGATCAATCTATTTATAGTAAAACGAAAATAACTAACTATCCTATTAAACCGGGATGCTTCGAATATTCTTCAAGCGAACGTTGTAGTCCACTTCTTCTGTGTTCAACGTCTACAAGCTAACTAATTTGCCCGAGTCTTGTGGAGAAGAAGTCCTCCCGACCATTAAAGACTTGCTACAATAATCTGCACGTGAGCTAATAGATCAGTACCAGGATATCGCATCAGGATGTTACCAATATCCCGATCCGGTATCCTGATCACAAATAAACAATCAAAACCAGAATATTAGTCAGGATATATATGCAGAAAATGACCCATAACAATTGTCCCCAAAATATATCTGTTGGTATACCAATCCAACGGATATATTTTAAAACTTTATCTCGTAAACCGAGGTTATTAAATTGAAACGACGGTCAAGATAGCACTATGTAACTTCCAACGCGCTTTTCACTCGATGGATATCTATTACGCCTCTATATCTTCTCTCTTCTTGTTTGAGAACCAGATATCATCTACAGAATCCCCAGGTAATCACTCATCCATTCCTCATTTTCTGTTAATTTTATTCTTCTTCCAATGGCTACTAGAGTCCACTCTCAAACCGGTGAATCGTCGGAATCCTTCTTTCAGCAAAACCTTCTCAAAAATCCCGAGAAGGAGACCTGTGCTTTTGATAATGCAGACATTGCGGCGTTGAGAGCCTCCGACATTTTCCCCGATGGCACGATTTTCAGACCATTTGATCGATCAATTTGATCAGATGTTTCTTCTGCCGATTGGATCTGTTTTCCGGCATACCCTTTCTCGTTAGGCCTTCGGTATCCATTTCCTGAATTCATGATGCAATTCTTCCGAACTACTGGTATTTCTTTTGCCCAAACCATGCCCATGGTTTGGAGAGTATTGATTGTGCTCAACCAAATCAAAAATCTTCACTGTCCCAACCTCTGCATCGAGGATATGCCAATTGCTTACCGCCTTCGATCACACGGTTCCAGTCGGTTCTTGCTCTTTTCAACTTCCAGCAAACCCCTTGTACTTAAAGCCACCAAAAATGAGGATGGATGGCAACATAAATTCTTCTTCGTCAAACGAGACTCCATCTATGAGGGTGCTAGTCTTCCAGTGGAGTGGTTAACCACCGGTAGGGTCAAGAATATTCCCAGACACTTCTAGACTTTTATCCTGTGCTAATATCCTCTTATTTGTTCTTTTTGCAGTGAACTTTAAGGAAGTAGCTCCTCCTACTGCGGAATCCAAGAAAAGAATCGAAGCAGTTTACCAATTACCGGCAGGTGACAGGAGTTTTACTACACACATCCCAAGTTCCAGTCAATATTCATCATCTGAAATGTCTGGTAAGAGTCACTTCGTAAATAACTGGTTAGCGTAATATAATGAAGAGTAGTAAGGATGTAGATCTTCCCCTTTATGCAGCACCAGCCAAGATCCCAGAGGTTTTCGACCTTGATGAGCTGGACAGTTATTCCGATCACGTCCAGGTCAAGAAGGAGCCCAGTCCCAAGGCTACGGCCTCATCCAAGCCCAGCAGCTCCAAAGCCATTATCATTCCCAAACCTTCGCCTGCTACTAAGCCCCGGAGTTCAAGTTCTCGTAAAAGGAAAGAGACTGACTCACCTACCATCTCTGATACGTTCCCCTATGAGAATCATGGGTTCATTGAGGCAAGCGGGTTCAAGACTTCTTTTCTCAACCAGGTTAGTATCCTTGACCTATATCATGCACCATATGCTCGTTATAAATGTTTATTAAGGCTAATACCTGTTCTCTTATTTTGCAGGGTCTCGAACGTCTGGTTCACTTATACCAGGAATCTTGTGGGCTCAACAAGGCGCTCGAATCCAAGTTGAAGAAAGCCGAGGTCACCATCTCCGACCAGGGCATGATTGCAGCTGCCAAATCTCGACATTACGAGGAGAAGTTTAAGGCTATGATCCAGGAACACCAGGCCGCCCTCAACAAAGCCGCTCTTGAGGCCCAAGCCGATCTTGATGCTGCCCATGCTCAACATGAACGAGATATGGTCAGCTACCGGGAGGGCCTTAAAAGTTCTGTCGTTACTTCCCTCCTTCAGGACAGGTTGAAGATGGCCCATGAAGCCAAGACACTGGGATTCGAATGCCCTTCTTGGGATGTCAATTCCTGGGAGACAAAGCTAAGGAGTCTCAGCGGCAATCCTGTTAAACCTGCAGCTGAAGGATCTTCAAAAGCGGTTGAAAAACCAACTGGTGCTAGTGGCGAAGCTGATAGGGATGTTCAAGCTGATCCTGAAACAGATGCTGGCGCACACGCGATGAACGAAGAAGGCGCTGCTTCCTAAAACTTATTTCCCTTATATTTTATGGTCATGCTTGTTCGAATAATTTTACTCCTTGTCTTTTGAACAATTTTCTTTCCTTGAATTAAAACAATTTGATAACCAAAGGTGGATGGGTCCTAGGTTTTAGGACGAAGCTTTTGGTTATCGGCTAGTATCGTTTATCTTAGACAATACCACCTTCTTTTTAGCTTATTTGCTGTTTTTTTTTTTTGTCATGCATTACTTAGTTTAAATTTTAGTTTTGCAAAATTAGTGCAATTATTTTTTGAAAATATCTTGATCAATATACTCGGCGGTATCCTACGAAGGCTTTCGTCAAATAGGACTTCTCAAAATTCAAACAATTTAGACAAAGTCTTTAAAAAATAAAAGATATTTTATTTTTCAAAATCTGTTTTGATAACACTTGTTTGACCAGAGTACTCATTTTCAACCCAAGTATTATTTCCTAAATATTCCAATTAAATATCCTGATACATATCCCGAAAACACATTTTGAGAACATATCCAAAAGATATATCCTCATCAGGATATTTGAGCCTTAAACACAGTTTCAAAAGTTTAAACAACTTATGTAAGGTTCACAAAGGAAAGACCATACCAGGAATAGAGTGTAACCCTAGTATCAAACTTCAATCCTTTTGCAACTCCTTCCACTAAGATGTCCCCAGTCCGAGACACTTAGTACTCTAGGTTTGAGTTTGTATCTTCGAGCCTTACACAATCGCCTTAGGAGGAATGTCCCCTGTGCATAAAGTCTTCGAACACTTAGAAAATTTTCAAATTCAAGTTCTAACTGTTTGGACAGTTCTTGTGTTACTGGGGTAAAACCCAAAAACATATTGGAGATAAATCCTTAGTATCCTGGGGAAAATCCCATAAGTATCCTGGGGAAAATCCCATATTTTCATGCGCTACAGGCGGGAGTGTATAAACTCCAAGACTTAGAAAGGTGATAACCTTTAAACCTTAGAGAGTATGAAAATACCCTTTCGTGAGAGAGGGTGATCAATCCTCGTATACCTTTAGGATCCAGGATATAGCCAACAATAACGAAATTGTCAGCTACTTTTACATGGACTGGTCCCGCTATCTTGAACTATCCCTGGATAACTTGCACTCCAGGCGGGGTGTTTAAACCCAATTCGAGAGAAAGGTGAATACCTTTAAACCTGTGAAGGGATCAGGATCCCTTAAACGTGAGAGAGGGGGCCAATCCTCTAATCTTTCGAAGTATCCTGAATGTGTATCCTGGAGCTATATCCCAAAGCATATACTGCAAAACAACTGTAAGCTAAGGTGGGTGTTAGCCAGGCTAACACCCCTCCGATGCTTAAGTCAGTAATGGGTTCAAAACAATAAATAATATTAAAATTTAATAAAAGAGATAGAATCCATACCATCCTGAGTTAGAATTTAAATTCCAAACTCACTTGAAATAGAGCTTTAGATGTATAGCATTCTAGGATCTTGGTAGCATATCTCCCTCCATATTCTTGAGTCGGTATGCTCCTTTTCCTGATTCTGATTCAATCTCATAGGGTCCTTCCCATTTTGGAGCCAACTTTCCATCAGCAGGATTAGTAGTATTCTGGAAAGCCTTTCTCAATACCCAATCTCCGACCTGGAACCTTCTAGTCCTTATATTCTTGTTATATGCTTTAGATATCCTCTGTTGATATGCTGCCATCCTTAGCCTTGCTGCGTCTCTTGTCTCATCAACAGTATCCAATTCCTCGCATAGGACTTCAGGATTCTGCTCAGGATCCGAGAGGTTGGATCTTGCTGTAGGTATTACCATTTCTGTCGGGATCACCGCTTCTGCACCAAATACCAAGGAAAACAGGGTTTGGCCAGTTGCATTTTTCACCGTCGTTCTATCAGCCCACAAAACAAAGCGTTGTTCTTCTGCCCATCTTCCTTTTTAGCTCCTAATCTCTTTTTCAGGTTGTTGACAATTATCTTGTTTGAGGATTCTGCTTGTCCATTTGCTTGAGGATGTACCGGTGTAGATGTAATCATCTTGATTCCCCAACTCTTGCAAAAGTCAGTAGTCCTCTTACTTATAAACTGAGATCCATTGTCACAAATTATCTCTGCTGGTATTCCGAACCTAGTCAGGATATTCCTTTTTATAAAGGATACCACTTCTTGATCTCTAACTTGAATGAATGCTTCAGCTTCGACCCACTTAGAAAACTAATCGGTCATTGCCAGCATGAAGACCTTTCCTCCTGGAGCCTTTGGCAATTTTACTACTATATCCATTCCCCACTTCATGAATGGCCAAGGAGAAGCTATAGGATAAAGTGGCTCGGCCGGCTGATGTAATATATTACTGTGTCTTTGACATGCATCACATCTTCAAGCATATTCTGCAGCATCTTTTCTCATCGTCGGCCAATAATATCCTGTTCTTAATGCCTTTGAGAACAACGACCTGCCCCAGTATGGTTACCACAATCCCCTTCTTGTATATCCTGAAGCACTTCCTTGGTTTCGGGATCCTCTAAGCACCTCAGATATGGTCCTGCAAGAGATTTCTTATACAAGACGACGTTATTTATAATAGTGAATCGTGATACCTTCATTCTAAAGGCCTTAGGATTCTCATCCTTTGGGATGTGTCCTTCCTTGAGATATCTTATGACTGGAGCCATCCAAGACTTAGGATCCTTCTCAGGATACTCATCATCAGGATCCTGAACACTTACTACTTCCTTATCCTGAGGATCCGTCGCAGGATATAGGATATGTAATATTGGTATTCGGGTTCCTTCCGGTATCCTGACTGATGATCCTAGATTTGCCAAGGCATCAGCTTCAACATTATCCTCTCTTGGTACCTGTTCAAGTGTAAAAATATCGAAATATCCAGCTAATTTTTTCAGAATTTCGAGATACTCGATTAACTTCTCACCTTTAACTGCATAGGTTCCATTAAAATGATTAGTAATTAACAAAGAATCAACATATACTTGCAAACTCTTGATATTCATACTTTTAGCCAATTCTAATCCTGCAATTAAAGCTTCATATTCTGCCTCATTATTAGTGGCAGGAAACTCACATCTAATAGCCTGGGGTTATATGTCCCCCTGTGGCGATTTTAGTAGTACTCCCAAACCTACACCTCTTACGTTAGATGCACCATCAGTATATAGCGTCCAGGATTCTAAATTTTCTCCTAGCTGTTGTACTTCTAGGTCTACTTCATTTTGAATATCACTACTGAAATCAGCCACAAAGTCAGCTATAGCCTGAGACTTTATGGCATTTCTAGGTTCATATACTAGATCAAAGGCACTTAATTTCACTGACCATTTAGCCATCCTACCTGACATCTCGGGTTTCCTAAGCACATTTTTAACAGGATAGTTGGTCTTAACGTGAATCCTATGCGTTTCAAAATAATGTCTAAGTTTTGTTGACGCCATAACTAGGGCTAATATTAGTTCCTCTAAGTGAGAATACCTGGTTTCAACGTCTAATAAACTTTTACTAACATAATAAACAGGATACTGCTGACCTTCATGATCCTTTACGAGGACAGCACTTACTGCATTCCCTAATACTGCAAGATAGAGGGATAATGGTTCACCATCCTCAGGCTTCATCAATAGGGGTGCAGTTGAAAGATACTGCTTCAAATCCTGCAAGGCCGCTTCATGCTTTGCTCCCCATTCGAACTTCTTATTCTTCTTCTTCAGGATATCATAAAATTCCTTGCACTTTTCCGAGGATCTTGAAATAAATCTGTTCAATGCTGCTACTCGCCCTCTTAAATTTTGAACATCCTTCATATTTGAAGGTGATTTGATATCCAAGATAGCTTTAATCTGCTCCGGGCTTGCCTCTATTCCTCTTTTAGTCACCATATATCCTAGAAACTTTCATGCCCCCACTCCGAAATGGCACTTAGCAGGATTTAGCTTCATGTTATACTGATCTAGGATATCAAATGCTCCCTTGATCAATCTAGATCGCCGGCACAAAACCTCGGGAGCTGACAATCACAGCTGCCTTGTTCTTCTATTACTTCAAATATCAGGATACAGTGCAGGATATGATGCGGATCAACTAGGTGTTACAATGTAATTCGAGTACAAGTGTTTGTGTGTAGTGAATGTTTGCAACTGGAGAGTAAAAGTGTGCGTAATGATGTATGCCTTAACCTGATCCGATCAATCTATTTATAGTAAAACGAAAATTACTAACTATCCTATTAAACCGGGATGCTTCGAATATTCCTCAAGTGAACGTTGTAGTCCACTTCTTCCGGGTTCAACGTCTACAAGCTAACTAATTTGCCCGAGTCTTGAGGAGAAGAAGTCCTCCCGACCGTTAAAGACTTGCTACAATAATCTGCACGTGAGCTAATAGATCAGTACCAGGATATCGCATCAGGATGTTACCAATATCCCGATCCGGTATCCTGATCACAAATAAACAATCAAAACCAGAATATTAGTCAGGATATATATGCAGAAAATGACCTATAACACCTACCATACACCCATGTTTGGGTGATTTTGTGTACATTATTTATAATTATTTTCTTATGTATTTTTATGTGTATTTGGTGTTTATAACTAGATAAACCGAACCTATTAATCGAAAACTAATTGACTAATAAAATAGATTAACCGATGAATTTGGTTTTAGCTTCGATTGAGGCTATAAATTGAACTGTGCACACCCCCCGCAATATCTGTGTTCGCCGCCATATGATACGAGCACCCTTCAAAGTATTAAATAAAACAACAAAACAAACAATACTTTTTTATTTGGGAATCTTTCTATACTAATAAATGAAAAACAATTGACACGTGTCAATCTCTGGTGTCTCATTATCTTATTTTTCAATTTTTTTTTTCTATTAAACAATAGTTTAAATAAATATAATTTAGATAAGAATAATAATTTTTTTTTATCAAACTTTGAATTAATAGTTTTCTTATCTTATTTTACAATTTATTTTTCCTATTAAACAATAGTTTAAAATTTAGATAAGGATAATAACTTTTTTATCAAACTTTGAATTAATAATAATATATATAATTTGTATTTTCTCCTTCTTCGTAGGAGATAGAAGAAGGTTTGGTTTTTTTTTTTTTTTTTTGTAGAACCAGGCAAATATATAAATTTTTACTCTCATTTAAATTAAATTTAGTTAAATTATTTTTTAATATTTAATAGGATACACAAATAATAAAATAATATTAAATCACAAACTTCACGGATCTCTCTTATTTTTTGTTATTTCTTTTATTTTTACCGCTTATTTATAATCATCTAATATTTCATTGGTTCTACCACGTGTAATACACGTGTTTCTAACCAAATAATAAATAAAAAAACAAATTAAAATTTAATAAGTAAATAGTACACCAAATTCATCATTTAAATACATATCTTGACGACAGTATGTGTTAATCGATTATATTATATTTATTTAACTCTTGCAATACACACGGTATTTTAAAGATATAACTATATTGCTTATTATATAAAATTAAATTTATGCAACCCGGGTAAAACACAAGGTTCTAAGCTAGTAATTGTATAATTGCAACTTTGCAAGTGAGACACCATGAGTGACCTTTGCCGATGGTCTCTTGAGGTTTTGAAAAGGGATCGTGTTTCTATAGAAGAACTTTACTTTCTTTTAACAACAAAGTAGAACGGGATTCATAAAAAAAATCCCATTATGTGCTGCTAGAGGAGTTTGGTTGTTCCGATTGGGTTCAATCTTTTTTGAGAACTATGGAAAACATTGTCCCCATTAGGAGTCTTCAATCTTCATATTAATATAATAAATCGGCTGATTGAGGTGCCCTCTCTCCATGGGTTAAATTGTTCAAACTACCTAAAGATCTGAACCAAACCAAATCAACTAATTCAGGATTTGGTTACTTGGTTATTAAATATGAACATTTTCCGTATCAAAATATGCAGAACTCATGGTACTTTTATGAAACATTGATTTAGGCATTTAGCAATGGCCTATTTTTATCATGAGAACTCATTGTCAACTTGAAATACTTTGCAAATAAATGGGATCGAGCAGTGTTGTAAGAATCGCTAGGCGCTAGTCGGCCGGTGGGGTAAGGATTAACGATTAATCAGAATTAAGAGGATTGTGATTTTCATATGTAATCTTCAGTTTTATATATATACTATCCACATAATATTCTGTAACACCCCAAAAATATAAAATTATATATATATATAGAGAGAGAGGGAAACGGGATCAGGAGAAAACGTCCTAAAGTGTGAGAACGGTGAGAACGCATCCTGATGGAACACGTGGCCCAGGATATAATCATGGTGCGAGGGGCTTTTTTGTCTTTTTAATCTTCTTTTTTCCTAATTTCGTGCGTCACATGCTGCTTCATTTTTTGAGTCTAAGATTATTTTGGCGTTAATTAGATTCATTAATTACATAGCGTTTTACTGTTTTTTTGGATCTGTCTCGTTGAATTAATTGTTTTAGTGTCACATAGATAGTTTTTTTGGCGTTATGGCGTTTCCTAGGTCATTTTTTTGGCGTTCGTGGCGTTATTAATAATTCATTACGATTCATTAATATTTTCATAAGATTACAACAAGACGAAATGAAAAAAAACTAATAGTCTTCTGTGTATGAGATTATATCAGAGATGTACCCATCGCTTTGTTCATCACTTTCTTCAGATTCATCATCGTCATATTTTGCATTGGCATATAACACCATCATCTCGTTTGAAGGTGTGGCGTGTTAAGTTGTGTTTACATGTTCTACTTTTATAATAACTTTTTTTCCCGCCATGTATGGATGCAGTCCTATAAAGTGACAGGTAATTATGCCGTTTTGAAAAGATAAATAAATTCAATTTCCCATGTAGTGGCTTTTAATATAATAAATGTTAGTAATAATGTTTCCGTCACTTCATTTTACTGTTTGTAGTTACTGTTTTTGTTTCAGCTTCATCTGTTCATGGCTGCAACACGTCCCATCTTTTATGGCTGTAATTATGGCGTTTTGTATTTTCAATGGCGTTTAGATAAAGATGGCACTTTGTTATATTCTCTTGCACATTGTTCTATACTTTTTTTTAGATTTATTATAATAATACTTGTTCAAAGTAATTTTATTATAGTTTGGACGTTTTATGGCATGATGGTGTTTCACAAGCATTTGCCCGTTTGGCGTTTTAATATATTTTTTTAGAGAATTACATAACAAATAACAGAAAAAGAAAAAAAAATAGAAGCAATTTATCTTCCAAATCTTCACTGTCATCAGTCTTTTTCTTCTTTTGAAACTACAAGAACTGTCACAAATAAATGGCGTTTTGGTTTTGGTATGGTTTTTTGTTGTTCGTGTGTTGAACTGGGTTTGTGGATGTTGGAGACATAGATCGACGCCGTGTGGGTGGATGCTATTTGCCCATCATCTTGATTATCATCATCCAGGCCAAAGTAGCATTTACACGGGGATCGGTCTCTTCTCCTCATCCAAACCTTCTTCAAGAACAAAGAAGACAAAATAACATATCGGTGTCATCAGTCTCTTTTTCTTGAAATTTGTCCATCTCATGCAGCAAAATCTTACCCTCTCACCTAACAAACCATTCATGCAGAACATTATCAAGTATCCAAGAAACGATGTTTGCATTGTTGATTTTTCTAACTTTTTGGCGTTTTACAGTGAGTGGTATTTAGGAACCATTTGTGTTTGTGTTTTTTTGGTGTGATCAACGGAAGGTGCTGAGACGTTTCTCTTTATAGAATGTTTTTGGCGCGTAGTTTAGGCGGGATATTATTATAACAATAAATGCAATTAACAAAGTATCCGGTTTTGCTCAGCTTTATCTGTCCAGTCTGTAACACGTCCCATCTTTCAGACTTGGCGTTTATTTTTTATGGTGTTTTACGTTTTATGGCATTTTTGTAGGCTAAGACCTTAACTAAAACACAGAAAAAACTACCCAGTAATAAAATTGTCGTTTTGTATTTACTTGGTGTTTTATATTTCAATGGTGTTTTATGTATGAAAGGATGGTTTACCCTTTTTACCCTTAATGAAGCGCGTCCACTTAATAAAATTGATGTTGTTTACGAAAACGCTACCGCGTCAATCTAGTCCATAGATTGTTTTGATCGGACGATCCATAAGCGTTCTCACTATTCTCACACTTTTCACCGTTTTTCCTAAATCATGACCCTATATATATATATATAAACATGAATTGGTCATAACCAATGATAAAATAACTAGGAATAATTAACCTAGTTAGTTATGTGTTTTTCTAAAAGGGGCAAGTGTGAAAGAAGTTTTAATTAAAGATAAATCAAAACCAAAACACACACATATGTGTGTGTTCTGGTCGACATATACACAGGAGAAAAGGGTTCTTCTTCTTAAAACCCTAAACTCATCAAATTAATCGAAATCAAGTGAAATCGAGCTAAGAATTTGGGGCTTTAACTAAATTCGTGATCACCTAAGCTAGGGAATCATAAGGTATGTCAAATTTTGTCATTTGGTGATATCTTGAATTTGTGATGAACACTCATAATCGAAAATTCTAGAGTGAATGTTGAATGTATGAGTGATATTGACATGAGTACAAGTCTAGGAACAAACCCTAGATGTAAACTTGTTGATTTAGTACCATGAATTAGTGTTCGGTTAACTAATCATGTAGGTGCTAAGTGGGTGTTATGATCATAGGATGAACACTTGAATTAGAGTGTTAAATTTATGAAATTTGAAGATATGATGCAAGTTCTAGATGTAGTTCATGAACACTAGACATGAAGGCGTGATTTTGATGTTAAAATTTGGTTAAAAAGTTAATCATAAACATGATAAAAAATGCATAAAAATCTCGCCCACAAGATGTTCGTTAAAATGCCTAAGTGAAATCATTTTGTCTACTAGTTTGTATGTAGAACTTGATTAGATTACGTATTCGGATGAATGCCTAGTAATATGATGAAACGGGTTTCACTTATAGATGAAAATCCTTAGATTTTGCATAATGAAAGAATAAATTATCTTTGATAGACGAGAGCTAAGTTAACTTGGTGTTAATAATAGCATGAACTTAGATTAGAAAATAATTAAAACGGTGGCATAATAATAATGCTGATGTATTGTAAAATACATCCTTTATTCGTGTACAGTTTGTATAATTTTCCGTTAGATTTAGTTTAGTTTTCATTAGAATTTGCATATTGTTGATCCAATTGCGTTTTCAGGTCATGAACGTTTAAAACTGTTGGAAATTGAGTAAAACGAGTGAAAACATGAAAAAGTCAAGTCCTGGAACGTGTTGGAGAGCTCGGATGCTGAAACGAATTGAAAATTCTGGAAAAATGGTCTCTGGCGGGCCGCGACTAAGTAAAAGGAGTCTCTCGCGCCTGGCGAGAGACTTAAAGGTTTTAAATTTGTCATTTGGGCGGTGGCGGGCCGCGACTCACACACATATCTCTCTCGCGCCCGTCGAGAGAGTAAAATCGTCAGAATTCTTCGAGCTGTGTATGGTTTTGAGCTGCAGAATGTATTTAAGCATATTAAACATCAATTAAACCCTAACTTACAAATCAAGGAGACTTTGGGAGATCTTGGAGCTGCAATAGGAGCGTTTTTGAGCAATCGGAGCTATCGGTTGAAGGTCGGACGTTCAGAGAATCATTCAGGTCGTCTCTTTAACATCCGGGTGTCTTCCTTTGTGTTTCTTTCTTTTTGACCATGTTTCGTTTCTTTAAAAGTACTATGTTTGCGTTTGTTTCCAAGACTATGATCGGCTAAATTGTTCAACTACCTAGAAAAGATGATTGGTTGCTAAAGTTTGGATTTTTATGGATTTATTTATGTATTGTAGGCGATTTGATTATTAGCTAGATGTGTATGCATGCTTGATTGTGTTTGAATATCGTTTCTTGCTTTACTTAATTCTTGGTGACAGTCTTTATCACATAATAGAGTTGTGTTAGGTTCGAGATTTTGGTGACTGTCGATATCACATAATAAATCATGAATCTTTAGGGTTAAATTGGCCAATAAACCTTAAAAGCAATATTCGGTAATCTTATAAAGTCAAGTGTTCTACTAACCCTCAATAGCTAACAGGTGCGAGGTTATTGTTAGGTCTAAGCGATTAAACCGTAAGGTGGGTCCTTTTTAGGAAGTCAACCTATTAGCTGCTGTCTAACAAGTCTAGTTAAGAACCCAGATTTATCCTTGACTTGAGTCCTGAAACAGAGAGAGTCTTGTAGGGTACTTTCATAAATCATTAGATGTCCAGACAAGGAGTCTAATTTACCGGTAATCATAACAGCCTTTAGGGTGCCCTAATATATTCTTGAGAAGGGTTAGGAAGCTTAGTTGGTAACTCGAGAGGTTTAGCATCTTAGGATCCCGGTCCATAATAATCAACTTTCAAATAAAATCCATAACTAAAAGAAACCAGGATTCGAGTCTAGGTAGTATTTCCACCATCTGAGTAAAGTCCACAGTAATTCGTTCTAGTTAATTTAGTTAATTAATTTAGTTTAATTGCTTTCTTAGGATTTTTAGAAACCCCCCCCCCCTTAAAACATACAAAATAGTTCAGTCCGTGTCGGTCTAGTCTAAATAGAGTAATTAGCGTAATTAATTAGAGTCTCGTGGGTTCGATATCCGGACTTACATTAGCTATACTAGAGTCGATCGGTACACTTGCTGATTAGTAGTTTAGTGTGTCTTAGTGAGTCTAGAGTATTACTTAGAGTCTAGAATTAAGTTAATTTAGCTAATTTAATTAAACTACTTTTTAGTACATCAAGTTTTTAGCGTCGTTGCCGGGGATTCTTGGCAATTGCGTTGATTACTTTGTTTGGACTTCATCTGATATCATTACGTGCTATTTGTGTGTTTTCGAGTCGTATGAGTCTAAACAGTCCTAGTGTCTTTTGTTTTTATTTTAGAGTCTTTTGTTAGAGTCGTCTTACTTGTTTATTTTCGGTTTTGCAGTGAATGCCCCACACACGTTCTCAGGGACCACCGAAGCTGCCGATCGACAAGTTTGCCTTCTCGTCTTCTAGTTTAAAGGTTAGTAAGTCTTCTACTTCATATTCAGCCACTTCTGACTCTACACTCCAATCTAAACCACCAGCCTTTGACTTCACCCCGAAGTCGTCACCCCACAACTCCCCACCACCTTCTCGTTCCTGTACACCTAGTCCTACACCCAATACTCAAATGGCCAATAGAACCGTTTACAAACAAGCCTGTTGGTGCACTAAATGTCTGCTGATTACGTCATAATCAAGTCTTGTGTCTAAATAGTTTGAATGTACACACAACAGGGTCTTAATTAGGGTTTGTACATGTTTAACATGAAGATTTCGCTTGAAATCAGTTCAAGCGAAATCAACAACTGATGATTTAGCTTGAAATCAGTTCAAGCGAAATCAACAGCATAAGATTTCGCTTGAAACCAACTCAAGCGAAATCATCAAGGCTATATATAGGTTGTTGTGTGATTCATTTCTAGAGGGAGGTCATTGTATGAGAGAGGAAGTGCTGCCGGATTTGTATCAGAAAACGTTGTAAAAGCACGAATATTAATCAGAAAAGAAGGATTAAAAGGATAATAGCTGTTATGACTTTGTTTACGTTGATTCCGCCTTCGTACGCAAAGATGAACTGCCTTAACTGACGATTTAAGGTCGTAGAACGGTCCAACAAGTGGTATCAGAGCTCAGGACGAGGAGTTCATACCATAGCAGCGGATTCTCTTCTTTCTACTCATTTCTTTTTATATTTTTCTGATCTGAACGAGTTCCAACGGTCGAAATGGTCTGATTTTCGAGTATATCGTGTATAACAGTGTTTTAACAAAGCCTACAAAGATTTGGACTTAAATTCAGATTAAAACTTGTTAAAAATGACCTAAAACAGAATTTCGCTTGAAAGTGTTCGAAATTAATAGTTGATTTCGCTTCAAAACAGAAAATTTTGGCTGGATTTCGCTTGAAATTGTTGAAGCGAAATTGATTAACTGTGGATTTCGCTTGAATCAGATCTGGTCTCGAATTTCGCTTGAAATCAGTTGAAGCGAAACTGATTTTTTGGATTTTGCTTGAATTTCTTGATAAGTTGAAGCGAAATAGTAGATTTCGCTTGAAATCAATTTGGATCAGATTTCGCTTGAACAGTTTTTTTTAGTGTTAATTTCGCTTCAAATAGTTTAAGAGCTGATTTCGCTTGAAGCTGTTTATACTTCAAGGATTTCGTTTGAGCTTGCTGAATTTTCAAAACTTAAAATTTTTCTAAGTGTTTGCTGATTTTGTAGGAACATTCACAATGGATGATCTTTTCATGAACCCATTCAGCGATATGTATGCGTTCGCTGGAGATTCCGGAAACAATGACACTTCGTCAAGCAATGTGAATGATAACCCGCCAAAAGAGAAGAAAAAGGAAGCTTGGGAATCGGAAAGTGCTTTCGGAACGTTCAATAAACCTCCAAAGCTAATGGCTATTGAGGAGTATAGTCGGTGGTCAAGAAAGTTTGAGGACTGGATGATGGCATTTGCATTTCCAAGTTGGAAAAGTCTGAAGAATGGTTATGATCAAGGAAACAAGAATGGTGAAGTCTTAACAGCTACTGATGAGATTGAATCATTCGTAGCCGAACAAAAGTGTGTGGCATTGTTATTTCAGTCTGTTCGGGAGGATATCATCTCATTGATAGACTATTCAAATGCTAAAGATCTTTGGGCAAAGTTAGAAAAGAAATGTATAGGTAGTGAAGAAATCAAGAAAAATAAAATAAAACTACTTAGGAAAGAGTTTGATATGTTTGGGTGCTTAAAAAATGAATCAGTGTCAAAAATGATCGAGAGGTTTGGGCACTTGAAGCTGGAGTTAGTTAGACATGGAATTAAGTATTCTGATGATGAGCAAGTAGACAAGTTGTTCGATTCGTTACCAGACGAGATGGTGTGGAGATATTATGCTCTCATGCTTAAAAACACTATCTTGGCGAAAGATCTTAAACCAGATTTGGTGATTGAGAAACTTGAAAGTCATGAACTGGAATTGAAGAAGACGTACAAAGTCAATCATTCATCTTATCAACAGAATTTGGATCTATATTATCCAAAGAGCATGATGCAAAAAGCAACTTCTCCAAAAACTGCGTTTTCTGCTGAAAATGTGTCGACAGCTGGCAAAGAAAGTCAAAGCAGTCAAAGCAGTGGAAGTCACAGTGGTTATCACAGTGGATCTTCATCTTCTGGAAATCATCCAGATGCAAAGAATCGTTTTCAATGCAACATTGCAATAGACTTGAAGAATGCTCAAAATTTTGACGAAGAGTCAGCCAAGCAGCAGATGATCTTCCTAGCATCGGTGTTGGAATCGTATGAAGGGTTAGTAGCTGGGAAGATAGGCAACACAAATCTGACGAAAGAAGATTACGATCAGATTGATCCGGAGGAAATGGAACTGATCGATATTCGTTGGGCTATGGCAAGTGCTGTTCGTCGTGCACAAAGATTCATGGAAATTACTGGAAGGAAAACAATTGGTGGTGCATCTACCAAGCTGGGGTTCGATAAATCGAAGGTGACTTGCTTCAAGTGTAAGCAGAAGGGTCATTTCAAACGAGAATGCCGAAATGCTTATGCTGATGAGTCGGAGAATCCTTTCAGAGATGATTACTATAAGAAGGCGATTTATCACCAGAATAAATCCGAGCCGCCTAGATTGAAGCAGGTTGAAGACAACAGAGAGAAATCTAGAGCTCTTGCGGTGATTTACGATGATGAGGGGTATGATTGGAGTCAAGAGGTTCTACCAGAAGAAGATGCGGTTGGTTACGCATTCATGGCGAAAAATGAACCTATTCCATGGAAAGATGATAGAACTGAAGAGCAGAAGTATAGATACAGAAAGATGATTTCGGAAAACAAAATTACTAGACTTTCTGGTATCTATTTGGAAGCTAAGAGAGCAAAAAGATGGGATCCAGATAGGGAGTGTTATCTTGATGAGTATGGAAATATTGCAATCGATCACAAAACTCTCGATCTGGAAGCCTTAATCAAGGAAATGAAAGATGATGATGAGTATTGGTAACACAAATGGTGGGGAACTCCAACCGAGAAAATGAAAGAGGAAGCAAAGAAAGAAAAAGAAGAAAAAGAGATGAAAGAAAAAGAAGAGATCGAAAAATCAAAGAAGATTGATACTGGATTGATCGATACAACGCAGGAGTTGAATGCAGAGAACCTGGGAAAAATGGCTGACAAAGTGCTGGCTGCTAAGGCACTTGAGGTAGACTCTAACTCCGTGTCTGAGTCAAAAAGCCAGGTCAGTTCAGATGTGTCAACAAATGCGTCAGGTAAAAAGATCGAAGGAAATGCTGATTGCAAAAATTGCAACAAAGAGTGCAAATTTTGTAATACTGTCACGTATCTCAACGGTGAGAAAATTAAAGATCTGACAGCAAAGGTCAGAAGCGTTGAGAATCAGATTCTTGGTCGTGACAAAACAGTTAAAGCTTCAACTGAACGGATAAGAGAATTAACTGCTCAAATTGAAACTGATAAAATTGATCATGACAAAATTAAACAAGAAAATGAAAAGTTGATTCTTGAAAACCGTCAGATTTCTGAAAATTTTGAAAAACTCAAAAGCACAATGAAAGATTGTGATGATCGAAATGGTAAAACTTTTAAAGAAAATGAACATTTAAAAGCAGTGCTTAGAGTTAAAGAAGAATCAATCAATCAACAACTGGATGAAATCGCTAAATTGAAACTTAAAGTTCAAGAGGCTGTAATCGAAAACGAGCGAATCCAGTTGAAGCTTAACAGTTACAACACCGCAAGCTTTGTATTGCAACATATTATTCCCAAACCCATCGGGAAAGACAAAGCGGGCGAAGATGTGTATTGTGATGGAACTGGGGTGGGGTTTCATTAAGTTCCACCACCTGTTCTTGATAATTACACTAAAAAACAGTCTGGGTTGGTTGAAATTGAGGAAGAAAAAGAAGTTAAACTTCCGGAGAACATTGATGTTACTTTTACATCATCTGATGATAGTGTTCAGACAGAGATTGTTAAGAGTACAGCTGAAAGTGTTTTAATGTCTGATTCAACTGAAGATGATGGGTGTTTCTTGGACAAATACATTCAGAAATCAAAATCCAAAAACAACTTAAATGATGAACCGGGTCTTGTGATGTACAAGATGGCTGGATCTGATAAGTTGTATTCGGATTCTGAGTTTCCAATTGAGAATGTTAATGTGAAAAAGTTGACAAATGTTTTCAAATTGGTTGAAGTTGAGTTGTTAGAAGTGAACAGTTTGAAACAAACAAAAAGGCAAATGAATTTTGAGAAAGATAAAGCTTACTACAAAAAGTCTGTTGTTCCACCACGGTTTTATAATAACAATCGAAACAATTGGTCGGGTGGTTATAGGGATGGTAAGAAGTTATCAGAAAAGGAGTGTTCAAAACAAAAGGTTTGCTGAAAAGAAGGTGTTTGTGAACAGTTCGAGTTCACTTTCTGATGAGGAAAATGAAATTTTTTCAAAATCAAATAAAGAGTTCTTTGAGAAAAGAGCTTCACATTATCATTCTGAAGGCACAAGTCGAATTGTTGATTCTCGAACATGTTTCAGATGTAATCAAGTTGGTCACATTGCACGAAAGTGTACCAATGTGAAGCCTAAGACTGAAAATGTGAATATTGAAAAAAAGAAAGTTGATGTGAAGGGTAAAGCACCAATCATTGTTGAGAAAAAGAATGAGAAAAATGACAACATCAAAATGAAAAATGAACCCGTAAAGAAAGTGGTAACTAAAAACGACAAGTTGTATAAACGGGTTGCATTATCTCAACAAGTTTGGAAACCAAAAACTGAAATGAAAATTTCAACTTCTGAAGTGAAAAAGGCTGAAGAATCAATTTCGGTTGATTATGATGCAAATTTTCCACCTTTGAAGGCTGAAAATTTCAAAATTCAAATTGCGAGAGTCAAGGTTACACCTAAGGCTGATGAGGCCTGGGTGGACACCATGTTCGAATAAGCAGTTTGAATTGCCGGAGCTTCCTGGATCGCGAAGCATGAATCGGCATCTTTATTAAAGTTGGTTAATTTGAAGTTTGTTATGTGCAGGATCTTCCAAGAGCCATTTCAAGATGGATCATGGATAGTGGCGCATCTCGACATATGACAGGAAAAACTGCATTACTATATGATGTGAAGAATATCAATGGTGGTTATGTGGGATTTGCAGGTCATGAAGGTGGTAGAATTGTTGGTGAAGGAACGTTATCCAATGGGATTGTAACGTTTGAGAGAGTTAACTACATCACTGAGCTGGAGAACAATCTGCTTAGTATCTCGCAGATTTGTGACAATAAGTATACTACTCACTTCACTGATAAAGAATGTTTGATTTTGAAACCTGGTTTTGTTATCCCTGAAGAATGGATTATCATGAGGGCACCTAGAGTGAATGATTTATATGTGTTAGATATGAGTGTAGCAACTACAACTACTGGTCAAGCACATTGTTTTGTGTCTAGAGCAACTGAGAAAGAATCAAGATTGTGGCACCGCAAGATGGGGCATATACATCTTAGGAAGATGAATCACTTGGTGCACAATGATTTGGTATTGGGAGTTAATATCAAATGTTTTCATCTGGAAGGGGAGTGCATTAGCTGCATCAAAGGCAAGCAGAAGAAAAAGTCACACCCTACAAAGCAAGTCAATTCAGTTTCAAGACCTCTGGAAAGACTTCACATGGATTTGTTTGGTCCGGTGAATGTCAAAAGTATTACAGGAGATTACTATTGTTTGGTCGTTACTGATGATTATTCCAGATTTTCGTGGGTTTCTTTCTTGAAGACGAAAGATGAAACATTTGACAGTTTGATGGGGCTGTTCAGGAAGATTGAGAATTTGTACCAAAGGCGTATCAAGAGAATTCGAAGTGATAATGGTACTGAATTCAAGAACAGCAAGATGGAAGAATTTTGTGATGAAAGAGGTATTTTGCATGAGTTTAGTGCTCCGTATACTCCGCAGCAGAATGGAGTCGCAGAACGTAAAAACCGGACGCTAATCGAGACGGCTAGAACTATGCTCGCAGATTCAAAGTTACCGATTAATTTTTGGGCTGAAGCTGTTTCTGCCGCATGCTATACGCTCAACAGGGTTCTCACTGTCAAGAAGTTCAACAAAACATGCTTTGAGCTTATCAATAATCGCAAACCGAATTTGAAGTATCTAGAACCGTTTGGGTCACCATGTACGGTTATAGAGCCTTTTGGAAAGTTTGGTCTGAAGTGCATTGAGGGAATATTTGTTGGTTATGCAAATCCGTTGCGACGTGTCTTCGTTCCAAGTGAGAAGCGGATTATTGAAGCTGCAAATGTCGAATGTCAAGGTTATACTATGCCGCCACAGAATCCTGGTGATTCATGGCGTTATCATTATGACAAACTTTGGGATTCGTTTGACATGAGAGAAGAATCAGAGGATGATGAAGATTTCTTTGATGAGTTGGATATTTTGCGTGAATATGAGTCGCAGCTAAGGTTCCCAGCTGAGTATTCGAGGAGACCACGGGAAACTTCAAATGATGATGAAGCAGGTCTAAGTAATGCTGGTGAACATGATGATGTCCAACAGAATGAAGTTGCTCAGGATAATCAGTCGGCTCAGAATGATAATCTAGAAGCTGAAAATATGCCAGTATTTGATCATGGTGATTCAGATTCTGAGGGGGAGCAAATTCAGATTTCAAGTCAAACAAACCAAGTTGGTGAACAAGATGCAGAGCAGAATGTTACTAATCTGGAGGGAAATGTAGATGTTCCAAGCGAAGTGATGCCGCGAACTTTTTCATATCATCCAGAGGAGTTGATCATAGGAGAATTGCAGACAGGCGTTCGCACTCGAAGACAGATTGATAAAGGGCTTACATGTTTTTATACAAAAGTTGCTCCTTTGCAAACTGAATTCTCATTGAGTTGTTTTATCTCGCAGGTTGAGCCAAGAACTTACAAAGAGGCGCTTACTGAAGACTCTTGGGTCAATGCTATGCAGGAGGAACTTAGTCAATTCGAAAAATTGGGAGTGTGGAAGTTAGTTGATTTGCCGGATGGTCAGAGAAAGATTAACACCAAGTGGGTGTTCAAGTGTAAGAGGGACGATAGAGGAGTTGTTGTAAGGAACAAAGCTCGACTCGTTGTTCAGGGATTTAGTCAACAGGAGGGGATTGATTTTAGTGAAGTCTATGCTCCTGTAGCACGACTAGAGGCAATCAGAATTTTCCTAGCATTTGCGTCTTGGAAGAACTTTAAAGTTTATCAGTTGGATGTTAAATCGGCGTTTCTTTATGGGAAGGTTAAAGAGGAGGTTTATGTCGGTCAGCCACCGGGCTTCACCGATCCAATCCACAAAAACAAGGTCTACTTATTGGACAAAGCGCTGTATGGTTTACCCCAGGCCCCGAGAGCTTGGTACGAGACTTTGTCTCAACACCTACTAGCTAACAAGTTCATTCGTGGAAAAGTGGATGCCACTCTCTTCACTAAAGAGGTCGCTGGTCATCTTCTGATAGTTCAGATTTATGTGGACGATATAATCTTTGGGTCGACAAATGAAAATCTATGCAAAGATTTTGAATCAGTGATGAAGCAAAAGTTTGAAATGTCATCAATGGGGGAGATGAAATTCTTTCTGGGATTACAAGTTGAACAACTTCCTGAGGGAATTTTCATTCATCAGTCAAAGTATGTTCATGATATTCTAGAGAAATTTGGGATGTCAAGTTCTACTCCAGCTGCTACCCCACTTGCAACAAATCATGGGATTCACCCAGATCTCACCGGAGACAGGGCTGATGAAACGTTTTACCGTTCCATGATAGGTGCTTTAATGTACCTAACTGCTTCACGTCCTGATATAATGTACCCAACGTGCCTCGCAGCAAGATTTCAGTCTAACCCGAGAGCATCGCATTTGATCATTGTGAAGAGGATATTGCGCTACCTGAAAGGAACTCCTTCATTGGGGTTGTGGTATCCTAGAAAAGGCGACTTTACGCTCGAAGGGTATTCCGATTCGGATTTCGGATGCTGCAAAGTCAATTCAAAATCAACAACTGCAGGATGCCAGTTCTTTGGTCCTAGATTGGTTACCTGGCAGTGTAAGAAACAAACGTCTGTGGCGTTATCTACTTGTGAAGCAGAGTATGTTTCTGCTAGCAGTTGCTGCTCTCAGATCTTGTGGATACAGCAACAGATGCGCGACTACGGTTTGCAGTTTCTTAACACACCTCTTTTTGTTGATAATGAGGCCGCAATAAATATTACAAAGAATCCAGTACATCACGCTAAAACTAAACACATAGAAATTCGTCATCACTTTATTCGTGATTGCTTTGAGAAAAAGTTGATACGAATTGAGAAAATCCACACTGACGAACAGAAAGCTGATTTACATACCAAAGCTTTTGATAAAAATCGGTTTAAATATTTGTTAAAACTGAATAGTATGAAGCTTCTTTCGGTGTCGGATGGAATTGTGGGCGTTGATGAGAGTACTGTTGCGGATGAAGACGAGAAACAATCTGCAATGGTTTGTCGAATTTTTACTTGTTTTGGTATTTAGGGGGAGTAGATAGTTGTATATAGTTTATATTTTCAGAAAATACAAAAACAGTAAAAAATGCAAAAATACAAAAACATGATAAAATCTGAAAAAGAGCTTGTGTATATAGGGAAAATGATAGTACATCGGCTAGACGATTACAGTATGCTAAAGATTTGTAAAGTATAAAAGAGTTAAACAATCTCATGTGTCGATAGGTTTTCACACATTTAGTAGATTTATTCGGGATATAAACCTAAATTTCAAACTTGTGAATTTGTGGGGAACACTACTTGGATATATAGGTAACCCCTGAAATCTCGTTTGAAAGGTCTCTTAATCTGATATACTAGGTCTTTATACTCAATGATGTCTGGGGTATTATTCCGGGACTTCTGCTGAACGGTGGTTCTGACCTAGTCCTTGGATAATACTTGATGCAATGCTTGAAAAACAACATTAAACCCTCAGCATGCCGATGAAACAATAAAATTGATAGTCGCTGCTGTTGTAAGCAAAAAGATCCTCTAAAGGGGTCACATTGTAAAGTCGAAGCTGATATCTCTCTGCGTATACGGAAGTATCGACCTGAGATCCCTCGGCCCTCGCATACCTAAATTATATACAGATATCATTGTAGTATTCTCACCTGTAAGACTGATTATTGGGATTCTGGATACGGGAGTATATTCAAGAGGTGGGACACATGAATGATCTAAGTTCATAATTCATCTAAATCGTATCCTGAGTAAATTGAAATCTGTGTGGGAATTTAAGATGGATCAGTATATCGACAATCGAGGTGAATTGTTTAAGTCTGAGTATGAAATGAAGCTTAACGGTACTTGTAATTTATCTGAAAAGCTGATATGATTCCCTGACACGCTCGCCAAAAATATGTTTGTAAATAGTTTACTTTGTTCACTTTCTGCAATTTAAGTTTTCTGTATTTCATTTCTTTAGTTTAGAACACTTTGATAAATTCCAAAAAGATTTTATTTTTTGCTTTATTTTCCGACAAACCAAAGTGGAGAGTTGATTGTTGGATTCTCAGATGTTTGAAGCAGATGCAGGAGATTCTGGACTGAAGAATGAGGAGAGCTTATCTTTGAAGAAGTTTGAATTGTTTGAAAAGTCAAAAACAAGTTCATTAACTTGATACTTGTTATTTTCAGAAAATGTTTTAAATTGTTGTTTTAAAATCAGTATTGATTCGTCAAAAGATCAACCAAGGTCATTAATTTGGATTTGGTAGATTAATCAAGTGATCAGGGTCATTAACTTGGACCTGAATACTTGAGTGGATTGTTAAAACTGATTGAGTTTGTGAGTTATTGTTGAAAAGATAGAATTGTAATGTTTGTTGGGTGAGTAACAGGTTTGGATTTCTTTATTCCCAACGGAAGCTAATTGTCAAAGCTTGAACCAGATTTCTCAGATTCTAGCATATCGAGAGGGGGAGTCAGTGAAAGGGGGAGTCTGGATCAACGGTCAAAGGGAAGATTGAAGTTTAAAGTTTGAAGATTGAAGATAAAGATTGAAGAAAGTTTTTACAATGTTTGAAGTTTGTTGAAGACAAAGACTTGAAGCCAAAGACTTCATCAACATCCAAGGGGGAGTCTGTTGGTGCACTAAATGTCTGCTAATTACGTCATAATCAAGTCTTGTGTCTAGATAGTTTGAATGTACACACAACAGGGTCTTAATTAGGGTTTGTACATGTTTAACATGAAGATTTCGCTTGAAATCAGTTCAAGCGAAATCAACAACTGATGATTTAGCTTGAAATCAGTTCAAGCGAAATCAACAGCATAAGATTTCGCTTGAAACCAACTCAAGCGAAATCATCAAGGCTATATATAGGTTGTTGTGTGATTCATTTCTAGAGGGAGGTCATTGTATGAGAGAGGAAGTGCTGCCGGATTTGTATCAGAAAACGTTGTAAAAGCACGAATATTAATTAGAAAAGAAGGATTAAAAGGATGATAGCTGTTATGACTTTGTTTACGTTGATTCCGCCTTCGTACGCAAATATGAACTGCCTTAACTGACGATTTAAGGTCGTAGAACGGTCCAACAAAGCCACCACTGGTTTCACCGGTGCTACATCACCCATCACCCTTCCCAACATTGCTAATGATAGGTCTTGGCAGATCCCGTCCTACATCATGACGGCCATCACTAATTCGTGCCAATTCCAAGGCCGTGATGACGAGGATGCTCCCGCCCACATTAACCGAATCACCCGCCTTTGTAGAACCTTCTCTATTGAGGGTGTTAATCTAGATGTCAGGTACCTTCAGGTCTTCCTGTTCTCTCTAGCTGGCCGCGCAGCCGTCTGGCTTGATTCGCAGCCAGCGGGAACTTCACTACCTGGGCAGGTTTACGAGATGCTTTCTTAGCTAAATATTTCCCACTCGCTAAGGCATCTCGTCTACGCGATCAGATCCATTCGTTCTGAATGGAGCCTGATGAGCCTTACCACCTGGCCTAGGAGCGTTTTCAAACTCTGATTTCTCGTTATTCTCAGCATGGTTTGTCGGATTGGGCACTTGTAGAAAAGTTCTACAATGGTCTCACCCCTGAGATCAAAGCCCGGTTTGATACTTCTGCTGGAGGGCAACTTATGAGTAAAAAGACAATTAATGAGTGCAATGATTTATTTGAGAGTTTCGCCCATTCTGCATGGACTATAGCACTACTAGCAGGACTTCCATTCCTGTGACTACTTCCTCGGCCGATCGAGGGGTGAACCAAGTTGGTTTGGATTCATCGGTAGTTGCTGCTCTATAGAGGATGGAGAAGTATTTTAACCAGGAGCTGAGTGAGATTAAGAAAAAGGTCGATAGATGTGAGGTTTGTAGGGGAGGCCACGATACGATAGATTGTCCCACACTTACACTCGAGCAGGTAGAGTTCATTGCAGGTCAGTCTAGGGGTCCGTTTAATAATAATAATTCTAATTATAACTCCAACTAGCGTAGTGGCAATAATAGTGGTTTTCGCTCTTCCAGTAATCCTCCTGGTTTTCCATCTGGTCAGTATCAAAATAGGGGGCCCGGTTTATACACTAGTGGAGGGTCAGGTCAGGGAAGTCAGTTTGGTAGTTCGAGTTCGGGTGGTCAATTTGCTAGTGGGGGGTCAAATCAAGAGGGTCAAGGTAGTGGTAAAGGTTCAGAGCGCAGTCTAAGTAGGATTGAAGAGATGTTTTCTCAATTGATGGTGAGAGATCAGGCTACGCAGAAAACTTTAACTGAATTGAGTAATTTCGCTAAAAATCAAGAGCAAATAAATAAAAATCAAGAAATTCACAATAAAAATCAACAATCCGCACTTTTAGATCTTCAGCGGACAGTAGGTGGTTTAGCCAAATAGTTACAAGAATACCCTCCTGGTCAGTTTTCAGGAAATACCTTCCAAAACCCGGCTAACCATTCAGCTAAGGCTATTACTACCCGTAGTGGAAAGAGTCTAGGGGAGGTAGTTAGAGAGAGAGTAGAGGTAGAGAAAAAGGAAGAGGTAGATGGAGAGATAGAGATGGAAGCTCCCGGTAAGGTGCAACATAGGCTAGACCCAACAAGTACCACACATACCGAGGAGCCTCAAGTAGAAAAGAGTGTTGAAAAACGTCCCATAGGGGTTAGGCCTTCACCGCTAGTTGATCATTCATGCGTTCCTTACCCCACCAGCCTTAAGCATCAAAAATATGCTAAGGAATATGGGCAATTTCTTGAAATGTTCAAACAACTAAAAATCAACCTTCCTTTCATCGAAGCCTTACAGTCCATGCCTAAATACGCCAAATTCCTTAAGGACCTTCTCAAACGTAAGGATAGGATAGGTGAGCTTTCGAACATTCCTTTGACCGGAGGTTGCTCTGCAGTGGTCTTGAATAAGCTACCGGAGAAGTTAATCGATCCGGGTACATTCACCATTCGATGCCTTTTTGGGGGAGCCGTGACCCCCGCTCATGCCCTACCTGACTTAGGCGCTAGCATCAACTTGATGCCATTTTCCTTGTACGAGAGGCTAGGGTTAGGAGAGCTTACACTCACGCATATATCATTGTCCTTGGCCGACCGTTCAGTCATATATCCTCGTGGAGTCGTAGAGAATTTTCTTGTTAAGGTAGATAAGTTTGTGTTTCCCGTAGACTTCATGGTTTTAGACATGGAGGCCGATGAGAGAGACCCAATCATTCTTGGCCGTCCATTCCTTCGAACCGCAAAGGCCGTCATCGACGTCTTTGACGGTAAGATTTCCCTTCGTGCGGGTGATGAGATCGTTACCTTTGAGATAGATAGAGCCATGCAACATCCTAGTGGTAGCGATGATTCTAGCGGTCCATGTCACTCTGTTTACTTCCTAGATTCGTTCATCTCGTGCGTTGATAGGTGCCTCGATTTCATTAGTAGGGCCGGTCTAGTTAGTGAGGGAGTAATCGAAGAGGAGTTTGTTGACGAGTGTGAGGAGGTAGATTCGACTTGGGTTCCCGAGACCTTAGAGCTTTGTGAGATTAGAGAAGAGAGTGAGAGTACACCCGTAGATAATCCACCTCTAGAGCTTAAGGTTCTCCCGTCACACCTAGAGTATGTTTTCTTAGGGGACAACTCGAGTTTGCCCGTCATTATCTCTTCGAAATTGATGGAGGAGGATAAGGGGAAGTTAGTTGAAGTGCTAAAGGAGCACAAGGAGGCGATTGTTTGGAAGTTGTCCGACATCAAGGGGATTAGCCCCACTTTTTGTACCCATCGTATTCTTATGGAGAATGAGTTTAAACCGGTGGTACAACCTCAAAGGCGCTTAAATCCTAATATGAAAGAGGTTGTTAGAAAAGAAGTGTTGAAGCTTATGGAAGCCGGTTTGATTTATCCCATATCCGATTCTTCATGGGTGAGCCCTACTCAAGTTGTCCCCAAGAAGGGGGGATGACCGTTGTCGTGAACGAGAAAAACTAGCTCATCCCTTCTTGTACGGTTACCGGTTGGCGTGTGTGTATTGACTACCACAAGCTCAACGACGCCACCCGGAAAGACCACTTCCCACTCCCATTTATCGATCAAATGTTGGAGAGTCTCACGGGGCAACAATTCTATTGTTTCCTTGATGGTTTTTCCGACTATTTTCAAATCCCCATCGCGCCGAAAGACCAAGAGAAGACGACGTTTACATGTCCATACGGCACATATGCGTACCGGCGCATGCCTTTTGGGCTATGTAACGCTCCGGCTACATTCAAACGGTGCATGATAGCGGTCTTTCAAGACATGGTAGAGAGTTCGATGGAGGTCTTTATCGATGATTTCTCAGTATATGGCGATTCGTTTGACCATTGTTTAGGTAATCTAGCGAGAATGATGAAGCGGTGTGTCGAGATGAAGTTGATGCTTAATTGGGAAAAGTGTCACTTCATGGTTACCGAGGGGATTGTGTTAGGACATAAGATATCTAGAGCCGGCATAGAAGTAGATAAAGCCAAAATAGATACAATTAGTAGGCTTCCTACGCCGACTAGTGTCAACTCCATCTGTAGCTTCTTAGGTCATGCGGGCTTTTATAGGCGCTTTATTAAGGATTTTTCCAAAATTACTCGCCCCATGACTCGACTCCTTGAGAAGGACGTCCCGTTTGTCTTTGACAAGGAGTGTCTTAAAGCGTTCGATTTCCTCAAAGAGAAACTCGTGAGTGCACCCATTCTTGTATCTCCCGATTGGAGCTTACCGTTCGAGCTCATGTGCGATGCGAGCAACTACGCGGTCGGGGCGGTCTTGGGTCAAAGAAGGGAGAATCACTTTCACCCGATCTACTATGCGAGTAAAACCCTCAATGACGCTTAAGAAAATTACACTACTACCGAGAAGGAACTTCTTTCATTTGTCTTTGCTTTCGATAAGTTCCGGTCATACCTTGGGCTTTCAAAGACCATAGTATTCACCGACCATGCGGCTTTGCGCTATCTTTTCCAAAAGAAAGATGCTAAGCCCCAGCTCATCCGTTGGATTCTACTCCTTTCCGAGTTTGACATAGAGATTAGGGATAAGAAAGGAGCGGAAAATATTGCGGCGGATCACCTTTCACGATTAGAGGATCCAAGTAGGGAAGAGATTCGTGAGGAAGCGATAGGAGATAAATTCCCTCATGAGTCCATAGATTTTGTTTCGGTGGAGAAAGAAGGGTTTTCGTGGTTTAGTGATATGGCGAACTATGTTGCTAATGGGTATGTGATGAAGGATATGAATGCCCAACAAAGAAGGAAGTTGATTAGGGATGCAAAGAAATATATTTGGGATGATCCTTAACTCTTTAAGATAGGAGTAGACCGCATTCTTAGGAGGTGTGTTAGCAAAGAAGAGGGGTTGGATATTCTTAGGCATGTGCATGAGGGGTTGACGGGAGGTCATCATGGCGTACACACTACCGCACAAAAGGTCTTTGATTGCGGTTTCTTTTGGCCTACGGTAGTTGAGGATGCGTTAGAATTCGTTAGGACGTGTGATGCTTGCCAACGTACCGGCAATATTTCATCCAAGAATGAGATGCCTCAAAATCCCATTCAAATTCTCGAAATCTTTGACGTTTGGGGCATTGACTTCATGGGACCTTTCCCCTCTTCGAGTGAGAATAGGTACATCCTCGTGGTGATAGATTACGTTTCGAAGTGGGTTGAAGCTCAAGCTTTGCCTACAAACGATGCCCGGGTGGTGGTGACATTCTTAAAGAAGTTGTTTACTCATTTCGGTATTCCCAAAGCCATCATAAGTGACCGAGGATCACATTTTTGTAATGCCGTCATGGAGAAGGCATTAGAGCGTTATGGAGTTACTCACCGTTTATCCACCGCATACCATTCACAAACGAACGGTCAAGTGGAGAATGTAAATAGGGGAATGAAGAGGATATTAGAGAAAACGGTAGGCGAGAGTCGTAAAGATTGCTCGGATAAACTTGATGATGCTTTGTGGGCGTTTCGTACCGCCTACAAAACACCCTTAGGGACCACACCGTTCATGTTAGTCTATGGCAAAGCTTGCCATCTCCCGGTTGAATTAGAGCACCGAGCGCTTTGGGCCCTTAAAACCGTCAATCTTGATCTTACTCCCGCGGCTAGGAGGAGGTACTTACAAATCCATGAATTAGAGGCCCTTAGAGATGCGGCGTATGAACGTTCTTGGAATATCAAGGAGAAAACAAAAGCGTTGCATGATAGGAGGCTTAAGGAATTAAAGGAGTTCAAAGTTGGTGATAAAGTGCTTCTCTATAATTCGAGGTTCAAATTATTTCCCGAAAAGTTGAAGTCGAAGTGGACGGGACCTTATGTTGTGAAGGAGGTGTTCCCGTATGGTGCGATTGAGTTGTTTGATGAAGTTACGAAAGGATCTTGGAAGGTGAACGGCCATAGATTGAAGCATTACTTAGGTGGCCCAATTGACAAGACCGAGAGGGAGGAAACTCCTCTTGAGCACATTTCAAATACCACCGTTTAGCGTCTTGAGTAATCTCAAGTGTAGAGTTTGTACCGTTTGTATTTTCCATTTATTTTGATTATTTGTCGTAGCTAATGGTTGTTTTCGGTAGTGTTTCGGGTATTTGTTTTGTGTTTCGAGTCATTTGCAGGAATTCATTACCGAGGATGTGCAGGGATTGGCGAGAAAAACGAGTTTCCAAGTAAGTTCCAGTATTAGAAAAATTTTGGGTTGAGTTTTGGGAGGTTTGGTAAAAGTTGAAAAAAATTTCTAAGGCATGAAACTCACAAATCAACGAAACCTTCTGTGAAAATTGCTCTCTGGCTGGGCGCGAGGTACCTAACTACCTTAGTCGCGGCCCGTTAGAAACCAAAAGGATCCGAATTCTTTTCAGCGGTGGCAGCCCGCGAGAGAACCCTTGTGCAAGTCGCGGGGCGCCAGAGACTCCCCCTGCAGCCGAGAGTTGATTAATCCCCAAATTCAACTTGTTTGACCTAATCTCTTTTCTTCCACTTCGCCGTAAACCCTCCTAAACCACCATATATCACCACCAATCCACCATTGTTACCCAAAAATCACACACCACTTCACTTATAATCATCATATAACTGATTTCTACCCTAATGCCACCATTTTTCACTATCAACACGGGACTCTACTTTGGGTTTCAAGTTCAACCAAATTTCTTATAGTTTCTCTTGCTTAACTAGAATCCGAGGTATGTTTTCCTGTAATTTTTGTACTTTGAGTCTTGTATTTCAGTTATTACTTAGTTAAGTGTTAGTTTTAGGGTCAGGTTTTGGTTGAATCGGATGTCTTGCTATGATTAGTGGTTGTTTGAGGTTGCGGGTGGTTCGGTTTGGGTACTTTAGTCCAACTCAGGTTGCGGGTGGCTCGGTTTGGGGTATGATATCAATGTTTGTGCTACCATGAGCTAGGGTTTGGTAACATTGAGTGTGGGGATTCGGTTTGGTAATTTTTTAGATGAATTTCAGATTTCTTACACTGTTTTGACCCATTTTCACTAAGGCGATAATAAAGTTTTAAACTTTAAATTCATTGGACACTCAATGTTAGTTTGTTTCGCACTTGGGATTTAATTGCGGACAATTAAAGTGCCAGGAGGAGGTAGTGTACATTGAGTCATGTATTTTGAGTCTAGTTTAGTTGGTCTTGGGGTTTACTTGCACGTACAAGTTAAATTAGGCTCGTCCGTACTCAATCTCCATTCGGGCGAGTTTAGTTATTACTTAGCAATTGTAAAAAGTAACCCGGTTGTTTTATTTCAACTTTGTTTTTAGAATTAAACCACGAATGAAATGCTATACGGTTATTCTAATTTTTCTTAAAAATTTTCAAAAATCCAAAAAAAATAAAAATTTCAAAAATACCAAAAATAGTTCGTTACTAATAATCTGCTTTGCTTTGTCTTGTCAATCTTGAATTGTTTTGCAGAATGTCAGGTGAAGGCTCGTCTAGTAGACCAAGTAGGAAACGAGGGCCAGCTACTCACCCAAGAGGAGGCCCGGTAATAAGGGAACCGGCTCAGCAGGAACAAGCACAACCAGTGCAGCCACCACAGTATGTCAGGGTGGTTGAGTATACGGGACCGGGAGTCCCTCATGGGCAGAGTCAGAGGATTTTGGATAGTCCGTTGTTACAATTTGAGTTAGATTCGAGGGAATCGCAGAGGTTGGCTACTCTTTATTCGATAGAGCTGCTACCGTTTAGGAGGATTGACTGGGAGATGCTAGATCGCCTGGGGGCGAGGGCTGGGGTTGAGCAGTTGTTGGGACTAAAGTTTAGGAGGGTTCTGGATTGTGATGCGAGGCAGTATAAGGAGATCACTTTAGAGTTCCATTCCATTTTTGACTACAAGCAGGGGAACTTTAATGAAAAGGGTGCAGTGTTTTTTTGCCTTGGGAAGGTAATCGTATGAGATGACGATTTCCGAGTTTGCGGTGGCTATGCAGTTTTACACACAGGAAGAGGTGCAAACTCCCGAGTTTCTTACTAGTTTGCAAGGGGTGTTTAAGAAGAAGCGTAGGTATAGTGTTCAAGCGGACGAGTTGATTAGGTTTTGGGGCACTATATCGAGAGTGTCGTATTCTACCGGGGCAGTTGCGAGTGATATCACCGATCCGGTTCATCGATACATTCACAAGATTCTTGCAGCGACGTTGGTTGGTAGAGGTCAAGGGGATAATAAGGTAAACCAAGTTAGTTTGTTTTGCTTGATGTGTATGGTAGAAAGGAGGCCGACAAACTTGGCTACTGTGTTTTCATTGTCGATGAGGAGGTTGTGGAAAGGTGGCCCGGGTGCCCGTATTTATTGTGGGCCAATTGTGACCTAGTTAGCTGAGAGCTTAGGGGTGTTTCAGAGGTACCCAGCGGATAGGATGCGAAAGGGCCTAGACCCTTGTTTCATGAGCGTTAGGGATTTACAGTCTGCTGGGATATTGTCTTACAATGACCCGGTTGAGTGGGAGCCTATTCATGAGGGTCCACAGGTTCCGCCTCCTCCTGGTTCAAGTGCTGCGGCGGTTATGCAGGGTGTCGTTGCTACTCGTTACCAGAGGCCCCGTATACGACAGGACATTCCTGCTCGGCAGTACCCTCTAGCGCAGCCATGACCCGATCCACTGACTCTGGATTGGTTATATGATTCGATGCAGGTGAGTTTCGGGGATTTGCATGTGTATGTTGATGAGCAGATTTATGGAGTTAGGCAGGCGATGGAGGCAGGTTAGAGGAGATTAGAGGATGGCATGCGGCTTCTGATGGAGCATTTTCATTTGTAGCCACCGCCATCTTGGCAGGGAAGTGATGAAGAGCAGTGGAATGAAGGGGAGTCAGATGACGAGGAGTAGTGCGAGGATGCAGCAGTGCTGATAGATCATATCTTTTGTTTTTATCTTTTATGATGTTTTGATCCTCATCTTTTGGTCTGTACTTATATACTTAAACAGGTTGGCCGGGTTTTTGGGGTTGGTTGATGTTTTGGTTTGTGGATGTTTGCAATAACACTTATTATGATATATATTGTTATGTTTATGTTGGTGTGTTATGATTGTTTGTTAGGTTGATACTTGTTGCCGCTTTCGTTCGCGTATCCGAGTTTAGGAATTGTTTGCTGAGCGCGTTCGGATTGGAGGGCATATGTGGAATTGACTGGCACATTGATAGTCTCACATATTCAGATCAGCTAAGTCATTTTCCACTTGTATATTTTGTACTTTTATTTTATTAGGTATTTAGTTTATTTAGTTTAGTGGTAATTTAGGTAGTTAGTTTGAGTTGTATTCTCATTCTTGCATTAGGGACAATGCAATCTTTAAGTGTGGGGATGGGGTACATGTACATGTACATGTAAGTCGAGTCATAAAATTTGAAAAAATACAAAAAAATTTAAAAAATAGAAAATCCAAAAAAATTGAAAAATCAGAAAATGTCTTTTGAATAAAGAAGTTTGCAAAATTGATACGGAAAATGATAGAAAAGATGGGTTTTTGTTCGGGTTTAAATAATGATAATATGAGATTAATTAAGTCGAGCTTGTGTCTAGTTTGGGATATGTGAATAGGCCCGGTTTGGTTTTAGGTTCCTTTGATTTAATATTATCTTAATTGTCGGTCTACTAGTGGGTACTCATCTGGGAAAAATGGGAAATTGAAACCGCCAATAAGAGTATAAAGAATGCCGTTATAAGCTAAAATCGTTAGAATTTTTAATCATGAAAAAGAAAAAGGAAAAAAATAGAACAAATGAGCTAGAAACTAAGAAAAGTAGCGCAGGCCTACGTAATCTTGGTTGGGGATAGCGACTCTGACCCGGAATGCCTCTGGGATGTGTGAAATCAAAATTGCAAAAAAATTGCCGACGCCTATTGTAATCTCTCTCGGGGATGGTGACTCTGATTGGGAATGCCTCTGGGTTAGGTAAAGCAACGTCTAAGCTCAAAAGAAAGAAAAAAATGAAAAAAAATTGGTTTTAAATTCTCTTGATTTTGGTATAAAATGGTTAGGAATTGGTCCAGTGATCGTTCCTTTTGTTCTATAAGCTTGAGGTGGGAATAGGTGGACCGTGGCTTCTAGTGTGAGGCCGTAGGTAGATTGATTGCACTTGAACTAAATTTGCATTATAAGGGGCTTAGAATCGGATTTGGGTTTAAAGGGACAAGTATGTTTGCAATCGCGGCTAACACAAGTTTTGATTTTAACAAGTTTAAATAGTTTTTGACCCGAGTATTTATCCATCTCTGATTCCGTGTGCATAGATTCTTTTTCGAGGACGAAAAAAGAGCAAGCGTGGGGATATTTGATGTATTGTAAAATACATCCTTTATTCGTGTACAGTTTGTATAATTTTCTGTTAGATTTAGTTTAGTTTTCATTAGAATTTACATACTGTTGATCCAATTGCGTTTTGCAGGTCTTGAACGTTTAAAACTGCTGGAAATTGAGTAAAACGAGTGAAAACATAAAAAATTCAAGTCCTGGAACGTGTTGGAGAGCTCGGATGCTGAAACGAATTGAAAATTCTGGAAAATGGTCTCTGGCGGTGAGAGACTTAAATGTTTTGAATTTGTCATTTGGGGCGACTCACACACATATCTCTCTCGCGCCCGGCGAGAGAGTAAAATCGTCAGAATTCTTCGAGCTGTGTATGGTTTTGAGCTGTAGAATGTATTTAAACATATTAAACATCAATTAAACCCTAAGTTACAAATCAAGGAGACTTTGGGCGATCTTGGAGCTGCAATAGGATCGTTTTTGACAAATCGGAGCTGTCGATTGAAGGTCGGACTTTCAGAGAATCATTCGGTCGTCTCTTTAACATACGGGTGTCATCCTTGATGTTTCTTTCTTTTTGACCATGTTTCGTTTCTTTAAAAATACTATGTTTGTGTTTGTTTCCATGACTATGATCGGCTAAATTGTTTAACTACCTAGACAAGATGATTGGTTGCTAAAGTTTGGATTTTTATTATGAATTTATGATTTTTATGGATTTATTTATGTATTGTAGGCGATTTGATTATTAGCTAGATGTGTATGCATGCTTGATTGTGTTTGAATATCATTTCTTGCTTTACATAATTCTTGGTGACGGTCTTTATCACATAATAGAGTAGTGTTAGGTTCTAGATTTTGGTGATTGACGATATCACATAATAAATCGTGAATCTTTAGGGTTAATTGGCCAATAAACCATAAAAGCAATATTCGGTAATCTTATAAAGTCAAGTGTTCTACTAACCCTCAATAGCTGACATGTGCGAGGTTATTGTTAGGTCTAAGCGATTAAACCGTAAGGTAGGTCCTTCTTAGGAAGTCAACCTATTAGCTGATGTCTAACAAGTCCAGTTAAGAACCCAAATTTATCCTTGACTTGAGTCCCGAAACGGAGAGAGGCTTGTAGGGTACTTTCATAAATCATTAGATGTCCGGACAAGGAGTCTAATTTACCGGTAATCATGACAGCCTTTAGGGTGCCCTAACGTATTCTTGAGAAGGGTTAGGAAGCTTAGTTGGTAACTCGAGAGGTTTAGCATCTTACGATCCCTGTCCATAATAATCAACTTTCAAATAAAATCCATAACTAAAAGCAACCAGGATTCGAGTCTAGGTAGTATTTCCACCATCTGAGTAAAGTCCACAGTAATTCGTTCTAGTTAATTAATTTAGTTTAATTGCTTTCTTACCATCTGAGTAAAGTCCACAGTAATTCGTTCTAGTTAATTAATTTAGTTTAATTGCTTTCTTAGGATTTTTAGAACCCCCCCCCCCTCCTAAAACATACAAAATAGTTCAGTCCGTGTCGGTCTAGTCTAAATAGAGTAATTAGCGTAATTAATTAGAGTCTCGTGGGTTCGATATCCGGACCTACATTAGCTATACTAGAGTCGATCAGTACACTTGCCGGTTAGTAGTTTAGTGTGTCTTAGTGAGTCTAGAGTATTACTTAGAGTCTAGAATTAGGTTAATTTAGCTAATTTAATTAAACTACTTTTTAGTACATCAAATGCCTACCGGATAATTGATGAAATGCCTAAATGAGTTATTGAACTCAATTGTGCATTTCATATGATCAAAGACAGTTAACTTTTTAAAGTCAAACTGACCAATGATAAGGTCGGATAATAATTTCGACATAAAATCTGTAAGATGGAATAGTCATAATTAATGATGACTAATCTAACCGTCTTACGAATTATAATGATAGTTTGACGCTTGACAAGCTAGGTGGAGGCTTGGAAAGGAAGCGGGTCAAACGAATCAAGTATAAAGGATAAGGTGTAATTTGGATGCAAGTAAGTGAAGCTTACACCTTTTTGTAAAATACATATTTATTTTATAAGTTATAAATACGACAAATGTAATATCCGAAATATGGGTTCCGACGCGAAATGATACGGGTCGGAACAAATAAAAATGAAAAAAACCATGTTTAATGGTAAAAAAAGGGCGAAATGGTAAATTGGTCATGAGATGACGTACATAAAATGAGATTTCGAATGGCTACCTCACACGGTAAGCCAAAACGAATAATAAGGGTAACGGTAAATTAGTCATGAAGTGACTAAGATTTGATGAGTTTTCTTTAATGTTACCTTATTATGTAACTCGTTTTGAGAAAAGGGGTAAAATGGTAATTTAGTCACGTGTTGACGTATGTAAGTTGAAGTTAAAAAGATACCCTATGGCGTAAGCCAAGATGGGTTACATACGTAAGAACAAAGAATTTATGAAATAGGATCTTGTGGTAAAATCCGTAATGGGTCGAATGTGTGAATTGGTAATTAAATACCATGTCTTTATAAATATAAATGTTTGGTCATTTAGGCCAAACGGGTCAAATGGTGATGATAACACCATTTGACAATATCGACTAACGATTGGTTGTCGAGTCATATGTTCATAGGAGTAAATAGCTATTGGATGATTGCGCCGCTATTAAGTAGCGGCTAATAAAACCAAGGTATAAAAACGAGTCTATACTTTGACCCGAGCCAGGTACGCGTAAATAAGATTATAGTTAAACGTGCGATTTTGGTCAAATATCTTAGTGAAAGTCCTTCGTCGTAAAAGGAGGGACTAAAGTTGACCAAAACACCCTTGATCGATAAATCGGGCGAACGACCCTTAAGGGTTGTTTAGGAACATGTATTATGTTCATGTAAGCCTTTGATAAGCATAAAAGTTATAGGCATAAGCCTTTTGGGTCAAACGCCTAAAAATGGGTCTTTTCTGTAAAATGACTAACCGAATGGTAGAATTCGGAATAAATGAGTTATTATATTAAATCCACCACAAATATAGTTGTGGTGGAAGATAAGTAGTTACCATAATGTGATGGGTAATAAGAGGAAGCGAGATTTAAACTTAAATTTTTATATTCTCTAAACGGGTCAAAATGAATTATGCGCGTAGTTTGGGTAATGGCCGCATAATTCATAAAAGTTATGATCACAAGTTAAAGATTCTGAGTCAATAAGTGGCCCAAGGTTTTATGATGATTTAGGAATTAGATTGTTTATAAATCATGAAATGGGTCAAAAAGTTTTATGATGTGCGTGAATTATATATATTTTATAAATGAATTTTTCACACAAATTTAGTTTTAAAATGGTTTTCACCTAAGAACTAAACTACACACACAAAAGGGCAAGTGTACCCGTCGAGTGGTAATATAGTTTATCAGCAAGAACCGGGTATCAATCCGTGGATGCGGTGTCTCAATACTAAACTTTTGTTACTTTAAAGCCTTTTCAATTAACGGGTTTGGTTTTTCTAACTTAGCATGCAAATAAACAAACTACTAAAAAATCTAGAAAATAACAATATCTAAGAAAAGGTTGCCTAAACTATGTTTCCACTAACAAACATGTGACAACAAAGGGGAAGGATTAGTGATGATGCAAGCTCTAATTTCAACTAAGTCCCTAATCAAGGGCTTCCTAGTCTTATAATTCTTAGGAAAACTTAAAATGAATTAACACTCTAATCACCTAAAAATTATTTCTTTTAAGTTCACTTGCTAAGGTGATGTTAATCTTTAATCATGAGTTATTTGTTTGTCAAAAATCCTAACTCTACAAATTAGGGAAAACTACTATGAACAACACACTAATCACCCTAACTTGGTTTCAAGTAACTGGCACTATCATCATGTTCTTGATATGAACCACAAGCATGGTCATGCTAGATAACAACCTTGGCCTAAATCATCAAACTAGCATGAACACAAACTATAGAATTCATATAAACATACTTTTGATCTTTCCAAATCTAGATGCAAGAATCCATACACATGTTCAAATCATCATTCACATCATATTAGCAATCACCATTCCTAGTTTCATGCTATGAATCATACTAACAAGTTAACAAGATTCAATAATCATAATCTTTACATGGGCTTTCCAACACAACATGTAAATACTTATGATCAAACATTCAAGAACAAGGACTTTAAACATGCACATGAACTCCAAGAACAAGATTAAGTGTCACCATGAAGATTAACAAAAACAATCATCACATCTTCTTCCATATTATCACATGTTCATAAGCTTCAACATAGTTTAGACAACACAAATGTTTAGCCCATAAGGCTCATGACTACCAAATCAAGTGCAAGAAAGCATAAATTGTTCATATTGTAACTAGTAATCTAACCAAGTTAAAGACAAGATTAAATGATGTTTGAGTAGATCTTCAAGTGATTAAGTCTTCTTCAAGGCTCCCTCTTGACTCCAACAAGCTTCCAAGACCAGATTCTTGAGAGAAAACTTCACCAAAATGCTCCAACTCTCTTGCAAATGAGCTACAAACTCGTATTTAGACTGCTGGCCGTTTGGCACGACCATGCTACCTTTTAGCACCGCCGTGCTTGGCAAGTGTTAGAGTCACTTTCCGTCTGTCGATCTTGTTTGCTACCATTTCTAGAAAAATCCAGCTCAAATGTTTCCGATGTGGCACGACCGTCAGACCATGGCGTGGTCGTGCGTGTCGATGAGTGCTCGATAATGACTGGTTCGATCTCGAAAATGAGCTGGTCATAGGTTAATTTTGACCTGGCACGGTCGTGCCTGTGGGTGGCACTGTCGTTCCGACCCCTGATCTCCGATGGCTATGCTTGCTAACTGATAGTGCTCGCGAGAGTGCCGACGTCGGGAGGCCTAGCACGGTCGTGCGCCTGTTTAGCATGGTAGTGCCATATCTGGCAGTTTGCTGGAATGCTTCATTTTCGCTCCATTTTGCTCCAAAAGCCTCCGTTTCAACACCGGGCAGAACCCCGGACCTGTATTTTCACAAACAAGTCAAATAAGTACCAAAATCAATGAAAATACAAAGAATTTTCGCATAAGCGGGGCATATTTAACGTTTAAAGATGTATAAATTCTTATACATCAAACATCCCCACACTTGAACTTTGCTTGTCCTCAAGCAAACTAAAATGAACAAAACTCTCTCAATGGCAATCATCTCAACTAGCATTTCATAAGCACAAATAAATAATTCGGGTTATAACAATCAAGGAGTGCTCGACATGAAGAAAGGATCGAAAAGGGTGTATGCAAAATATGTTTATGAGCAATGGTCCATCTTAGAAATCCCTACAAGTTCACCTTGCAACCTCACAATGTTCACACACACTCGGCTAAATATATATGCACATACAATTTATGGAGTATGTTTAGAACACTCGATGCCAAGACGATAACTATGCGATATCATAAGCTTGTGGAAGGATCAAATCTAATCACTCGACAAAAATATAACATAAATCATGAGGTCTTGCTTGGGTTGTAACTTGGCTAGGGTTAAGGGTGTGGAAGTGGATTTTTAAAAGTGGCTAAAGCGGTTTAACCCGACGGTTTGACTAACTTGAAGCACAAGAAAATAGAACTAAACAACTAAATGATAACTAACCGAGAGCTAACCAACAAGTATCGCTTTTCACTCCCAAAATTGCTCTAACAAAGCCGATTGATAAGGCTTTTTCAGCTATATTTCTTCCGGTTTATATATATATATATATATATATATATATTTGACAACAAAGCTCAAGCGATAAACCACCTCCCCACACTTGAATTGTACATCGCCCTCAATGTACAACAAAAAATTAAATAAGCAATGGAAATGTGAATTCAATACAAGTAAAGGAAGGAAGGAACACGAAAACTCCCCTGAAACATAAAGGCAAGAATCGGAGCAAGACGAAGTAAAAAGGAGCATCCACCACGAACTATCGAGCCATCTAACCAATCAACATCTCATCGTGCCAACACTGCACACTTAGCAAACATGATCAAATTCAAAAGATTTTACCCAACCCAATTATACCCTTGCCTTGATTTATTTATGTAACCCACTACTAAAGCATCAAAAGTAAACGATCTACGACGGAGGGGTGTACAGACAACGGAAAATGGCAAACCCCTCAAACATGAAATGCTAAAAATACGAAATGGATAGTGGGACTAAAACCTGTCACCAGATCCCGAAGGACCGGCATCATCCCGACGATCGAATCTGGATCTGCGTGAGAAGCACGGGGGCGGCTGTGTGTATGGAGCATTGAGTGAGCTCGCAATATGCTACTGCGAGCCGAAAATCCAGTCGAAGCTACGACGGGTCTGCTCATACGTATCCTCCATGAAGTTTCCCTGCCGGTACTGCTCAACGAATCAGACCCACATCTCGCCTTACCTCCTGCTGGTCCAAGGCGAGTCCATCCATACGCCTCCAAAGATCAGTCGATGACGGTTCATAAGGACCAAAAGCACCATGCTCATAACCACCACCATATCCACCATACATGTTCTCCCAGTTTGGGCTATCGAAGTCGTGGCCCACCTCACCAATCTGAATGTGGGGTCCCGCTCCCCCAGCGGCCCCCTCCTGCTCATGAACTGGGATATCCTTAATGTGAACGTCATGACCGCCACCATCATCATCATCACCCTCTTCTGCTACAAGAAGCGGGTCCCAAATCCTACCCAATTTGTCAACAAGCTTCGGGATTCCGTTTACTTTGCGGGTCAGATGCATAGAGTTCAGCTGTTGCAGATCGAGAAGGCCATAGTCACAAGCTTCGGTTAAATGGTCTAACCGAACCCTACAGAATTTGGAGAGTTTGATGGCGAAGGCTCCTCCGCAGATTCATGACGTGGGTTTTGAACCAACACCTCAAATAATCGATTCTGCAACGCTGACCGTCAAGTTGCAATTTGAGCCGGAGATGATGCAATAGAGGTGAAAAAGGTCGCGGGTGGTGATGTTGCCTGTGCTGTCACCCTGACCTCCCATAACATGGAAGATGGTGTGCTCGATGACTCAGTGAAGTGGGTCAAGAAACCATGTTGCCTTGGCTCTCCTCGGGTCCCATATCCGACCCGGCACTATGATCTCATCCCAAAAGGCGGACTTGTCCGCGTCTGGCTCCCAATCTTGTAAACTGCCATGAAATAGATCAGAATCTATCTCGTCATCCTTGTATAGCCCAAGCACTTGACCGAACCGACTAATGGATTGATGGTGCCATTTCTTTCCTAATCGGTATTTAACACCAACATTCTTTTCATACACATCCGGGCAAGGAAAGGTGAATCTGAAAGACGCGAAGAACTCAATCACCAACTCCACGTACTGTGGTTCCACTATCTCAAACAGGCGGGTCTAAGGAGGCGTCATAAGATCATCGAACCGCTCGGATTGACCGAGTAAGTCCAAGTCAACCTTCTGTAATCTCCTCATGGGCTCAATCAAGTGTCTCCGAGCCCACAACCTTTCCGCCTTAGCGATACAATAACCTTCCCTATCATTGTTGCGGAACTGCAAATACGGGTGGTCCATCTGCAAAGATTGAACAAAATTAATCAGTAGCCAAAAACAGACAAAAACATGAATCTGGACATTTTCGCACGGTCGTGCCATCATATGGCACTATCGTGCTTCACCTGGTAACCAGCAAGATTATGAAAATTCTGGGGAATTATGAAGTTCTGGGTTTTTATTCCACAATCGCACGGTCGTGCCACCCCACGGCACCCTCGTGCTTGACCGATTTCCGGCAAGATTATGAAGATTTCTGGGGAATTATGAAGTTCTGGGTTTTTGTTCCCCAGACGCACGATCGTGCCAACCCACGACACTCTCGTGCTTGACCGATTTCCAGGAACTGATTTGAAGATCTGGCAATTTTATGAAGAGCACGACCGTGCCATATGTTGGCACCCTCATGCGCGATGAATTTCTGGGCAAATTTATGAAGATCCTAACACAAGTTATGAATAGCACGACCATGCCACCCCTAGGCACGATCGTGCGTGTCGGAACCCAGAATCACGAAACCCTTCAAATCAGCCCCAAAACCTTGATTTTTTCACATTTTTGCTTAGGGATTTTGTAAATCGGTCAATTGTGGTCCAAACCAACTCAAAAACACGAAAAACAGGCTTGAATCGGGTGATTTAGACCAAGCCCTAAAAACTTAAAGAAAACTAACTATGAAGAACATGACACCAAATCACAAGAAATTAGCAAAGAAAATGAAGAATTCGTACCTGGAATGTTTGTTGGGATGAAAGAAATTCTTGGAGGAAGCTAGGAGATGCAAAGGATTTGTGAGTGCTTTGGATGGGCTCAAGTGAGAAGATGAAGAAATAAAGGAGGAGTGGTGGTTGGTTTTATTGAATGGGTTCTATTATTGATCTGCAAAGAGCTGATACTCCCATGTCTGGTAGTGCCAGATTTTAGTGTTGATAGTGCTCGATTTTCAGATTTTTTTAAGGGAAGATACAAATATACAAAGAAGACTCCTTGAACCCGGGGCACTCACGAAGCATCTCCTACCAAGAAAAAGATCCGAACTTACATACCTGAGAGCCAGCAATAAGTTCTAACATCCCTCACGACCAGAACGAACCGCAACCTGAAAAAGAAATAACAACCACACAAATAATAATATATACAAAAACATGCTAAGTTTATTTACGAGTCCTCAACTAGACTCACCACCCCGAATTCATTTGTTCCTGGGGTGGAGGGTAACAACCTCCTCACTCTGGTCAACGGGCCCTCCAACATAAGCCTTTAGCCTATGCCTGTTGACTTTAAACAACCGGCCATCCTCATGGCCTATCTCCACTGTCCCGTAAGGAAACACTGACCGTACAGTGTAGGGAGTAGACCACCGAGACTTTAGCTTACTAGGAAACAACTTGAGATGTGAGTTGTATAGCAACACACGATCACCCACTCGGAATTCTTTCTTGTCCTTCAAGTGGGAATCATGAAGCGTCTTAGTACGTTCCTTGTACAACTTGGAGCTTTCATACGCATCGTGCCTAAGCTCCTCCATCTCATGAATCTTCACAAACATGTTTTCACCCGCAGCAACCATATCAAGATTGACTGTCTTCAAAGCCCATTATGCTTTGTGCTCAAGTTCAACAGGAAAATGACAAGACTTCCCATAGACCAATTTAAACGGTGTGGTGCCTATAGGGGTCTTGTAGGCTGTCCGGAAAGCCCACAGTGCATCATCCAACCTCTCAGATCAATCCTTACGGCTAGAATTAACCGTTCTCTTCAAAATCAGCTTGATACCCCGATTAGTTACCTTAACCTGTCCACTCGTCTGCGGATGATATGGTGTAGAGAATCGATGTTGCACACCATATCGGGACAATGCTTTTTCAAGCTGTCCATTACAAAAATGCATCCCACGATCACTAATCAATGCCTTCGGGGCCCCAAAGCGAGCAAACAGCTTCTTCAAAAACCTCACCACTACCCTAGCATCATTAGTGGGTAAAGCCTGAGCTTCAGCCCACTTTGACACATAATCAACAGTGAATAGGATGTAGCGGTTACCAAAAGAGGTCGGGAAGGGGCCCATGAAGTCTAGCCCCCACACATCAAAGACCTCACAAACTTGGATGTTGTCTTGTGGCATCTCATGGGATGCAGAAATGTTGCTTGCTCTCTGGCAAGCATCACAGGACCTCACCCACTCATGGGCATCACGGAAGATAGTCGGCCAAAAGAATCCGGCATCAAACACTTTCTTCGCCGTGTTGTTTGCTCCGTGGTGGCCTCCCGTGGGTCCTTCGTGACAGTGGTGTAAAATATCCCTCGCCTCGTCACCATGCACGCATCTCTGGATCGTCTGATCCGCTCCTACCCTAAACAAGTAAGGGTCATCCCAAAAGTAATACTTGACATCTGCAAGGAACTTTCGCTTCTGCTGATGGGTCATCCCCTTGATCAGGATGCCACTAGCTAAGTAATTTGCAAAGTCAGCAAACCATGGGGAATCATCACTAGTCTCGATCCTCATGAGGAACTCGTGGGGGAAATTGTCATTGATGTTAGGCCCACGAGTTTCCTTTCCCTCAGAATGCTCGAGTCGAGACAAATGATCGGCTGCCAGATTTTCAGACCCTTTCTTATCACGGATTTCAATATCAAACTCTTGCAGCAACAGAATCCAACGTATCAATCTCGGTTTAGCATCCTGCTTGCTAAAAAGATACCGAAGGGCTGCATGATCCGTGTACACAATGGTCTTGGAAAAAACAAGATAGAACCGAAACTTATCAAAAGCAAAGACCACAGCTAGGAGCTCTTTCTCCGTTGTGGTATAGTTCTCCTGAGCGTCGTTCAATGTCTTGCTCGCATAGTAAATCGGGTGAAAGTGCTTATCTTTCCTTTAACCCAAGACAGCCCCGACTGCGAAATCACTCGCATCACACATCAACTCAAATGGTAGCTCCCAGTCAGGAGCGACCATGATCGGGGCATTCACCAACTTCTCCTTCAACAACTAAAATGCCCGAAGGCATTTATCGGAGAAAACGAACTGGGCATCCTTCTCGAGGAGCTGAGTCATGGGATGGATGATTTTGGAAAAGTCCTTTATGAACCGCCGGTAAAAACCTGCATAACCTAGAAAACTCCTAATAGATTTCACTGATGTGGGAGGCGAGAGCTTTGAAATAGTCTCAACTTTGGCTCGGTCAACCTCGCGCCCCGCCTGTGAAATCTTATGCCCAAGAACAATGCCCTCATTCACAATGAAGTGGCATTTTTCCCAGTTCAACACAAGGTTGGCTTCTTCACATCTAGCCAACATCCTTTTCAGATTCCCAAGACACTGATCAAAAGAACTTCCAAACACTGAAAAATCATCCATGAAAACCTCCATGGAGTCCTCGATCATGTCGTGAAAAATGGCCACCATACACCTCTGAAATGTGGCTGGGGCATTACACAGTCCAAAGGGCATCCGCCGGTAGGCGAATGTGCCATAGGGACATGTGAATGTCGTCTTCTCCTGATCCTCAGGAGAGATGGGAATCTGAAAGTAGCCTGAAAAACCATCAAGGAAGCAGTAGTACATCCTGCCCGACAACCTCTCCAAATGATCAATGAACGGAAGTGGGAAATGATCCTTCCTCGCGGCATCATTGAGTTTGCGGTAGTCAATGCAAACTCTCCATTCGGTGACAGTACGAGTAGGAATTAACTCGTTTTTCTCATTGGTCACCACTGCCATGCCTCCTTTCTTCGGGACTACCTGTACAGGGCTAATCCATGGTGAATCAGAGATCGGATATATCAAACCTGCATCAAGTAGTTTGATAACCTCTTTCTTCACAACCTCCTGCATGTTGGGGTTCAAGCGCCTCTGATGCTGTACCACAGGTTTAAAGTCCTCCTCCAACAAGATCTTATGGGTACAAAAGGATGGATTGATCCCTTTTATATCCATAATCTTCCAAGCAATCTTCTGTTTATGCTGCTTCAAGACTTCAAGTAATCGATCCTTCTCCTATCCTGATAATCCAGCAGAAATGATAACAGGAAAATGAGTCTCACACTCCAAGAAAGCATACTCCAAATGATCTGGAAGCTCCTTAAGCTCAACCGAAGGTGGATCCTCAATAGAAGGGCGTGCTTTAGGCTCAGCAACACGATCCACAACCTCAAAAACCTCGAGACACGGGGGAGACGCGTGACCTATCAGACAGGTCATCTCCTCGACTAATCAGTCCACCCTAAGTGAACCAAAAGTCTCCTCTCCTAGCAGCTGTGTGTCCACAACATCCTCCTCAAATGTATCACGAAGATGATCACTCATATATGTATCGGTTGTCTCAATGAAGTATAGTGTATCTTCTTGACTCTGTGAGTCTTGCATGGATTTCCTAATATCAAAGGTAACCTCCTCATCATCAACCCTAAGAGTAAGTCTACCAGTGCAGACATCAATCAAGGCTCTCGCAGTGGCTAGGAATGGGCGTCCTAAGATAAGTGGAACAACTTTATCCTCGTCCATGTCTAAAATCACAAAATCGATAGGAAAGAAAAACTTGTCGATTTTCACCAGCATATTCTCAACTATGCCTCGAGGGTACTTCACTGAACGGTCGGCTAGCTGGATGCTCATACGAGTCGGCTTGGGCTCTCCTAAGTCTAGCTTAGCAAAAACTGCATATGGCATGAGGTTTATGCTAGCTCCAAGATCAGCTAATGCATTGTTGGCCGACAAACTACCAATCAAACATGGGATAGTGAAACTCTCAGGATCATTCATCTTCTTTGGCAGTTTGTTCTGAAGAACTGCAGAACACTCCTCATTTAAGGTCACCTACGAAAGCTCCTCAAGTTTCTTTTTGTTAGATAGGATATCTTTCATAAACTTGGCATACTTAGGCATTTGAGCAAGTGCCTCGACAAATGGTAAATTTATATGAAGTTGCTTAAAAAGCTCAAGGAATTTAACATAGTGTTCTTCCATCTTCTGCTTCTTCAACCTCCCCAGGTATGGAATGGGAGGGACATACTCTCTCACTGGCTCCTTGGGTCATGCTATACTTGCTGGGACTCGCCTCTGTTGCACCTCACCCGGAGACTCAGTCTCAATCTCCTTGGTAATCTCATCATCAACTGGCTTTGCTGGGGCATCCGGAATGATGGGCTCAGCGGTCTTGCCGCTTTTTAACGTGATGGCCTTTGCAGTAGCATTTGGATTAGGTTCTGTGTTGCTCGGAAGGCCCCCCTGTTGTCTCTCAGACAACATCTTGGCAATCTGGCCAACTTGGTTCTCGATGGTTTGCATGGAAGCCTTTTGGCTTCTCAACTCACTCTCGTGCCTCGTGAAACGACCATCATACTCTCTAAAGTGCTTCTCATTCTCGACCTTTTGCGTGTTTTGACCAACTAAGATTTGACTAAGCATATCATTCACACTAGTTTCGCTCATGGAAGATGTATGTTGAGGCTGAGGTGGACCATATGCTCCCTGAGCTGGAGCTGTGGGACGTGGAGCAAATCCGGGCGGATACTGATTAGAAGTGTCAGGCTTCCAACTGAAATTTGGGTGATTCTTCCATCCTGGATTATAAGTATTGCTGTAGGGATTATTTTGAGGTCGGTACTGATTTCCCATGAAATCAACATGCTCGTGTGACATCTCTCCCGTCGGAAAATCACCTAAATGATATGCTCCCCCACTCGAAGAACCACTCGAGTGCATTTCCATCACCTGATCAAATTTCAAAGATAAGTCATCCATACATGTTGTCATAGCGGTGAAGTCGTCCACATGATGAACTCCCTGTCGAGAACTCTTCTCCCTCGGTGGCTGCTGTGTCCGATTCTTTGCGGCACATTTCTCCAAAATCTCAAATGCCTCGGTGGCATTTTGCGTGCCAATGTCTCCACCCGAGTATGTATCAACCATCATCTGTCCCTGACTATCCAAACCATGGTAGAAGATCTGGCATTGTTGCCATTTGGGCAACCCGTGATGTGGAACCTTTCTCATAAGCTCTTTAAAACGCTCCCACGCCTCGTAAAGGGACTCATCCTCATCCTGACGAAAGTTCAGAATCTTGGTTCTCAACCGAACAGTTTTCTCTGGAGGGAAATATTTCTGAAGGAACTTCTCAGCTAATTGATTCCATGTAGTGATAGATCTAGCTGGAAGTGAAAGAAGCCACTCTTTGGCTCCACACCGTAAAGAAAATGGAAAGAGCCGAAGGCGTATAGCATCCGGTGATGCATCACGAATCCTAAATGTCGCACAAACCTCCAGAAAACCCGCGATATGGACACTAGGATCCTCGTGATCCTTGCCATAAAACTGCACCGCATTCTGCAACATCGATATGGTGCCAGATTTGATCTCGAAATTATTATTATCGATGGTTGGTGCATTGATGCTCGCAGGTAAACCATCGAGTGACGGTTTTCCTATTTCATTCAAAATCCTCGTCTCCTCTTCGTCCGCCATATCTGACCGAACCTCGTAGAATGTGTCGTCTCCCACCGCGTCTACCTCGATCGTCTCGACTACCACGCGAAACCGCTCTTGCAGTCTCCAGTGAAGATCGCACTCTGGCTCCGATGAAGGCTCAACGATATCAGCAACGGGGGTTGAGGACATGCACGTATCTGTATGATTAATTAATATTAAATTGTGCTTAATGACAGGGGGAGAATGTGACAACCCTCATAATTACATGTAACCACGTGCTAAATTTCGGGATGAAATTTTCTTAATAGGGGGAGAATGTGACAACCCTCATAACTACATGTATCTGTATGATTAATTAATATTAAATTGTGCTTAATGATTGTGCAGAAAATTGACTAAATGGTCCTGAATGTTTTCCTAAGTATTGGGAATTAATCATGTCACAAAAAGTTACATAAAAGACACTATACGGAATAACTTAGCACTTTAACGAACCGGTATCTAACCGAACAACCGGACATTAACCGAGACACCAAAATATTGCAAGAAATATTGTTTAATTATTTCTTGGCTAGTTATGATCCCTATACACCATAACACCCACTAGAACATCTAGTAACTAACACTAGCAACCATATACTTGGATTTTAATTATTAACTAACTAGTTACCATTCAAGTTACACATAACCCCCCCCCCCCTTGATGATTTACGGCCCACCCTTTTAGTGGTTTGTACCCGGCCCCAAACAAAATAGATAAGTGGGTTAGGTAGCCCCTTTTCTTGATTTAATATATATACATATGTATTGGGTTCGGTGACAAAATAGATAAGTGGGTTAGGTAGCCCCTTTTCCTGATTTAATATATATACATATGTATGCACATTTATTCACACAAGAAATAGAAACCCGTCGGCAGATCTCTTTCATCTCGAAGTCCCTACCAACTTCATCTTGATTTCCGTGCGGTTAGTATAATCCTACTAGTTGGTTGAAATTGATAAATGATTTTTTTTCAATTGTTTAATTGTTATTTTATTGCATATGTTAATGATTATGGTGGTATGGGCATAGGGTTATGTGAATGAAAAATTGTGCTAGTGGAATCTGACATGAATTATTATATTGTTGCACATGGTTGCCAATAGTTTAAAGAATGATTTAGGTTCTGAGTTCATGAATTTGTTTGTGATGATTGACCATGTTTGAATGATAATTATTACTGGTTATTGTTGTCCAAATATGTGATGGTTAGCATAGTAGGAACTTTAAGGATTGTGAGATCGTATCGTTGAACAAACTGATATTATGTGTAACATATTGTTAAGATGATATTGTTAGAAGGTGTGGTGATCATATGTGTGTGTTTTAGTAACGTTTAAGCAATTAACAGCATGCTGAGTAACATTTACAGCCAACTTCAGTTGGCTGTAAACGGACCGTTATAAATCGAAAAATTGATTTTCTGAAGTCTAAATTATGTATTTTTGAGAAACGAATCAAATGGAACTGGAATCATATTTTTTCGAGGCCGTTTACTATTTTTAAAGGTCCGTTTTATACAGCAGCAAAAGCTGCGTTTTCACTGCATAAAATTTGTGTTATGTTTTTCGTCATAACTTGAAATCTGTGTAGAATTAGGTCATGAAATTTGTACTGTAGATGGAAACTGATGTCATTGTAATCCTCCAACTAGAATTTCATCAATCGGAATTACGAAGAATTTTAAGTGAACTATTCCGTGGACTGCAGTCAGAAAGTGAGGAATCTGATTTCAGTCCGGTAAATGATTTTTATAAAATATTGGTAATGAATTGGATCCCGATATTTTTATACAATAATATTTGTATTTTTTAAATCATTCTGTAAAAATTTAGGAATTTTTGGAATAAGTTAACTATTTTATTAAAATACCCGAAAACAGTCCAGTTTTGGATGTTTAAGCTGAGACAATATAACTAGTGATTTGCATGTCTAAATGTCGGTTATGTTATCCGATAATGATCTAACGTGTTTTATGTCAATGAAATTGTATGTGCAATATTGTGTCCTTGCTCTTGAATAGCTATAGGCGGAATGTTTATATGGGCGTGAACTGTTATAGTGTGTGCATGTTATATGGTAGATACGTGTAGGAACTTTGTGCTCCATTTGAAACCACTAAATGACTAACTGGTAATCATATTAGGACGTGATTGACCGACCTTGACTGCTAGCTATTTTTAAGAGTCAAACTAAGCAACCAAAGGTGAGTTCACACTCTTTCTAAGGCATGGGATTCCCGGTGCTTGGGAATGGGTTAAAGAACTAAAACGGAACCTGCATATCCTCTTTAGGTAGGATATGTACCGCCATCCTCCATGGGTAGGATGCCAATATTAATCCTGCGTATTCTCCTTGGGTAGAATACGTGCGTTCGTCCTCCTTGGGTAGGACAACAACCTTAAACTTACTAGACAAAACTCTATCATTAAGTCCCTCATTTTTATATCGACTTAATCGCCGGGCCAATGGCGAGCGGGTCATTAGTTAATAGCGCTATTAGGTTTAACAAACCTCACACCGTGCCAGTCGGATGGGCGTGTACTAATGGATCATGGCAAACAGTCAATGATGATAGACATTGACGTAGGGCACAACTCACTTTCGTCAGTAGTCGATATGGTAACAGTCTAGTGGTTCACATAGGGAAGCCCCACTGATACTGGTTGTGGTTTGGGAAAGAAGGAAATTGGTTAATCGTATTTTTAACTATGGGGTAACTCCCACGGCAAGTAATCCAACTAAAGAAAAACTATGTTTTTTAAACAACTTAAAACGAACACCCAACCGTGAACTCGTTCAACTTTGTTGTTGATTTGTTGTTACATGCCTTGCAGGCCTTTAGGTGCATATAAATGGAACTTGCTGTCTGGGAGGCTGGAGTGGTCATGGGTCGAGATACATGGAATCGTAATACAAGACTAATGATTTTTACATGAGTTTATAAACACTTAACTAATGAATTATGCTTCCGCTGTATGCTGTGAATTATTTTGTAACGTGTAACACTTAATGTTAAATTAATGAAAGTTTTATTTAAATAATCCTATGAGTTCAATGTGATTGGTGGCTAGATCCTGGTACGTCACACGCCTCGCGGGGGTTTCCGCTTGTGGTATTTTGGGGGTGTGACACTAATCACCCTAACTTGGTTTCAAGTAAGTGGCACTATCATCATGTTCTTGATATGAACCACAAGCATGGTCATGCTAGATAACAACCTTGGCCTTAATCATCAAACTAGCATGAACACAAACTATAGAATTCATATAAACATACTTTTGATCTTTCCAAATCTAGATGCAAGAATCCATACACAGGTTCAAATCATCATTCACATCATATTAGAAATCACCATTCCTAGTTTCATGCTATGAATCATACTAACAAGTTAACAAGATTCAATAATCATAATCTTTACATGGGCTTTCCAACACAACATGTAAATACTTATGATCAAACATTCAAGAACAAGGACTTTAAACATGCAAATGAACTCCAAGAACAAGATTAAGTGTCACCATGAAGATTAACAAAACAATCATCACATCTTCTTCCATATTATCACATGTTCATAAGCTTCAACATAGTTTAGACAACACAAATGTTTAGCCCATAAGGCTCATGACTACCAAATCAAGTGCAAGAAAGCATAAATTGTTCATAATGTAACTAGTAATCTAACCAAGTTAAAGACAAGATTAAATGATGTTTGAGTAGATCTTCAAGTGATTAAGCCTTCTTCAAGGCTCCCTCTTGGCTCCAACAAGCTTCCAATACCAGATTCTTGAGAGAAAACTTCACCAAAATGCTCCAACTCCCTTGCAAATGAGCTAGAAACTCGTATTTAAAACTGTTGGGCGTTTGGCACGAACATGCTACCTTTTAGCACGGTCGTGCGTGGCAAGTGTCAGAGTCAATTTTCGTTTGTCGTGTGACAACTCGTATTTCGGAACCTATCTTCGAACTTTGATGTAACGTATGTGTATGTGATTATATGAAAATTATATGAAAATGATTGATTAAATGAATGTTATGTTTGATATGTACTTTGTGTAATGTATGTATGTATATAAACAGCCCAAAACGCACAACACGAACCAATCGCAAAATAGCAACTCGAACGCACAAGCCTTTGGGCTTTACTACTCTCGGCCCACTTCTCTTGAACTTGAACCGAATGGGCAGCCATTAGGAGGGTTCGGCCCACTCCCTCTCTTTTGCGCATAACATTTAGGAGTAGAGGTATACTCCTCATTTGTTTGTCAAACACACAACACCACACAAACCCTAGTGCTCTCTCTCTCCCTCACGAACCCGACGGCAGCCACACACCCTCTCCATCGAAGATCATAGTGTTCGGATCATTCTCTTGTTCGGATCATACTTGTTATATTCTCTTAATCGGTTAGTACTTTAATTGTTAATTGTATGATGTTGTGATTCATATGTTCTTTCGTGATGCCTTACGAATGAGATACGATTGATTTATGTTATGAATAGATGATAGGTGGCTCACATGTATGATGCTATTGATCGATATAGGGTTGTCAAAACATATGATGTAACTAGTAATCTAGATTTAGAATCGGATATATATATATAATCGGCTGTTGGGATATGATATTCGAAGTGGTTGTATGATGATTAGTATTGCGTGTTGATATAAAAGTTGCTAGCCTAATGATTCGGATTGAATGTTTGATTATTGCTCATAACTATGATTATTTAGGGTTCATGAGAATTGATTAGAATATGCTCAGTTTGATCGATTGTATGTTAAATGGATAGTTGGAAATTTGTTAATTGATAAAGTGTAAAGAAGGAAACTATTGAATGATTGTAACCGAATGACATAATATTCGGATGTTTTGAACCATTCGCACAAGACCTCTTGGTCGCACAAGAGGTCCATTCGCACAAGAAGTCTAGTCGCACAAGCTGATCTGGTCGCACAAGATGACCTGATCGCACAAGAGGTCCCCAGTCGCACAAAACTGTTGAATCGCACAAGTTGTTATGTTTGTTTAACTGTTGGGCCGGATATTCACGTTGGGCTGGGCTAGTTCCGATCGTACAAGCTGTCCGGATTGCACAAGGCTTAGGTTTATTTGTTTGGGCCGTGTTTATGTTTATAGTTTTGTTGGGGTTTCTTGATATTGGGTCGAGTATTATTGGGCTCTAACGGATGACTCGCACAAGGCCACAAAGCTTGTGCGAGCCCAATCTTGAATACGTTATAACTGTTGAACGTGATGATGTGTGTTGCCATGATCTGTGTGTGTTCCTTATCTGCTAGCTCATGCGATACTTATGTGCACTACTTGAAACCAAAACCTGACTTGTATGGTAACCATGTTAGGACATGGTTGACCACTAGCAGCTAGACTTGACCTTTCTGTGTATCTGCCGAGCAAACCAAGGTGAGTTCACACTAGCCAAGGCATGGGATTCTCGGTGGGTTGGGAATGGGATTGAATAACTACTCGTACAACCATTACTATTAAACTACTTACTACTGTCCTCGGATTGAAGGGCACGTACGTAAAACCTACGTACACATATACTGACTACTGTCCTCGGATTGAAGGGCACGTACGTAAAACCTACGTACACGATCATAAGACCATCAACTCTATCAATTGAAGTCCCTCATTTATCGACTTAATCGCCGAGGCCTATGGCGAGCGGGTCATTAGTTAATAGCGCTATTAGGTTTAACAAACCTCACACCGTGCCAGTCGGACGGGCGTGTACTAATGGACTATGGGCAAAGGGTCAATGCTGATAGACATTGACTTAGGGCACCTCTTACATTTTCGTAGTAGTCGATACGCGTGGTCTAGTTACACATGGGAAGCCCCCACTAATCATCGCAAACATGTCAGGACGACCGCGATACGAATTAATACAATATATGGTTTACAAAACGACAAACGATTTACAAAACGAATACTATAACTAAACAACCAACTGTGAACTCGCTCAACTTTGTTGTTGATTCATTGCTACATGCCTTGCAGGTCAATAGGTACTTACGGAGCATGTGCAGGGAGGAACGGTCGTTGTGGGACATGGCAGTGTGTGCCATGCTATAAACATTACGTTATTTCGTACTTAATACATACAATGGGTTTTACAATTATGCTTCTGCTAAACACTTAACTATGCTTTGGTTTTTGAACACCTTTCATATTGTTTGGTTGAATTATTGTCACTCACATGCTTGTTCAATATGATTGGTGGCTGGATCCTGGTCAGTCACGCCTCCAAGCGGTGATACTCCGCGTGTGGATTTTGGGGGTGTGACAGATTGGTATCAGAGCCATTGGTTATAGAGAACTTGGTTTTAATAAGGGAAAACGTTTTTGTTAAAACCAGACTATAACCTGTACAGTGCTCTACGATCCACAACGACGCTTCACTCCACGTGCAAGGCTCAACATTCTAGGTGATATAGTTTATGTTTGCATTGCCTACTTGCTAGACTACATAGAACTTTGCTTATGGTATGCTTAGATAAACGTAGTCACTGTTAATTGAAAACACGAGTGTGCTTACTCTCTTCTGTCATCACACTTTCGCGAACCTCTCTCACACATGTTTCTCTTGATATGAAGATCATGTCTGGACGCGTTAACATGACACAAGCCCAGTTGACGGCTCTGATTAACCAACAAGTTGTTGCGGCACTTGCAGCTGCTCAGGTAGGAGGTATACCCTGCCATCCCGACTCACTCTAGGATCTCTGGATCCTACTCCCATGAATCCAACCTTTGTGTTAAACTTTGTTCTTTCTTACTCTCACAACAGGTCAACCTGCACAGCCTCCTGTGTGCACCTTCAAAACTTTCATGGACTGTTGTCCTGGTACTTTCAGTGGCACTGAAGGGGCAATTGGACTCCTCCACTGGTTTGAAAAGCTCGAATTTGTCTTCAAGATGTGTGAATGCCCTGAGGCTCGCAGGGTGAAGTATGCTACCGGTACTCTAGAGGGTTTAGCGCTCACATGGTGGAACGCTCAGGTGCAAATGCTGGGGTTGGTTGCTGCTAACGCCACCCCATGGAACAACTTTAAGGAGATGATCAAAGAGGAATATTGCAATCGGGATGAAATTCACAAACTGGAAGTCGAATTCTTCAACCTCAAGATGACGGGGTCAGAAATTGAAGCATACACGAAAAGATCGAATGAGCTTGCCATACTGTGTCCTACTATGGTGGACCCTCCAATTAAGCGTATCGAACTATATCTTAAGGGTTTAGTGCCCGAGATTCAAAGTCATGTGACTTCAGCCAACCTAGCCACCATCCAGCAAGTTGTACAATTGGCTCATCGCCTCACTGATCAGGCGGTGGAGCAGAACAGGTTACCAAAGCATATTAGTGCTACATCTACTTCTGAAACTCCCGGCGACAACAAACGTAAGTGGGATGGAGCTTCGAGCAAAGGTTCAACTTCTGTTCAGTCCCAGTCCCAACAGAGAAGAACTGATGACTACAAGAGCCCTGGTCAGCAATCTTCTGGTAGCCAAGGGCAAGGTGGATATCGAGGAAACCTTCCAAAGTGCAACAGATGCAACAGACACCACAGTGGTCAGTGCAACAAGGGTCGTTGCCAGAGGTGTCTCAAGATGGGTCATGAAGCTAAGGATTGTAGGAGCTTACGACCTGCGAATCAGAACCAGCAACAACAACCACCAGCTCCACAAGCCCAGCAGCAGCAACAACGAGACAACAAGGGATGCTATCAGTGTGGAGCTGAAGGCCACATCAAGAGAAATTGTCCCCAGCTGATTCAGAACCAGAACAATAACAATAATAACAATCAGGGGAATGGAAACAACGGGGGTAACAACGGCAATGGTGCAAGGGGTCGTGTATTCGTTATTGGTCAAGGTGAAGCGAGGAATGATCCCAACGTGGTGATGGGTAAGTTCCTTCTCGACGACTTTTACGTTACTGTCTTATTTGATTCGGGTGCTGATACTAGCTACGTGTCCTTAAAAGTTAGTCAAATGCTTAAGCGTACCCCAACACTTTTGAACACCAAGCACACTGTAGAGTTAGCTAATGGTAAAAACTTAGAGGTCACGCACGTAGTCAAGGGTTGTAACCTTGTTCTTGCTGGTCATACTTTCTCAATTGACCTCCTTCCTATCACTCTGGGTAGTTTCGACGTTGTCATAGGGATGGACTGGTTATCCCAACACCAAGCAGAGATTCTTTGCAACGAGAAGATTGTCCGTATTCCTCGCCCAGGTGATGAACCTCTATTGATTCATGGTGACAAGAGTGGTGCTGTTGTGAGCATCATTTCTTTCCTTAAGGCCCAGAAATGCTTGCGTAAGGGCCACACTGCTATTTTGGCTCTCGTCACTGACACCTCGAAGAAAGAGAAGAAGATAGAAGATTTTCCGATTGTACGCGACTATCCAGAGGTATTCCCTGAGGAATTGCCTGGTCTTCCACCTCATCGCCAAGTCATATTCCAAATCGAGCTAGCTCCTGGAGCAGCGCCCATAGCTTGTGCACCGTATCGCTTAGCTCCATCAGAGTTGGAAGAACTCTCTACGCAACTACAAGAACTCTTGGATAAGGGTTTTATTCGTCCTAGCTCTTCGCCCTGGGGAGCTCCAGTCTTGTTTGTGAAGAAGAAAGACGGTACTTTCAGAATGTGCATCGACTACCGTGAACTCAACAAGGTGACTGTGAAGAATCGCTATCCTCTTCCACGCATCGACGACCTATTCGACCAGCTGCAAAGGTCGAGCTACTATTCCAAGATTGATTTGAGATCAGGATATCATCAGCTGAGAGTCCGAGAAGAGGACGTCTCCAAAACAGCCTTTAGAACTCGATATGGACACTATGAGTTTTTGGTCATGCCTTTTGGGCTGACAAACGCACATGCGGTCTTCATGGATTTGATGAATAGAGTGTGCAAGCCTTACCTGGACAAGTTCATAATAGTTTTCATCGACGACATCCTGATCTATTCGAAGAGTCAGGAGGAACACGAGCAGCATCTACGACTCATTTTGGAACTCCTTCGAACAGAACAACTGTATACCAAGTTTTCAAAATGCGACTTCTGGCTTCGTGAAGTCCATTTCTTAGGCCATGTGGTGAACAAGGATGGGATTCATGTGGACCCATCCAAGGTAGACTCGATTAAGAATTGGCCTGCACCTCGTACACCAACGGAAATTCGCCAATTCTTGGGCTTAGCAGGTTACTATAGAAGGTTCATTAAGGACTTCTCCAAGATTGCACAGCCCCTCACCTCACTAACACAGAAAGGCGTTGTTTATCGATGGGGAAATGCACAGGAACTAGCGTTTCAACACTTAAAGGATAGACTCTGCTGCGCACCTATCCTTTCATTGCCAGAGGGCACAGACGACTTTGTGGTTTACTGCGACGCATCAATTCAGGGTCTTGGTTGTGTATTGATGCAACGGGATAAAGTTATAGCCTACGCCTCACGCCAACTTAAAGTTCATGAAAAGAACTACACTACACACGATTTAGAGCTGGGAGCTGTTGTTTTTGCGCTTAAGATATGGAGACATTACCTGTACGGTACCAAATGTGCCATCTACACAGATCACAGGAGTCTCGAGCACATCTTCAAACAGAAGGAGTTGAATATGCGACAACGACGATGGGTCGAGCTACTGAATGACTACGAATGCTCGATCAGGTACCACCCAGGCAAAGCCAATGTTGTGGCTGACGCCCTCAGTCGAAAGGACACTGCGCCTAAGCGCGTACGAGCTTTACAACTCACTATACAGTCTAGTCTTCCTTCTCAGATTCAAGACGCTCAGGTAGAAGCATTGAAACCAGAAAACATCAGGGCTGAAGCCCTACGCGGTTTAAGGCAACGATTGGAACAAAAGGAAGATGGTGCTTACTACGTAACAGGATGCATCTGGGTCCCACTCTATGGCAACCTACGAGAGCTTGTGATGGATGAGGCACACAAGTCTCGCTACTCAGTACATCCTGGTTCGGATAAGATGTACCACGATATCAAAACTACGTATTGGTGGCCTAGCATGAAGGCCCACATAGCAACTTACGTTAGCAAGTGCATGACTTGTGCGAGAGTCAAGACGGAATATCAGAAACCCTCAGGCCTACTCCAGCAACCAGAGATACCTCAATGGAAATGGGAGCAAATTTCCATGGATTTTGTTACTGGCCTGCCTAGATCTCAACGTGGTAACGATACTATTTGGGTGATCGTGGATCGACTCACAAACTCTGCTCACTTTTTGGCTATCAAGGAAACGGATAAGTTCTCCACTCTAGCAGACGTATATCTTAAGGAAGTTGTCTCGCGGCACGGAGTGCCCACCTCTATTATCTCGGATCGTGATGCACGTTTTACATCGGAACTATGGCAAGCAATGCACAAGTCCTTTGGCTCACGTTTAGATATGAGCACAGCTTATCACCCGCAAACGGATGGGCAGTCTGAATGCACCATCCAGACACTTGAAGACATGCTTAGGGCGTGTGTAATTGACTTTGGCAACGGCTGGGAAAAGCATCTGCCACTTGTGGAATTCTCATACAATAACAGCTACCACACCAGCATTAAAGCTGCTCCGTTTGAGGCATTGTACGGGCGTAAATGCCGGTCACCTCTTTGTTGGGCAGAAGTGGGGGATAGTCAGATCACTGGCCCAGAACTTGTGGTAGACACAACAGAACGAATTGCTCAAATACGACAACGAATGGCGGCAGCTCGTGACCGTCAGAAAAGCTACGCCGATAAGGACAGGAAACCACTCGAGCTCCAGGTTGGGGAGCGAGTGCTACTCAAAGTTTCACCCTGGAAGGGTGTGGTTCGTTTTGGTAAACGAGGCAAACTTAACCCACGATACGTCAGACCTTTCGAAGTCATCGAGAAAATAGGCAAGGTGGCCTACAAACTGAACTTACCAGCAGAACTCAGTGCAGTTCACAACGTCTTTCATGTGTCGAATCTGAAGAGGTGTCTGTCAGATGAGACTCTCGTAGTTCCTTTGAAGGAGCTCACTATCGACGAGCAGTTACGATTCGTCGAGGAACCAGTTGAAATCACAGACCGGGATGTTAAGGTCCTCAAGCGCACTAGAATACCTCTCGTCCGAGTTCGTTGGAACTCACGTCGCGGCCCAGAGTTCACCTGGGAACGCGAAGATCAAATGAAACAAAAGTATCCCCAACTATTCGCAAATCTAGATGCAAGAATCATATAAACATGAACACAAACTATAGAATTCATATAAACATACTTTTGATCTTTCCAAATCTAGATGCAAGAATCCATACACAGGTTCAAATCATCATTCACATCATATTAGAAATCACCATTCCTAGTTTCATGCTATGAATCATACTAACAAGTTAACAAGATTCAATAATCATAATCTTTACATGGGCTTTCCAACACAACATGTAAATACTTATGATCAAACATTCAAGAACAAGGACTTTAAACATGCAAATGAACTCCAAGAACAAGATTAAGTGTCACCATGAAGATTAACAAAACCAATCATCACATCGTCTTCCATATTATCACATGTTCATAAGCTTCAACATAGTTTAGACAACACAAATGTTTAGCCTATAAGGCTCATGACTACCAAATCAAGTGCAAGAAAGCATAAATTGTTCATAATGTAACTAGTAATCTAACCAAGTTAAAGACAAGATTAAATGATGTTTGAGTAGATCTTCAAGTGATTAAGTCTTCTTCAAGGCTCCCTCTTGGCTCCAACAAGCTTCCAATACCAGATTCTTGAGAGAAAACTTCACCAAAATGCTCCAACTCCCTTGCAAATGAGCTAGAAACTCGTATTTAAACTGTTGGGCGTTTGGCACGACCATGCTACCTTTTAGCACGGTCGTGCGTGGTAAGTGTCAGAGTCAATTTCCGACTGTCGTGTGACAACTCGTATTTCAGAACCTATCTTCGTACTTTGATGTAACGTATGTGTATGTGATTATATGAAATTATATGAAAATGATTGATTAAATGAATGTTATGTTTGATATGTACTTTGTGTAATGTATGTATGTATATAAACAGCCCAAACGCACAACACGAACCAATCGTACAATAGCAAATCGAACGCATAAGCCTTTGGGCTTTACTACTCTCGGCCCACTTCTCTTGAACTTGAACCGAATGGGCAGCCATTAGGAGGGTTCGGCCCACTCCCTCTCTTTTGCGCATAACAGTTAGGAGTAGAGGTATACTTCTCATTTGTTTGTCAAACACACAACACCACACAAACCCTAGTGCTCTCTCTCTCCCTCACGAACCCGACGGCAGCCACACACCCTCTCCATCGAAGATCATAGTGTTCGGATCATTCTCTTGTTCGGATCATACTTGTTATATTCTCTTAATCGGTTAGTACTTTAATTGTTAATTGTATGATGTTGTGATTCATATGTTCTTTCGTGATGCCTTACGGATGAGATACGATTGATTTATGTTATGAATAGATGATAGGTGGCTCACATGTATGATGCTATTGATCGATATAGGGTTGTCAAAACATATGATGTAACTACTAATCTAGATTTAGAATCGGATATATATATATAATCGGCTGTTGGGATATGATATTCGAAGTGGTTGTATGATGATTAGTATTGCGTGTTGATATAAAAGTTGCTAGCCTAATGATTCGGATTGAATGTTTGATTATTGCTCATAACTATGATTATTTAGGGTTAATGAGAATTGATTAGAATATGCTCAGTTTGATCGATTGTATGTTAAATGGATAGTTGGAAATTTGTTAATTGATAAAGTGTAAAGAAGGAAACTATTGAATGATTGTAACCGAATGACATAATATTCGGATGTTTTGAACCATTCGCACAAGACCTCTTGGTCGCACAAGAGGTCCATTCGCACAAGAAGTCTAGTCGCACAAGCTGATCTGGTCGCACAAGATGACCTGATCGCACAAGAGGTCCCCAGTCGCACAAGACTGTTGAATCGCACAAGTTGTTATGTTTGTTTAACTGTTGGGCCGGATATTCACGTTGGGCTGGGCTAGTTCCGATCGTACAAGCTGTCCGGATCGCACAAGGCTTAGGTTTATTTGTTTGGGCCGTGTTTATGTTTATAGTTTTGTTGGGGTTTCTTGATATTGGGCCGGGTATTATTGGGCTCTAACGGATGACTCGCACAAGGCCACTAAGCTTGTGCGAGCCCAATCTTGAATACATTATAACTGTTGAACGTGATGATGTGTGTTGCCATGATCTGTGTGTGTTCCTTATCTGCTAGCTCATGTGATACTTATGTGCACTACTTGAAACCAAAACCTGACTTGTATGGTAACCATGTTAGGACGTGGTTGACCACTAGCAGCTAGACTTGACCTTTCTGTGTATCTGCCGAGCAAACCAAGGTGAGTTCACACTAGCCAAGGCATGGGATTCCAGGTGGGTTGGGAATGGGATTGAATAACTACTCGTACAACCATTACTATTAAACTACTTACTACTGTCCTCGGATTGAAGGGCACGTACGTAAAACCTACGTACACATATACTGACTACTGTCCTCGGATTGAAGGGCACGTACGTAAAACCTACGTACACGATCATAAGACCATCAACTCTATCAATTGAAGTCCCTCATTTATCGACTTAATCGCCGAGGCCTATGGCGAGCGGGTCATTAGTTAATAGCGCTATTAGGTTTAACAAACCTCACACCGTGCCAGTCGGACGGGCGTATACTAATGGACTATGGGCAAAGGGTCAATGCTGATAGATATTGACTTAGGGCACCTCTTACATTTTCGTAGCAGTCGATACACGTGGTCTAGTTACACATGGGAAGCCCCCACTAATCATCGCAAACATGTCAGGACGACCGCGATACGAATTAATACGATATATGGTTTACAAAACGACAAACGATTTACAAAACGAATACTATAACTAAACAACCAACTGTGAACTCGCTCAACTTTGTTGTTGATTCATTGCTACATGCCTTGCAGGTCAATAGGTATTTACGGAGCATGCGCAGGGAGGAACGGTCGTTGTGGGACATGGCAGTGTGTGCCATGCTATAAACATTACGTTATTTCGTACTTAATACATACAATGGGTTTTACAATAATGCCTCCGCTAAACACTTAACTATGCTTTGGTTTTTGAACACCTTTCATATTGTTTGGTTGAATTATTGTCACTCACATGCTTGTTCAATATGATTGGTGGCTGGATCCTGGTCAGTCACGCCTCCAAGCGGTGATACTCCGCGTGTGGATTTTGGGGGTGTGACATGTCGATCTTGTTTGCTACCATTTCTGGAAAAATCCCGCTCAAATGTTTCCAAGGTGGCATGACCGTGCCGGACCATGGCATGGTCGTGCGTGTCGATGAGTGCTCGATAATGACTGGTGCGATCTCGGAAATGAGCTAATCAGAGGTTAATTTTGACCTGGCACGGTCGTGTCTGTGGGTGGCACTGTCGTGCCGACCCCTGATCTTCGATGGATGTGCTTGCTGACTGATAGTGCTCACGAGAGTGCCGACGTCGGGAGGCCTGGCACGGACGTGCGCCTGTTTAGCACGGTAGTGCCATATCTGGCAATTTGCTGGAATACTTCATTTTTGCTCCATTTTGCTCCAAAAGCCTCTGTTTCAACACCGGGTCGAAGCTCGGACCTGTATTTTCAGAAACAACTCAAATGAGTACCAAAATCAATGAAAATACAAAGAGTTTTCGCATAAACGGGGCATATTTGAAGTTTAAAAGATGTATAAATTCTTATACATCATTTTATAATTGAATTTTAAGCCGAGGGCTTAAAATCTAGAATTTTACGAATTCAGATGTCAGGTTTTGACTCCACATGATGGAGAATCAAATTACGATAACGTAGGAAGAAACGGATCATAAAACGGGTAAAAATGAACGAGTTATGAGCGTTTAAGTAGAAAACGGGATTGTTGGGCAAAATGCAGACCCAACAGCAAACTTTCGGTGAAAAAGAGACCATCGCACCATGCGACGAGGGAGGACATTCACCGTCGTGCCATGCAACAGCCTTCGCGGCACGCGACGGCATAATCAAAACTCATCGCGGCACGCGACGGGCATAAATGCTGACAAAACTTGTTTTCTCACTTGTTTTGACCCACGAATTTGTTTAGACTTGTTATAAACCCCATATGACTAAAACATTTCATGTTTTATGAAATGTAGGTGTGCCGTGCAGTACCGGATGACGCTCAAGCTCAACGAAGAACCGAACACGATCAAGAATCAAGCTTCCGCATTATGTTCGCCTTCACGTTTTCAACGACGATATATATATATATATATATATATAAAGTCGAAATGTTTTAATTCATAAAATGTTTTAAGAAACCCGTATTTTCAAATGTATGTGTAATCGTAAACACACAATTATAGTCGAAATTTATATGAAAAATCGTATAAATCAAGTAAGGGTCTTACATATTTTAAATATGTTGGTTCCAGTCCAAACCATATTTATCCTACAAACCGTAAGAACAGATTCTAGCACTTAAAAAAAGTTAAATTAGCACATACTAAAACAATACATACATAAAAGTAGCACTTTTGAACTATATTAGCATATGAAAATAAATCAAGATAATTGATTTTAGCACATATGTGAAATGATATCAACACTTTTCTTTATCAGCACATTGAAAACACAAGAAAGATCCAAATAAAGAATTAATTGTTTGTTAGCATAATTATAAGGAATTCAAGATAATTGATATTATTTAGGTTATCATTTTACCATTTCTCTATAATTGGTTGGATGTCACATGACACTTTTTAAATGGTTCTTACAGTTTGTATACGAAATGTGGTTTGTATTTGATCATATTCCTGTAAAATATACAATTTCAAGATGATACTAATCCAAAAAGATAAGTTCATACTCAGTGGCGAAACTTGAGATTTTTTACCGGGGGGTCGAAAACATATATACCAAAAATTTCTATAAAACCGGGGGTTCAAAAACGTATATACCCAAAAATTTCTATGCGGAAACTACATACTCTCCACTAACGAGCGAAAAGTTCGGGGGGTCGGCCGCCCCCACAAAGCTTCGCCCTTGTTCATACTCCGTAGCATACTAAATATAAAAGTAAATTACTTTTTGAGTCCCTGTGTTTTAGTGGTTTTAACCACTTGAGTCCAAATAAAAAAGTTTAATGTCCTAAGTCCCTAACCGTTCATTTTCTAACGTTTTGAGTCCCTTCGTTTTCGTAGTTTTAACAACTTGAGTTCAAAATCAAAAGTACACGTGTTAAGAAGTTGAAGTCAAAATATTATAAAATGAGTGGTTAGGGACTCAAGGCGTTAAACGTTTTGACTTTGGACTCAAGTGGTTAAAACCACTAAAACACAGAAACTCAAAAAGTAATTTACTATAAAATAGTCAATGATGCGCAGACTAATTGGTTTGGGGGGAGGTGGGAAGGTTTACCCACTTATGTGGAGTTCCTGTCTCTGGGAGGTCTCAAAGTCGAATCTTTCGGGGGCGAACTGTGGCACCGGTTCAAACTTACAATAATATGCCAACCGCGGGATTCCTATAAATAAAAAAAATTATTACATGTCTTAAAAGAAATAAATATCATTGATATAAATAACACATCAAGTTTTAATATTCAATGAAATATACGAGTATTCAACTAAGAAAAAAAATATATATTCAATTACGTAGAAGACACTTGAAAGTACTTCATGCTTAAATGATGATGATGATGATACCCGACCAATGCAATTAATAGTATGCACTTAACACTTTAGTTGAGGACGTGTGTGGTGTGTGGTGTGTTGTATGTCATTCAAATCCTATAAACGAAGCTTATCGCTATATGAGTAAACAATCATCCTCATCATTAAATACATGTCTTAAAAGAAATAAATATCATTGATTTATAAAACATCAAGTTTTAATATTCAATTACGTTTAGAAGACAGTTGAAAAAACTTCATGCTTAAATGATGATGATGATACCCAACCAATGCAATTAATAGTATGCACAACATTTTAGTTAACGTGTGTGTTAGTATGTCATTCAAATTCTATAATCGAAGCTTATCGCTATGTGAGTAAACAATCATCTCATCTATACTGTTATATCATGAATAATGGTTAATGACCCCTAAGGGGTATTTTTTGCCACATCAAAATCATCATGTCTCATCAAAAAATGTGAAACGGTTAATGCCTATTTTATTTATTACTTTCCATTATTTTTCTCCTATTTAAGTATTACTCTAGAAATATCTCTTCCTCTTCATGCCCCAATAATACCCAAAAGGACGATGCTAAAAGCATTATCAACCCCTTTCACAATTCACACATTTATAATGTTCATTACACATGACAACAGATCTATAGTAACGTACTCCTTGTTTTAATTAAAAGGCATTATCTATAGTCTATGCTATTATCCATATGAATAGAAACTCACCATGAATAGTACTTCAGTATTTTTGTTTAGAGTCAATTACAAGTTTTGTCCTTTATGTTTGTCCCAAATTTCAGACGCTGTCCTTTACCTTTAAAATTAATGACTTTTGCACTTAATGTTTCAAAATCTTGCAAGTTATGTCCTTTAGGCCAAACCCAGTTATAATTTCCAGTTAAGTTATGTCATGTGAATTGCACATGAGGGTAGCATTGTCTTTTCACATCCTAATTTATAAATGATTTTTACAAAACAAATAAAGGACATCACCTGCCGCCACCACCACTTGCCATCACCTGCCGCCACCACCTCCCACCCTCACCTGCCGCCGACCACCACGACCTCCCACCCTCACCTGCCGCCGACCACCCACTATCTCCACCATCGCCTGACCCACCATCACCACTCACTCCACCGTCTCCAACATCACCATCAACAGATTTCTCATGTCTTTTCAGATTTTATATCTCTAACACCATTGAAGAACACAAATCACAACTTATAATCCAAACTATGCATCACTATAGTCCCCAAATTCAATAAATAAATCAATAACTTTAACTTCTTCCATTAACATCTCACTCACAAAATAATCAAACTAACTAAAATCAGGAATACGTACATCTCAAAACAGGAATCAATAACTTCAATATCGCACACAGTTGACACATTAACCCCTTTTTTGTACTCACCGATGCCCCAATTTCCTTCACCGCTACAAGGATTCTTATCCAGATCCCATACTTTCGTCCCTGCTATACCTAATTTCTCACCAATTTGTTGCAGTATCTTCACTGCCCCAGTTCACACACAACAGTCCTACACCATCGTCAGAACACCGTAGCACCATCACCACCGCAACAGTCCAATCATCAAGGTTCATCACCCACAGCCACCCCTGTTCAGATCTGAAAATCCGTTCGGATCCGATTCTACCCACCACAACAGTCCGATCATCAAAAAATATGCACCTACCACCAGCGTCATCGTTGTCGTCGTCATCGTTGCTGTCGATTTTAGCAGATTCTTCCAAATCTTTTATACGTATAACTTGTTTCTCACTCAGTTTCCTTTATTCTAAATTGAATCATGATTTTGGGTGGTTTGTAGGTTCTTGGGGTTAGGGTTCTAGTAGGGGTGGTGGGTTTAATGGTGTTTGTTGCTGGTTTGGGTTGTTGCAGGTAGGGGTTAGGGTTCCGGTGGAGGTGGTGATGGTGGAGACGGTGGTGGTAGTCTGGTAGACGGTGGTGGTGGTGGGAGGTGGGAGGTGGCGGCAGGTGAGAGAGAGGGGGGGAGAGAAGAGAGAGAGTGAGTGAGTGGGAATTTAGAGAGAGGGAAGGCAGATAACATAAGAGAGAGAGAGAAAGCAGATTTTTTCTATTTATAAATCTTTTTATTTTTTTACAAACTAGCCCTTAAACATAAGCTTTTTTACACAATAGCCCCTGAAGAGATGAAATGACAAAAATACCCTCATGTGTAAGGCACATGACCAGATTTAACCAAAAAATCTAACTGGGTTTGGCCTAAAGGACATAACTTGCAAGATTTTGAAACATTAAGTGCAAAAGTCAACAATTTTAAAGGTAAAGGACGGCGCCTGAAATTTGGGACTAACATAAAGGACAAAACTTGTAATTTACTCTTTTGTTTAATATTGTTTTTTTAGTTTTTATTATTTTATTGTTTTATTACTTTAATTGATTTTAATCATATTTATTCTTATATTACTTTTAAGATACGGTCAAAGTATGTGTTATCAAACAAAATACTATAAAAATGAATGCATATCGGTACCTATTTTGTTCGGTTCAGTTCGGTACGATATCGTAACGATAGGGTGTTAGTTATGGAAAGCATTAACGATAAAATTATATATTGGTACCAATTGATACATATGTTGTTTAATCGGTTTCAATTCGGTTTGGTACGACAGCGATACAACATCCGTTTTCAAAAAAAATATTGCAATGTTGAAATATATTAAACAAAGAAAGCAAACGAACATAACCAATATCAACTGAACAAGATCATTACTGGTATTGATATTCGTTTTTTATTGTTTTCGACTGATGTTATGTTTCCTCTTTGGAATGATACTATAGCAAATGCCGATACCGTAACAAACCGAACTAATACCGACTGATTCCCGTCGCAAAGCGCAGGTGAATCTCACTAGTTAAAGATCAAACACATCTATAGTAACGTACTCCTTGTTTTAGTTATACCATCCATAATGGTTAATGCCCTTCAATGAGAATTTTCTGCCACATCAACATCATAACATCCCTTTAATAAATATGTAATGGTTAACGCCCCTTACTGTCCATTTCAATCAAACCACGCGTAATGGCTAACGCGCCTTCAAAAAATGTGTAACGGTTAATGCCTCTTAATGCCCATTTCATTCAATATTTTCCATTTTTCTCCTCTTTGGGCATTGTTCTAGAAATGTCTCTCCCTTTTCATGCTCCTATAACGCCTAGGGGTGGTGCTAGGGGCGTTATCAAACCTTTTTTATGCCTCTATAATGCCCATTACACATGGCCTCCAGGGTTGGCCCAGAGCAAGTGCCATGTGGGCGACCGCTCTTGGGCCCGAAAAAATTTATAAACTGTTTATATATATATTAAAAAATCTGTATGTTTAGAAAAAACTTAAAGGTCCTAGATTTATGAACCAAACACGTTAAAGCCCAACTGTTTAGAAGCCCTTTTTTTTGTCAATCAAACGTTTTAGTGTATAATGGATTAATAACTTGGCTCAAATCAAAAAACAAATATAATGGATTAATAAATAGGGCCCAAAATTTTTATCTCGAACAGGACCAAAAAGTTTTTGAATGTTTCGGAGACGGCCCTGATGGTCTCATTACTTTCAGTTTTGTTTTCTCTCAATTGGGCATTATACTTGAAATGTTCATCCCTCTTAATGTCCAGAGAGATTGTATTGAGAACGTTATCAAGCTCATTCACACCCCTTATAATGTCACATTACGAATGACCTTAAAACATTCAACTAAATCTAGTAATCAACTAAATTTAAATGTATATTATTTTAGTTATGTATATTAAATTTAACTTTAATTTTTAATGTATAGTAATCAACTAAATCTCTAAAATCCATATAGTATGAATATTAATTATTTCAATCGATAAAGTAGTTGATTTATTTAATTTTCCTTGTAGTGTCGAGCGTCGAGGATTTAGTTGGTATTGGTCCTGTTCTTTACCACTGAATGAAACCGGAAAAATGAATATCAGTACGGGCTTCGATGATAATGTGGGTTTTTGGTGTTTTAAATTGGCGTTTTACCACACTTCTTTGACTTTTTACCCTTTTTAGGAGTTTTGAATTTTGTAGATGAATCTTACCCTATATATATCATTTCACTATAGCAAAATCCTTAAATTTTAAAGATAAAGAATGAGATAGAGATTTTGAGTTAGGAACAGGGGCGCAGCTTTGTAGGGTCGCCCGCGGGGGGGGGGGGGGGGGGTGTGGACCCGAACATTTCGCTCAATTGTGTTCGGTATGTAGTTTTCGTATAGAATTTTTTAAGTATATACGTTTTCGACCACACGGTTGGAAATCTCAAGCTTCACCTCTGGTTAGGAAGCTTTTTGGCAATAAAAACTATATTTATTTGATGAACATATAAAAATACATCCACTAAACATTTGTTACACTTTTTGATTCACTTAGAGCACCTGTAGTGGGGCGCTATATGCCCCAAAAAGCCAAACATAGCGCCCAATGGCGTCCATCACCTTTGTGGCGCTATGTGTGTTTGGTTTTCAAGCTTTGACCAATAAAAAATAGTTAAGGGTTTTTATAATTAATTAATAAAATTGAAAATTAATAATTAGGTAATGATGGGTATGGGCTTTACGACTACGGGCTCTAGTGATCTAACGTCCCATTAAGCACCTGTGTGACGTGGCACGACACGTGTCGCATAACGCCCACAAAGGGGCTTTATGACTACGGATGACCTTAAAATAACTTGTTTGCCAACCAACCATACATAAGTTATTCCAAGAAAACTACACCGAAAACATAAAATACACTAATGAGATGAAAGCAAATAGATATTTGAGCGGTCTATAGCATAATTGCATCGTACATGTGTTCATGCAATGCCCCAGTCTTCTTTAAGCATTGATTTAAGCTCAAGCACTTGATTTTCCGGCAATGTCACGCTTATAATCCTTCCATCTAAAGAACCTTTCGGCGTTGGGAGAACCAGAACAACCCCTTCATCACCAATATTATCGATACAACAATTTACATAAACGGGTTTTTGTCCTCTCACTTCCATCTCATAAAATGAGGCATCACTCAAATCTATGAAAGTCAAATTTGCCCTGTATATGATAAAATCGGGAAGCTCATCATCTCTCTCGATTGCTTTTTTGATCTCCATTCGGTCATCATCTGCTTTGTCGATAATTAGAGACACTAGTTCTCGTGGTTTATAATCTCCTATAGGAGTGTCGGTTTTGACCAAACTGATGGTTTGACTTTCATTCGTGATGGTCCCTTTATTTCGTTTTCTCAAGTCATTTCGGCATATGGTCACAACCCTTGGCCCTGACCCATCTCTTACTTTTGACAAACATTGCCAAATTACAACACAAATGCACTCAAACTCGAGAACGCGTTGATCAACTTTCGTTCCACATATTTGTGCTTGTAACCGAGTCAACTCAGATGTTGAAATATAAAAGGAAAATGTTTCCATTTTAGAGTTATTTGAAGTAGACCAAAGGTCTCCAACCGGGTCAACCCGTTTTACTGAGAGCGGATCTAGGTTTGGCTTTGAGTTTTGGAAATCATGGGCTTGGTTTTGTTGTTGGGCCATAATGAGTGGGTGGGCTGGGTAATGGCCTGCAATCGCCTGGGCCCACAAGTTGATGAAGCCCACTGCTGAAAAAGCATCCCCAAGCACATGGGACCAACTCATACCAACTGATTTGCCACCACACTTAAAATCTGTTAACTGCATAGATGACTTCTAACGTTAGAAACGTAATAAACAAAAAGTTACCCTCTATATCTTTGTCTCAATATTTCGAGATATAGTACAAGATCATTAAATAAAATAACTATTCAAGGGCTATGGCCTATGCATGTGTGAAGAGTGACAGTTAAAACTATTTAGTTTTAGAAACTAACTTTGATCAAATATAATACCTTATCTATTTAAAGAGATACATCATTATCATTATATATAACAAAAAAAACATAGATGAGGGTAAAATTAGTACAAAACTTTCTAATAAGGTTAGTTGGATACCTCATTAAACCCAAAAAGAGATGGACATAGATATATGGGGCCTTTATTAAATATTCAAAACAAAGTAAGCTGCAAGGGAATACTAGCAAGCAAACCTGTATTGAAACCAATGGAGAGTAGGCCAAATCAGGGCCAAGAACTTGGTTAGGAACAAGAAGCTTGTGTCTCGAATCATCTTTAGATTCGAGCCATTCATCAAGGCTAAGACGACACTTAGCCTCAAGGAGTCGCACCCCACTATCATTGCATTTAATGAAAATTCGACCAGTGTCTGTCCTCCTAAACCGACCACAAGGGATGTAGGCGTGGTTTAACCAATTGAACATAGTTTCTTTAATCTTCAAGATGGTTAAACCATCAAACGTCGGGGTTTTGAAGTAGTAAACAAATCGGAGATAGTGAAGCTTCATGGCTAGGTCCATTGCGGTTAGCTCCTGAACCGCATCATGTCCGGATATATATCCGGCTGAGACCGTGGAGATTTTGACGTCGTAAATGGAGTTTTGTTCCTTTGATGACACCATTTTTTCCTTAGAAAGATACATTTGGAGGCTTAGATAGTGTTTTATATGGCAAAGTCAGATCATGAGTGGTCCAATATTATGATAATACAACGTTGTCTTAAAGTGCATTCTGCATCTGTAACAAGTAAACATTTAATGTATTTGTTGGCAGGCGAAACAAGTGAAACTAAAGGTTTTCCTAACCTAGAATACAATACATTGCATGTGAGAAATGTCTCTAGCTTATCCTTTTCCTTTTTTCTAAAAATATCTTTAATAACGAGTGGTCATAATAAAAATAAAAGTTAAATGCTTGGTTGGTCCCGTGGTTTGCAAAAATTTCAAACTTGGTCCTACTGGTTTACTAATTACATCTGTGGTCCCAAAAGTTGTCAAAAATGCACTCGGTTGGTCCCCAGCCCTAACCTCCGTTAAATTTCTCAGTTAACTATGTGTGAAATGACTATATTACCCTTGAACAATTAAAAGAAATAAAACCCACCATCTTCTTCATCCCATCCCCTGTTCTTACCCCTCTCTTTAAAACCCACCATCTCCACCTTCAATCCATCACCACCACCTCCACCTCCACCATCACCTTCAACCTAGCCAACCCCCACCGTCCCCTTCAACCCAGCCAACCCCCACCCTTTCAGGCACTCACTGTCATACGCAAAATCGCCATTGCAGACTACTGCTCTTCAACTACTTTACACACACACAAAACTCACACCGACACACTGCTGCGAATAGCTCCATAACTGACGTTTTCACCGTTTTCTGCTTCTGAAATTCGTCAGCAGGCGATTGAACTGACATTGTTCAACTATCGATCTGCAGAAGAAAGAACAATTTGCACAGATTGATCAGGTTCTAGTTGTGAGGATCTACTTGCTCAGCTTCACCGATCGTTTTCTCGATCTGTCTGCAATTTCAACGCTCCGTTACAACTGAAATCGAATTTCTGTTTATTTTATTGAATACTAGGTTAATGCCCGCGCAATACGCGGGCTTCAACCAAAACCATATTATTTACTTTGAAATGAAATGTTGTGTACAAATACATACATTGGAAGAAAAAAAACAGAAAACTATTCAAATGCCGAAAAAAACTTCCTTGTAGACTACATTTGTTGTTTTACTCGTTACATTCCCATTAAACCCACATGATTAATCCGCCAATACAAAGAAAAAAAAACTAAACGCCAAAAGACGCTACGTTGAAATTACACCAATCCTCCCACGTAATAGCCAAACACTTCACTCTATTTTTTATCCAAATGTAGTTATGTGTAACAACCCTCGGTAAAACCGACACCCTTATAATATTTCCGACACTCTGGTATATTATAAAATGTCCCAATACGTATTATAATACACCCCGTATGTGAAAACGAGCCAGAGATACGATATAGTATATAAAATAAATAAAAATTAGAAAATAGTAAGTTGAGGCGGGCCGCGTAGACCCACCCCAACCATTTACGCGGGCGGTATGAGGCTGTAGACCGGACTTCACTGATTTCTTTAGTTCAGGCGAGCCGCGTAAGCTTTAGCTTACTCTTACGCGGGCCGCTAGAAATCATCAAATGCGGAGACATCCTAGGCCGACACGTGTCGACATCGTGGCGGACCTACACATCGACTCAGCCAAGCTATTCTGTTGACCAGGGTTGACGCGGGCCGCGTAACCCTGGCCTGTGCTTTACGCGGGCCGCGTGAGGACCAGAATCAGGCACTATTGATCGGAAGTGTTGCGCTCCGGTCAAAGATAAGATTTATAAGCCATAATTACCCTTAACAAATAGCTAGTGGTAGCAAGGGGTCGAACCACGAAGAGTATGTGGTTTGTGTGTGGATTCAATTGAATTATAGAGAATTGTCACAATTATGAAGCTTGCTGTAATATTTATTTTCTTTTTCTTTTGTTGGAAGATGTGAATTTAAACTAATGAAATAGATTGAATTGATTAACAACTAATGAGTAACGATTGCAAGAAAGATTGATTAATAAACAATAATAAGACAAAGGGATCACACCCGGTTTCAGTAATTGCTAACCTAGGGTTTCTACAAGTTTTTAGATTCAACTCAATTGCGTATGATTAGCGGATTTAGTGTACCGTGACTTAGGTGCTAATAACTATCAACGTTTCGAAAAACCGACAAGAATACACTTTATAATCAACACAAGTAAAACCTAACCACGACAATGTAACTACACATAACCATTTCATAAAGTCATAACTTTTAACATCGCTCGACAATTTACGAATACGAAACAAATGTAAACTATTGTCAATGGTTTCAAAAATCAAACACAAATTGTCACAAAGTTGAAACAAGCACAATTCGAAACCCTAAAGTTAACAACTACCTACACCGGGGTGAAACCGAGATGATTAGCCACTCATGGTTGAAGAAGCTTGATCACCGAATGATTGGGACTTGATGAAGATCATCTTGAAGCTTGAAGGATGAAGGAATGGTGAATGATGAAGGTTTGGTGAGATGGTGATGATGATGGAAGGAATTAGGGTTTGTGGTTGTGATTCGGGATGATGATAGTGATTCTTGATGATTTCCAATGATGGTGATGATCTTGTGTGTCGTAATGGAATAATGATGAAGTGTCCTTAAATGTTGGCTCTCAAATTCAGATTCAAACCTCCAGAGATTGTAACTCCCGACTTCAATGCCCTTTTTGACCAATAAGAAATCGTTCCCAACACCCACATGCCATTATTTCGTGTTCCGGTAATCCCCTGCCCGTCGCCGACGGGTTCGTCTGGTGACATTTTCATCCGACGCTTTATGTTGCTGGTTACGGGTATTGTTGGCCGACGGAACTTTCTGGAGCCCGTCCGGGACGGGTGTACCCCCGTCGCCGACGGCTTCTAGAATACCAATTCTCCAAACTTCGATCCTTGCACTCCCGGTTGATCCGTAACGCGTCCTGGTGCTCCGGTTTTCAACCCAGTGACCCGAAAAGCTCCTTAAACTTCGTTAAACCTGCATAAATACAAATCTAATTAAAAGTAGGCCATTCAAGATTAAAACTCATATAAAAACATAAAGTTACACAGTAACGAACACCGGTTTTCAACCACGCATCACATCCCCACACTTGTCTTTTGCTTGCCCTCAAGCAAATTTGTTTTTCACTTTCACGTGGGTCGAACAACGAATACACTTTCCATTCCCGAGACAAAAGTTAAGGTCTATTGTCATACAAAAGTTCAAACCTTTTACAATTTTTACATATTTACCGGTCAAGTGAATAATCACATATAATAATGGTTATCCAAGATTAACCCGCCCGTAAAACTAACAAGTCATGCATATCCCTCACAATGTTCTCTCCACTCGGCTAAAAAAAATTGCTAATGTGTATAATGTATTAGCACTTCATCAATTAATCGTTCAACACCGATTAGAACACGTACCCGCATAGGCTTGCAACTCAATCATTTTCCACCACCGATCACGAATACTAAGCACAAGTCATAAGGTCTTTGTAAGGGTTGTAACGGGGCTAGGCTAAGGGTAGGAAGTAGGATATTTTTAAGTGGCTAAGGTGATGAAAATTCGATTTTTATTACAAATGATTAGACTAAACAACACTAAATATAAACATCAACTATAAGGCAACAACTTTAGCCTTTTTATTTCTCAAACTAAGAACATATATTTTTGTTCTTTTCTCAACAACTTTCTATCTTTTTCATACGTTTTCTGATTTTTCTCTTTTTTTTATATGCAAACAAACAAATACAACTATACAAACTTTACTTCTATAATCGAATTTCCATCACACGGGTTTAAAAGAAAAAAGGTTTTAAGGTTATTGGTTAAAGGGTAATCAAACGAAGGGTTTAGGCTCAAATTGGGCGACTATGGGACTTGTTTGGGTAAGGGTAGATAAATGGTTTAAAAGGAAAAGGTTTACCTAATGCCTTAATCATTCTCGGGCTTGTATTCGGTCTATAGTCTCAAATGTATCAAAAGTTGCAAGTTCTACAATACGCGACTAATGGTCCACTCAAACAAAGAAACATGTAAATGTAAATCTATGATATAAAAGTGGCTCAAAACCTCACGTATAAGGGTATGATATGTGATATGCATCAAATGCTAGTTCTTTAGGAGAATTACTCCCAAATAACCACCCGCTAAATACCCTTCATGCTATTAATTTGAACTTGACCATGACAAAAGACCAAATGGGTTGTGCCATCCCTCATTGACTTAGTTACTTGTGCTTTTAAGATCGCTTTTGAAACAAGAAATTTTTGAAAATTTTTTGAAATTTTCCCCCATCCCCACACTTGAGGTAAACATTGTCCTCAATGTGTAGTGTTTAACTGAACGGGTCAAAATCGAAAACTTTTACTACTCCCCCATCCCCACACTTGAGGTAAACATTGTCCTCAATGTGCAAGAACTAGAGTTTTAAAACGCACAATGGATGTGACACGTCTAACCTTCCCAAAATCTCACCCCGGAAAATAAAATACAATGTACAATCCACTTATTACTAAACTAAGAATCAAAGTAAAAAGGAAACGCATGCACCTGATTTTTGTCGCTTGATGCTCATATCTTCTTCTTCTCTTCATAAGAACGGTTGTCCCGTGAACATGTTGTACCTACAAATTCTAATCCTTGTGTAGAAGCATGCTTCTCACAACCATCAAAATTTGTTAGTTACCTAGTTCTACCACTTTATGAAAATATTACCAAGCCATGCGTTACTTCACTTTGATTTATGTGGAAAATAATTTACAACAACTACAAACCTAACTCACTTTCGTAGGAGTCACGGTTGCATTTAGCTTATGCAACAAGCCCTTTTAAACCCCCCAATAGCTTGGGAGGACGAGAGGTCTCGTGAGGGTTATATAGGGAACACACCCACAACGTTCATTTAACTAGGCAAAAAGTAAATAATACAGAAAAGAAATAGAGAACTAAAGTATACAACAACAACAACACAAAATATACCTAGCCTTTACCGCTGATATCTCTCGTTGGGATCAACTGGCGGGTTTGGCTGGTATGGATAACCAGTGAGGGCTTCAAACATCTCCCTATAGTTATCAAGTGGGCTCGACTCTCCGTGAGGTGGTGGCTGATAGGGTATCGGGATGAAACTGGAGCCTACGGCCTCGGGCCAGTGAGGAGATGGGTCGGATGGGCCTCGTGGAATGGAGAGATTGGAGTAGTCGGTCCACCCCGAATGCTCGACATAGGGACGGCCAGCCTCAAGGTCTCTTTGGTGTCTCTCCTGATCGTGAAGGATCTTGGCATTATTAATAGCCGTTTCCTGTGAGACAAACATGGCACTCCACCGGTTATCTTCCAAAGTGTTCCGGTCGTGCCACTCTTTTTCCTCCCTTTCTTCCCATGCCCGTCTTCGGGCCATATCTTCTTCTTGCAATTGCATCAAGCGTTCCATGTGAGATCGCTGAAGTGCTTGGTACAATTGTTGCTCTTCCATAAATTTCTCCATTCTCTTGCGATAGGCCGCTTGGGATGCCCACTGTTCTTGCGAGAAGGTCCCGTGCATCCCTTCCCAGTTCTCTCTCCTCCTATTATATTCCCGGCCCTCGCCTATACATGCCGAGACATTATCATAAGTTGCTTGTTGCCCGCGGGTAAAATTTTTGTACGACGGCACCTGTCTTTGTTTCACAAAACCTGCCACCTCTGCATTGATCTCCCTGTGGCGCCTCATGTACCTCTATTGTGGTCCCCGTGGACCAGAAGGCTCATCCTCGTCTTCTTCATCAATCATCTCTTCATCTCCCCCAGCGCCTTGTTGTGCCTCTGGATCAACAAAGTCATATCGGTGACCCAATTTGTCGGTCACCAAGTATTTATTTCCCGACAGTTCCACATCTATTCTCCAATTTTTTTCTCATTGAAGCTATGTTGAACTCTTCCAGAGGTTTGGATACCCAAAGTGCTTCCGAAGGCAAACAATTCTGTTGGACAATCATAGCACTGATGAGGCGTGCATAAGGAATAAAACGCCTTTGAGACGCCTCCCGAGTGATCCATGTATTCATCATAACAATATGTCTCCATGACAAGGTAGGGGTCCCATACAACAGAGAATGGACAACCCTGCAATCGCTCGCTCTCACTCCCCCTCGATCACCGAATCTCACCATCACATTTTCTAGGGAAATTCCTTGAAGAATTTTCCCCTCGATCGTCATTTGAGTTCTTTTAGCCTCTCCCCCATCATTGTATGGTAAAATAACCGCGGTCATCTGCTCCGGATCACCATCATTCATATGATTATCCAAAAATTGTTGCATGGTTGGATAGTCATATGCTTGCACCCCCAGAGAATCAAATCGAGCGATGTAGTTAATTATTTCAAAGGACATCGTCATTGGCCCTCGGCTTGTCTTACCAACCAGTTTCCACTGAGCGGGAGGGCCATCCTTATTCGTAAACCTCAACGTCGACAACCACTCGCACACCTCCGTCAAATACACCCGCGAGGTGTTGTCTTCACACCAATCGAGCACTCTCTCCCATCCTAGACGCTCAAACATTTGCACAATCCCGATTTGCCTAAACTCTTCCACATTCACCACTCTTTCACATATAATCCTTTCCGGAACTGAGGTATTAACATTGTTGACCATCTTCCATTTCCAAAGTTTGGCCTCTAACTTCCTATCTTGATAAGCCGATAGGGGTTTGTTCTTCTCCTCATCCCAGACTTTGGCGTTTTTGCTATCCCGGAACTTTTCCCACGCCCAATCCTGTCTATACAGTCTTGCATCACCCTCTTTGATGGAGCTCAGTTGCTCCCACTTCTTCGGTATTAAACCGGAAGAAGAACCCGCTCTAGCTAATGAGCCTTGCTCTGTAGTCTTTTGTTTCTTTCTACCTCCAACCATAACTACAATCACAAAAACAACAAAGCATCAATATAAACCCAAACCTTCACTAAATTCTCAAACTTTGAACATGATGTGTGATGTTGAAGTTTTAACTACAAGTAGATGCAAAATCGCCTTTTTAAACTTCCAAAGTCGCTCATTTTATCATATACCTATCAATTTTACTTGTTAACTTGCAATTTCTTGTAAATTCAACAAAGTTCAACATCAACTTCATGTTCAATCATGTAAATAACGAGTGTAATCACATCACTATGGTTATAACATGCTCAAATTCCATCCAAAACAACTAATCGTACTCAAAATCATGCTAAAACTACATACATTGTTTAAACAACCTACTCTTAAACTAACAAGTTTAAAATTTCGGAAGAAAAACAACTATCATACGATAATCATGCATAAATTAAAGTAAAATCCATACCTTTGGTGTTGATAAACAAGAACAACTAAGAAAAGATGTAAATCAAGAAGCTTGATGAACACTTCTTCAAAAACCCAAAATTACACACCCAGAAAACTTGCAAACTAGCAAGAATTGATGGAAACCGTGATGGGGGTTTTGTTCCTCTCGAAAAACCACACAAGATGGACTCAAAAATCAGGTGCTTTGGTGGAGAATTGAGAAAGTTATGAGAGCTTGAAGGTTTAGGGTTCTTGGGGAAGTTTTGGGGAAGAAGAAGATGGGGGGATGAAGTATGGATATGAATAAGTAAGGGTTTGTGGTAAAAGAAAGTTGTAGGTCAGATGTTAATGACTAGAGTGGAAATATGTGGTGAAAACCGCGTTTGGGATATGTTTAAATGGGTTTAGAAAAGGTTTGGTTCGGTTTAGGACAACAATGAACGAGCTGGGTCGGAACAAAAACGGCAACCCGTCGCCGACGGGTCTCCCCCCGTCGCCGACAGGCAAGGGAAAAGAGGCCTTTGGCTGACGCCTTGTATGACTGTTTACGGGTTAACCTTGCCAACGGGTGTTTATAAAACCCGTAGCCGACGCCCTCTCTCCCGTCGCCGACGGGCTTCATCTTTTTTTTTAAATAGTAGGGAGAAATTTATGTACTTTTTGTAAAGGGGCTATATACTAACAAAATTCCTAAAAATAATTAAAATTCTTTTTGTAAATTTTTATAAGTTAAAATTTTGAAATGCGAAAACCGTTAACGGCCCTACCACCCCCCGAAAAGTCGTGTATTGTCCTCAATGCACATAACAAAGTCTAAAAACATACCTTACATCTTCAAGACTCGTTCGGAATATCCGGACTTCACACAATCACACGGGGTTAGTATGAAACAAAAACGATTATATCTAAAGTACTCAAACAATTTAAAAATTATACATAACTTTACACAAAATGTTACCGGTCCTTGTTAGTCGACCTCGTAAATCGGTGTGCTTACCGCAAAGCTCACCAATTCCTTGTTTTCGTCCACTTTTTCGTTACCGTCGAGGAACGGTTTTAGCCTGTGACCTTTAACCATTTTCCGTGACCCATCCTTTGGGTCCTCAATGGTAACATCACCCAATTGTCCAACCCGGGTGATCACATAGGGTCCCGTCCATTTGCTTCGGAGCTTTCCGGGAAAGAATTTGAGCTTCGAATTGTAGAGCCCCACTCTTTGCCCAATCTCGAACTCCTTGTTCCTCAATTTAGCATCATGCCCATCCCATCCTTATACTTGGACGCGCATTCATACGCCATTTCCCTTAGCTCCTCCAACTCACATAACTTGAGTTTCCGTTCCCTACCTGCATCATCATATTGAACATTAACTTCTTTAATAGCCCATAATGATTTATGCACAAGTTCAACCGGCAAATGACAATTTTTACCGTAAACCAACCGGTAAGGTGTAGTGCCAATGGGTATCTTATGTGTCGTACGGTAGGCCCATAAAGCATCGTTCAACTTAATTGACCAATCCTTACGGTCCGCCCGCATGGTCTTTTGCAAAATCTCTTTGATTTGCCTATTTGACACTTCAACTTGCCCGCTTGTTTGCGGGTGATAGGGGTAGCAATTCTATGGTCAACACCAAACCGTTTTAAGAGTTTCCCAAACCGAAAATTTTTAAAATGAGATCCTCCATCACTTATGATGACACGAGGAATCCCAAACCTTGAGAAAATATTGGTTTGAACAAAGTTACAAACTACGGAATGGTCGTTCGTCTTGGTAGCTATTGCCTCGACCCATTTCGACACGTAATCAATGGCCACCAAGATATACAAATTGCCATAAGAGTTGGGGAATGGGCCCATGAAATCAATACCCCATACATCGAAAATATCGACTACAAGGATCGGTTGCATGGGCATCTCATCCCTTTTTGAAATACCCCCTAGTTTTTGACACTCTATACAATTCTTGGAAAACTCATTTGCATCTTTAAAAATAGTTGGCCAATAAAGACCACTATTCAACACTTTATGACCCGTTTTGTGGCCACTAAAATGACCACCACACGTAAATGAATGTAGATGCTGCAACACGCTTGGAATTTCCTCGTCATCTATGCATCTTCTAATCACTTGGTCCGCACACTCCTTCCACAAGTGTGGTTCTTCCAACCGGTAATACTTGATTTGAGACATGAAGTGTTGCCTCTTCCGTCTATCCCAATGTGCCGGTAAGTCACCTGTAACAAGATAATTCACAATGTTAGCATACCATGGTAACTTATCTAATTTCATAATATGCTCATCGGGAAACGACTCATTGATCTCTAACGATTTAGGATCCTCATCAACCATCAACCGGGACAAGTGGTCCGCTACCACATTCTTGGTACCCTTTTTGTCCCGTATCTCCAAATCAAACTCTTGGAGCAACAACACCCCTCAGATCAATCTCGGATTTGCATCCTTTTTCTCCATGAGGTACCTAACAGCAGTGTGATCAGAATAGATAATCACTTTACTACCCCATATATATGCCCGAAATTTATCCAATGCATATACCACCGCGAGTAGCTCTTTTTCGGTAGTGGTGTAATTCAGTTGTGCATCCGAAAGAGTCTTACTCGCGTAGTATATGGCAACGGGTTTCTTGTCAACCCGTTGTCCCAACACGGCCCCCACCGCATAATCACTCGCATCGCACATAATTTCAAAAGGAAAAGACCAATTTGGCGATTGCAAGATTGGGGCCTCAACTAACTTTTCTTTTAACTTGTTAAAAGCGTTTTGACAATTTTCATTAAAATCAAACGGTTAATCTTTTAACAACAAGTTACACAAAGGCTTGGTTATATCACTAAAACCCTTAATAAACCGTCGATAAAAACCCGCATGACCTAACACCTTTAACACTCGTGGGATATGGCAAAGTAGATATAACTTGTACCTTTGCACGATCAACCTCTATCCCACGACTCGACACAACGTGCCCCAACACGATTCCCTCTTGAACCATAAAATGGCTCTTTTCCCAACTTAGGACCAAACTAGTTTCGACACATCTTTTTAGTACTTTGTCTAGTTGGTCCAAACAAGCCTCAAATGATGACCCAAAAATTGAGAAATCATCCATGAAGATTTCCAAAGACTTCCCCACCATATCTGAAAAGATACTCATCATACACCTTTGGAAGGTGGCGGGGGCGTTACATAATCCAAACGGCATTCGCCTAAATGCGAAGGTGCCGTAGGGACAAGTAAACGTCGTCTATGATTGATCTTCTGGATGGATGGCAATTTGGTTATAACCAGAATAACCATCTAAGAAGCAATAAAATTGTTGCCCCGACAATTTTTCAACAATTTGGTCAATGAACGGTAAAGGAAAATGATCTTTAGAAGTTGCGGTATTCAACTTCCTATAATCAATACAAATTCGCCACCCGGTTACCGGCCGAGTGGCTACCTCTTCACCTGCGTCATTTTTGACGACTTGTATACCCGCTTTCTTTGGAACCGTCTGTGTTGGGCTCACCCATTGGCTATCCGAGATCGGGTAAATGATACCCGCATCAAGCCATTTCAGCAGTTCCTTTTTCACCACCTCCCGCATATTCGGATTCAATCTCCGTTGTGCATCTCGAACGGGAGTCACATTTTCTTCCGTGATGATCTTGTGCATCACCACCGAGGGACTAATACCCTTCAAATCAGCAATGGTCCATCCAATCGCCGCCCGATTGGTGACCAAAACACCCATCAATTTATCCTCTTGCTCCTCGGTTAAGTTTGATGCAATAATAACCGGGAGTGTGTTGCCTTCACCAACATAAGCATACTTGAGATGCTTAGGTAGCGCCTTCAATTCAACCTCCGGAGGCTCTACTAATGACGGCTTCAACTTGGTGTCAATGCTCTCTGGTAAACTCTCAACTTGGTGCGTCCATGTCGGTTTTCCCTCTCTAACCGCAAGTACCTCCAAACTTTTCACTTCCTCGTCTATGCTCTTATCCATCTCCACCTGTGACCTGTCAAACATATAACAATCCTCCATTGTGTTTTCCCCATCCACGACTGTGTCGCAAAGAGGTATACACGTTTCAACGATGTCCGCCATATAGCATTCATCATCAACTGGAGGGTTCGTAAGTCCGGAAAAAACATGCAACCTCAACCTTCGGTTTCCAAATGTCATGTCAACCGTTCCTGTTTTGCAATCAATTTGAGAATTTGCGGTTGCTAAGAACGGTCGACCCAAAATCACCGTAGGTTGCTTGGTTGGATCCTTGGTCACATAATCAAGTACTAAAAAGTCCACCGGATAATAAAAATCCTTGATTTTTACTATCACATCCGAAACAATTCCACGGGGTAGTTTGGGTGTCAAATCGGCTAACACCACAGTGGTGTTTGACGACTGAAGTGGACCAAACTCGTATTGGTCATACAAACTACCCGGTAAAATGCTCACGCTAGCACCAAGATCTAGAAGTGCCCGGTTGATTTTAAAATCACCTACTTGAATTGAAATGATAGGCGCACCCGGATCTTGGAGCTTAGGTGGAAGTGCACCCGAAAGAATCGAACTCACATTTTCGGTTAAGTCTAATTTTTTTGGAAATTTATGAGTTCGTTTTTGGGTACACAATTCTTTCAAGTACTTAGCATAAGACGGTACTTGTTTGATTGCATCCAAAAGAGGTAAATTAATTTTTACTTGTTTGAAAATTTCCAACAACTCTTCTTGTTGTGGACCTCTTTTGTTTACAACCTTCTTCAAAGGTCCCTTCAATGCTTCGGGATAAGGGGCGGTATTAGCCTCCACACCCTTTTCCTTAGCCTTAGGGACGGGTATGGTCACAACGGGAGTGTTATTATTCTTTTTCAAATCACTTTTATTTTGACCCGTTTGACCATCCTCATTTTCATCCTCACTAGCATCTTCCACCACCCCTTCAACAAACTGGGGTGGCGGTGTTTTGACACCATTATCAACAACTCGATCACTACGTAAAGTAAGTTTATTAATTGGTACCTCACGTGTGTTCCTTGAGCTTGACCCTTGATGCTTAGGGTTCACCGCTGTGTCACTTGGAAGCTTTCCCGTGCTACCTCTCATTTGAGCCATCTCCTCCGCGAGTTGGCCCACTTGCTTCTCCAATGCCTTATGGGATTTATCTCGTACCTCAAACTCTTTCTTCATCTCTTGATTTGAATGATTGATAGCATTCATAATAGCGTCAAATTTCGAATTTATTGAGTCATCACCTTGAGAGTTTGAAGCACCACCCCCATTCCCACTTTGGTTGTAACCACGTTGATAATTACCTTCACGGTTTTGATAGCCTTGGTTACCCCCTTGATTGTAATTCTTTTGGTAGCCCCCTTGGTTACCACCTTAACGGTTGTTGTAAGAATAACCACCTTGATTACCTTGATTACCCGACTGAAAATTCGGGTTCATTTGATTCGAGGTATTACCATACCGGAAGTTAGGGTGATTTCTCAAACCCGGATGGTAAGTGTTGGAGTTCATGTCATATTGCTTTCGATCCCCATACACTTGGTTTACCTCCTCGGTGTAGTCACTCGACCCCGTTGGACATTGCTTGGTTTTATGCCCAATATCTCCACACTCTTCACATACCGCGAATTGTACCGCGTTCACCTCCTTCTTCTTCATACGAGCCATTTCCCGTTCTAAGGTGGAGATTCGATCCTTAGAATCAAGATCGGGAAGTGACCGGGAAACTGGATGTTTCTTAGCTCTATCAGCCGATTCCTTCTCTTTTGACCGTTTGCTCATCCGCTCAAGAAATTCCCAATCGTCATCCTCATGATTGCTCAAAAGAGTCCCGTTGCTCGTTGATTCGAGGCGGTTCCATGTATTGTCGTCTAGACCCCGTACAAAACACTTCACCAATTCCCACTTTTCTATTTGGTGATGTGGGCATCTCCGCATCAATTCCTTAAATCGAGTGAATGCTTCATGCAACGGTTCACTCGATAGTTGCCGAAACGACCTTATTTCATCCCTAGCGTCGTCGGTTTTCGCCATCGAATAGTATTCGTCTAAAAAGGCTTGTTGCATCTCACCCCATGTCTGGATGCTATTCGCCGGAAGTGTGAGAAACCATTGTTTTGCCTTGTCTTTCAACAAAAATTGGAACAAACGAAGCTTGACCTCCTCTAGTGCGAAGTTGTGCCCCCCAATAGTGTTGCAAATGGACGAAAACTCCGCCAAATGCGTATACAGCTCATCATTAGACCTTCCATTGAAGTGGGGACGTATATTGATGTAATGCGGTTTACATTCAAACATTCTCCGTTCGCACACTATCGGAGAGTCATTTTCGGTAACTATCGGTCGAAAACGGTCATTCACTCCCCATGGAGGTTGTTGACGACGTTGTGGACCGTTAACCTCTTGATCACCCAGTCTTCGATTGTCCCTTCGATCACCGCCCCTATCACCTCTTCTATCATCTCTTCGATCTCCACCTTGGTTACCCCTCCCACGAAACGAGGAATCCGATTAGGGTTGCCATTGTTGTTATTGTTGTTGTAAAACCCGTCATTTCGGTTCCTTTGATAATTGTTTCGTGGTTGACGGTTGTTCTCGTAACCATCATTTCTTCCAACTCCATACCCGTAATCATCCTCCCCAACATAATTGGCGTGTTGGTAGCCAAATTCCTCATCTTCATACCCTCTTGCATTGTAGCCATTACCCCGATTCACGTACCCCCAATCTTCGTCATCATTGACCCGATCATCATAGTAGCCCCCGTCATCCGAATTTTCCGTATGAACACTCATATGCTCCGGCGATTGATAACCGGGAACACTATAAGGTTCGTCATCGGGGATGGCGTTCCTCAAATCGTCTATGTTGAAGAATGGGTCTTCGTTCGCGGGATTGCCACGATCTCGATTACCTCGACGATCGGAATTGACATTCCGGTCATCAAGGTTGATGGGTAAGGAATTGTGTCGATGAAGGTTTTGTTGTTGGGGTGTTCGTTGGGTGTTATTGGGATTTTGGTTTTGAAAAGGTGGTGTGGGTGGTCCATTGTTGTTGTTATTACCACCCGGTCGCTCTTGAGGCATAGGTTGAACATTTTGGACGGGGTGAAAGGTTCCTTGGGATTGGAATTGATTTTGGTTGAGGTTTGGGTGATTGGAGTTTTGGTTTGCCATTGAATCGGTTTCAATGGTCGGTGTGGATTATGGTGTTTGATTGGTTTGATTAGAAGCAAGAGTTGCTTCTAACCGGCTTGCTAGATTTCTCCTTGCAACTCTTTCAATTTCCGGTTCGTAGACTAAAGGTGAAGTCCTCCCGGAGTTTCGCGTATGCATACACTACCTGTAACCTGCACAAGTAACACACCCGCGTAACAAGGAAAAAGACAAAGTGCAAGAAATGAAACTATGCAACTTAAACAGATAATCACGTAAATTCAAACAATAATCCAAACACAAAGCGCACGCACTCCCCGGCAACGGCGCCAAAATTTGATCGGAAGTGTCGCGCTCCGGTCAAAGATAAGATTTATAAGCCCTAATTACCCTTAACAAATAGCTAGTGGTAGCAAGGGGTCGAACCACGAAGAGTATGTGGTTTGTGTGTGGATTCGATTGAATTATAGAGAATTGTCACAATTATGAAGCTTGCTGTGATATTTATTTTCTTTTTGTTTTGTTGGAAGATGTGAATTTAAACTAATGAAATAGATTGAATTGATTAACAACTAATGAGTAACGATTGCAAGAAAGATTGAATAATAAACAATAATAAGACAAAGGGATCACACCCGATTTCAGTAATTGCTAACCTAGGGTTTCTACAAGTTTTTAGATTCAACTCAATTGCGTATGATTAGCTGATTTAGTGTACCGTAACTTAGGTGCTAATAACTATCAACGTTTTGAAAAACGGACAAGAATACACTTTATAATCAACACAAGTAAAACCTAACCACGACAATGTAACTACACATAAACATTTCGTAAAGTCATAACTTTTAACATCGTTCGACAATTTACGAATACGAAACAAATGTAAACTATTGTCAATGGTTTCAAAAATCAAACACAAATTGTCACAAAGTTGAAACAAGCACAATTCGAAACCCTAAAGTTAACAACTACCTACACCGGGGTGAAACGGAGATGATTAGCCGCTCATGGTTGAAGAAGCTTGATCACCGAATGATTAGGACTTGATGAAGATCATCTTGAAGCTTGAAGGATGAAGGAATGGTGAATGATGAAGGTTTGGTGAGATGGTGATGATGATGGAAGGAATTAGGGTTTGTGGTTGTGGTTGTGATTCGGGATGATGATAGTGATTCTTGATGATTTCTAATGATGGTGATGATCTTGTGTGTCGTAATGGAATAATGATGAAGCGTCCTTGAATGTTGGCTCTCAAATTCAGATTCAAACCTCCAGAGATTGTAACTCCCGACTTCAATGCCCTTTTTGACCAATAAGAAATCGTTCCCAACACCCACATGCCATTATTTCGTGTTCCGGTAATCCCCTACCCGTCGCCGACGGGTATGACCCCGTCGCCGACTGGTTCGTCTGGTGACATTTTTATCCGACGCTTTATGTTGTTGGTTACGGGTATTGTTGGCCGACGGAACTTTCTGGAGACCGTCCGAGACGGGTGTACCCCCGTCACCGATGGCTTCTAGAATACCATTTCTCCAAACTTCGATCCTTGCACTCCCGGTTGATCCGTAACGCGTCCTGGTGCTCCGGTTTTCAACCCGGTGACCCGTAAAGCTCCCGAAAAGCTCCTTAAACTTCGTTAAACCTGCATAAATACAAATCTAATTAAAAGTAGGCCATTCAAGATTAAAACTCATATAAAAACATAAAGTTACACAGTAACGAACACCGGTTTTCAACCACGCATCAACTATATAAAGGAGGCCTCGGGTTTCACTTTCCGTCGCTCACATCTTTCATTCTAAACGAAATTCTGAAGTTATAAGCATTATAGTCGGGTATTATACCCCTAATTAGCGAGGTTCTGCTCCGTTGTAAGTATTATAACCCCAGTTTCGTAATAGTTACGCTGCCCGATTGATTTAGGGTTCCGTAACAACTGTCGTGGTTCTGCCCGACGTAGTTGTTGGAATGCCGTCTCGGGGAGGGTATTATTAATATTTTCAAAGGATTATGATACTAACCTATGTACATTTGTATAAATTATAGATTATTCCCAGGAAACCCTTACGCGAAGTCTAAGATAGCAATGTGAGTTTATCCTCGTTTTGTTAACCTTTTTGGAATATTTTACAAAACCTTAATTGTTTACAATGTGATTAAGCGGTGATTGAGTCTTTATAGTTCTTCAATTACTGCCGGTATTATGGGGTTTTGTATACAAAATTTATTACTACGAGTAGTAGTATTAAGTCGGAATGACAATACATTACCATTGGACGACGAGTTAGCCAATGGGTAATTTGACCATAGCCACAGATCCGGTCGAGTAGCAAATACTGAATGAGTAATTGTGTAGACATAAACAATGTGATCGCTCTCAATACTGTTTTAATTGATAAAATGTTTCTTGATTAAACTGGGATTCACACACCAGTATTTCCGACTGACAAATGTTTTTAAAACACGTTACAGGAAACAAAATGTGACAGCCAATTAGTGAAAAGCCAGCTGGAGAGCACTGAAGGCTTGGGAAAAATGTGGCTATAAAAGTTACCTAATAAACGATGTTTTAAATTCAATAAAATAGGGTTTGTCCCTATAAATGTATTGTAATAGGAAACTTGGGTTTTGCCCATGTGTTTATTAATATCAATTATGGTGGTTTTACTCTGATAAACATTTCCTAACTACGGTCCTGATGTAAATTCCGCTGCCAAATTAACGAAACCTGATACCACCACCACTGAGTTCGCGTCCGCCCGTTCCCGGGACAGATAAGGGATCGGGGGTTGCGACAGAAGGTGGTATCAGAGCCTAGCCACTGGTCTGAGCCAAAGAAGTGTTCTGCTGACACTTAAATTTTATATTTTGTGTTAGGAAATAAATTACGGAAATACGTGCATAACTGTATTTATTTGTTATGTGTTATTTGACTATTTGTTAGTTTACAGTATGAGTTATCAAGGACCCTCAGACATGAATCGTCAGTTGTCTGATTCACCTAAGAGTGAAGGTACTTCTTCACAGCCTGCCCTTTCTGGGTATTCTGCTGATCAGGAAGAAAGAGTGTTTGCTTTTAAAACTCAGTCAGAAGAGCCATTCCCTCATAAGAAACGAGGATGGTTAAGTAAGGAAGCCTTTGCTCGTAGGAAAAGAATGCGAAAGTTGCAACAGCAAAGAGTTTTAGCAGCTGCTAAGCGTAGAACAGATGCCCATACACAGGATATGCTTAATAGAAGCCTAGCCAATTTTCATATCCTAGCTACAACTACTGCTGACCCAAGTCTGGAACAATTAGTAGCACCCCAATCACAACTACCAATCCAAGACCAACCCATGGAGATAGAAAACCCGGAAAACCAAGTGGAAATGCATGACTTTAACCAGGAAGAAATCCCTAGGATACCTGCACCAAACCCCCTAGACCCAAATTACGACCCCTGGTGGGACGATAATAGGGACTTTGTGCAACGTTACCCTATTCATGAAGACACACCCATACAGAACATAGGAGCCCATCCAGGTATGGACCCTTTAGATCCCTATTTCCACGATGATTATATTAGGGAGATCTTAGAAGATCCTTACCAATTTCAGGCACCTACACCTCCATATCAGGAACCCGCACCCCAGATTCCAAACCCAGTCCGTGAACCTGCACCCCCAATGAGTGCAAAAAACGTCCAAGAACTTAGGACTTTTGGGGGGGAAATTTTAGAGAGCAGTGAGAGAATGCGTCAGATGGGAGAGCGTCTCGTATGGAAATACGATGAGCCCAATATGGATTTTTGGATAAATCCATATCCGTGAATGTGAGAATGGAGGAAATGGTAGTAGTAATAATAATAAATTATAATGTAATAAAAATAAAATAAAATATGTGTGTACTGATGCATATTACTATTAGTGTGATTCTATTTCTGTTGGTATTATAATTTTTATTTCAGTACTAGTGTGTAATAGACGCTTAGTATATGGAAATAGAGTACAAGTCGCAATGATCGACGCTTTTGGCAAAAATGCGTGTCATGTGATTAACTATATTAAAATATTATTTGTGATATTAATATGGGGTAATTGTTTAAAATTCAGATGGCCGACGAAGGAAATCAAGGAAATCTGAATAACGATAACCAGAGTTACATTAACGTGGTTAATGAGAATCCAAGCATCAATAATAATCAAGTGGATAATAGTGCTATACAACACGTAGTAGCACAAGGAATTATAGATGCAATGTCATTTATTCTTCAAACTGTTAAGGATGCTGATAATAAAAGTAAGCATAGCAGTAAGCGACCAAGTGAACCAGAACACAGCGTGAAAAATGGACCAATACTTCCATTGCCTATTCCCAAAAGGAGAAGAACCGTGTCTTACGGTTGTTCATATAAAGAATTCTGGTCTTGTAAACCAATGGAATTCTTGGGCAATGAAGGGGCCATTGCAACCTTACGCTGGATAGAAAAGACTGAGGCAGTCTTAAGGATAAGCAAGTGTGCTGAAGAAGATAAAATACTATTTGCTTCTAATCTGTTTAAGAATGCAGCACTAGAATGGTGGAACACTATCCTCCAAACAAGAGGAAGTGATAAAACCTATAATATGGAATGGGAAGAATTTAAGGACAGGTAGAAAGGAAATTCTGCCCACCCAATGAAAAGGAACAGATAGCAAACAAATTCCTAAACCTTAGGATGACTGGTGTGGATAGTAAGGGATACACTAAAATATTCTTTGAATATGCCAGAATAGTGCCAACTCTTGCTTCACCAGAACCAGTGTTAATCTCCCGTTATATTTGGGGATTAATTGGAGAGATAAGACACATAGTCAAGGCAGCTAGACCTCAAACCATAGAAGAAGCTGTAGAATTAGCAAATACCTTGACAGATGAATTAGTCCGTACCCGAGAAGAGGATCAAAGAAGGAAGCTAACCCAAAGACTTACACAAGAATTTCGTTCTGGAAATTCTAACCGTGGGAAAAATATAGGTTCTACTTCTACACCCTACTGTAGGTATTGCAAAAGAAAGCATTCTTGAAAATGCTCCATATACTGTAACTTTTGCAAAATATCGGGACACAAGGAAGAAAACTGCATGAAGAAAGCTAACAGCCGGGTATGTTACAATTGCGGAGAACAAGGTCATATCAAGCTAAATTGTCCAAAATTAGCTCCAGCTCCAGACAACAAGAATACTAAAAATGCTAGAGCATTTGTTCTGACTGCAGATGAAGCCAAGATGATTCCAGATGTCATAGCTGGTACGTTTTTAGTTAATGATGTCTTTGCTAAAGTATTATTTGACTCTGGTGCAAACCAAAGTTTTATTAATACATCATTTTGCAAATTTCTAAATTAGTCATTAACTAAACTACCACTAGAATGCTTAGTAGAGACAGCCAATGGAGAAACCGTTAGGATTTCTGAAATCTTGCAAGAAGCAAGAATATAAATTTTAAACCAAACATTTAGGGCAAATCTTTATCCAATGAATCTGGCAGGATTCGATGTTGTTTTAGGAATGGATTGGTTAATAGCCAATAAAGCCAGTATTTTATGTGATCAAAAGTCAATCCAAGTAAATTCACCAAAAGGTAAAAAGATCACAATTAAAGGAGATAAACCCTATAGGTCCACTAAGTTCATCTTTGTGATGAAAACTGTAACTTATATAAGAAAAGGATCATTAGTGTATTTGATTTCTATAATAACTAACACTAAAGGAAAGGATTTAAAAGATATTCCAGTAGTATCTCAGTTTTCAGATATATTTCCAGAAGAATTGCCAGGGCAACCTCCGGATAGAGAAGTTGAATTCAGGATCCATTTAATACCAGGAACATCACCGATTGCCAAAGCACCTTACCGTTTGGCACCTGCAGAAATGCAAGAACTAAAGAAACAATTAGATGAATTATTGGAAAAGGGATTTATACAACCAAGTTCATCGCCATGGGGAGCGCCGATACTGTTTGTTAAAAAGAAGGACGGATCAATGCGTATGTGCATTGACTACCGTGAATTAAACAAGGTCACGATTAAGAATCGGTATCCATTACCAAGAATCGATGATCTGTTTGATCAATTGCAAGGAGCTCGATTTTTCTCTAAAATCGATTTAAGATCAGGATATCATCAATTAAAGGTACAGGAAGAGGACATTCCTAAGACCGCATTTAGAACAAGGTATAGTCATTATGAATTTACTGTCATGCCATTTGGTTTAACCAATGCCCCAGCTGCATTTATGGACATGATGAACCGAATATGTAAGCCATATTTGGATAAATTCATAATTGTATTCATAGATGATATTCTAATTTACTCTAAGAGTAAAGAGGATCATGCAAAACATTTGCACGCACTTTTAAGTCTATTAAGAAAGGAAAAGCTTTATGCTAAATTCTCTAAGTGCGAATTTTGGTTAGAACAGGTACAATTCCTTGGACACCTAGTCAATCATGAAGGAATTCATGTAGATCCAACAAAAATCGAGGCGATTACTAAATGGAAAACCCCTGAATCACCAACCGAGGTTAGAAGTTTCTTAGGATTAGCCGGTTATTATAGAAGATTCATTCGAGATTTCTCTAGAATAGCCATTCCCTTAACTAAGCTAACCTGTAAATCTGTTAAGTTTGAATGGGGATTAAAACAAGAAGAAGCCTTTAGAATCCTTAAGCAAAGATTAACCCATACACCCATACTAGCATTACCAGAAGGAGTTGAAGACTTTGTAGTCTATTATGATGCTTCTAAATTAGGTTATGGATGCGTATTGATGCAACGTCAAAAGGTTATAGCCTATGCATCTAGACAACTTAAGAATCATGAAGAGAATTATTCAACTCATGATCTAGAATTAGGAGCTATAATTTTTGCTCTTAAAATCTGGAGACATTACCTTTATGGTAGTAAGTTTACCATATTCACTGATCATAAGAGTTTAAGGTATATTTTCAAACAAAAGGAGTTGAATATGAGACAAAGACGCTGGATGGAGATGCTTAGTGATTATGATTATGATATCCAGTATCATGAAGGAAAAGCAAATGTAGTGGCAGATGCTTTAAGCCGAAAGTATCATGAAAAACCAAAAAGGGTACGTTCTCTTAAATTAAATCTGCAAGTAGATTTAAATGATCAGATAAGAGAAGCACAAGAATCAGTAATCAAGGATGATTCTGAAAAATTAAAAGGTATGCTAAAAGAATTGGAACAATGAATAGATGGAATTTTGAGATTCCATAAAAAGAGAATGTTGATACCTAAATTAGGAAATCTACGTAATCGTATATTAGAAGAAGCTCATAAATTTAAGTATACGATGCATCCAGGAAGTGATAAAATGTACCAGGATTTAAGGAAAAATTTCTGGTGGATAGGAATGAAAAAGGACATAGCAGCCTATGTTTCTAAATGTTTAACCTGTTCACAAATCAAAGCTGAATATCAGAAACCCTCAGGTTTGTTACAACAATTAGAAATGCCAGTTTGGAAATGGGAATTGATAACAATGGATTTTGTTACTAAATTACCCAAAACAAAGAAAGGTAATGATACAATCTGGGTGATTGTAGATAGGCTAACCAAGTCAGCTCATTTTCTACCAATGAAAGAAACTTTCACTATAGAACAGTTAGCCAAGTTATATGTAAATGAAATTGTTTCTTTACATGGCATTCCTTTATCAATTGTTTCTGATAGAGATAGCCGCTTTACCTCTCATTTTTGGTCAAGTTTCCAAAAGGCAATGGGAACCAAGTTAAAATTAAGCACAGCTTATCATCCTCAAACGGACGGACATAGCGAAAGGATAATTCAGACAATGGAGGATATGCTTAGAGCTTGTGTAATTGATTTTGGAGGTAATTGGGACGATCACTTACCTTTAATAGAATTTTCTTATAATAATAATTATCACACAAGTATAAATGCTTCACCATTCGAAGCACTTTATGGACGAAAGTGCTGAACCCCAGTCTGTTGGGCAGAAATTGGGGAAAAGCAACTATCTGGACCTGAGATAGTACAAGAAACAACCAACAAGATCATTCAAGTCAAGGAACGATTGAAAGCAGCACGTGATCGACAGAAGAGTTATGCTGATAACCGACGTAAACCCTTGGAGTTTCAAGTAGGAGATAAAGTGTTATTAAAAGTCTCTCCTTGGAAAGGAATAGTAAGATTTATCAAACGGGGAAAGCTAAGTCCCAGGTATGTCGGACCTTTTGAGATTATTAGAAGAATAGGACCAGTAGCCTATCAGCTACAACTGCCAGAGGAAATGGCAGGAATACATGATGTATTTCATGTATCTAATCTCAAAAAGTGTTTAGCTGACGAATCACTGATAGTACCTCTTAAGGATATAGAGGTAAATGAACAACTCAAGTTTGTAGAAAGGCCTCTACGGATTGAAGACAGGAAAGTCAAGAATCTCAAACATAAGAGACTAGTTCTAGTCAAAGTGAAGAGGGACTCCAAAAGAGGACCTGAGTACACATGGGAGCTTGAAGCAGAAATGAAAAGGAAATATCCACACTTATTTCAGTAGATCTCGAGGACGAGCTCTAAAATAAGGTGGGGAGAATGTAACAACCCTCGGTAAAACCGACACCCTTATAATATTTCCGACACTTTGGTATATTATAAAATGTCCCAATATGTATTATAATACACCCCGTATGTGAAAACGAGCCAGAGATACGATATAGTATATAAAATAAATAAAAATTAGAAAATAGTAAGTTGAGGCGGGCCGCGTAGACCCACCCCAACCATTTACGCGGGCGGTATGAGGGTGTAGACCGGACTTCACTGATTTCTTTAGTTTAGGCGGGCCGCGTAAGCTTTAGCTTACTCTTACGCGGGCCGCTAGAAATCATCAAACGCGGAGACATCCTAGGCCGACACGTGTCGACATCGTGGCGGACCTACACATCGACTCAGCTAAGCTATTTTGTTGACCAGGGTTGACACGGGCCGCGTAACCCTGGCCTATGCTTTACGCGGGCCGCGTGAGGACCAGAATCAGGCACTATATAAAGGAGGCCTCGGGTTTCACTTTCCGTCACTCACATCTTTCATTCTAAACAAAATTCTGAAGTTATAAGCATTATAGTCGGGTATTATACCCCTAATTAGCGAGGTTCTGCTCCGTTGTAAGTATTATAACCCCAGTTTCATAATAGTTACGCTGCTCGATTGATTTAGGGTTCCGTAACAACTGTCGTGGTTCTGCCCGACGTAGTTGTTGGAATGCCGTCTCGGGGAGGGTATTATTAATATTTTCAAAGGGTTATGATACTAACCTATGTACATTTTTATAAATTATAGATTATTCCCAGGAAACCCTTACGCGAAGTCTAAGATAGCAATGTGAGTTTATCCTCTTTTTGTTAACCTTTTTGGAATATTTTACAAAACCTTAATTGTTTACAATGTGATTAAGCGGTGATTGAGTCTTTGTAGTTCTTCAATTACTGCCGGTATTATGGGGTTTTGTATACAAAATTTATTACTACGAGTAGTAGTATTAAGTCGGAATGACAGTACATTACCATTGGATGACGAGTTAGCCAATGGATAATTTGACCATAGCCACAGATCTGGTCGAGTGGCAAATACTGAATGAGTAATTGTGTAGACATAAACAATGTGATCGCTCTCAATACTGTTTAAATTGATAAAATGTTTCTTGATTAAACCGTGATTCACTCACCAGTATTTCCGACTGACAAATGTTTTTAAAACACGTTACAGGTAACAAAATGTGACAGCCAATTAGTGAAAAGCCAGCTGGAGAGCACTGAAGGCTTGGGAAAAATGTGGCTATAAAAGTTACCTAATAAACGATGTTTTAAATTCAATAAAATAGGGTTTGTCCCTATAAATGTATTGTAATAAGAAACTTGGGTTTTGCCCATGTGTTTATTAATATCAATTATGGTGGTTTTACTCTGATAAACATTTCCTAACTACGGTCCTGATGTAAATTCCGCTGCCAAATTAACGAAACCGGATACCACCACCACTGAGCTCGCGTCCGCCCGTTCCCGTGACAGATAAGGGATCAGGGGTTGCGACACTATGCGCCTTAATTTCTTCTACTGTCATGTTGAAATTTGCTTGTGTTTGCTTAAAACGACTTCATTATGCGTCTTTCCACAAAACCCAAATGGATACTGGACATTTGACAGAAGCAACTTTTCCATTTTGGAAACCCATGAATCACTTTAGGCACTTGTAACAGATCTTTTAATTCAAGGATATATAACGGTTTTATTTTGCACCAACCTACCACATAATCTCACACCCTCTGTGCAAACATGCAGCCAACGAACAAATGAGCAGCCGACTCATCCTCTCCCAAACATATCTTACACCGAACATCCGGGATAAAATATGCCGACGTACCAGTTCAGTTTGACGTTGGCAGCCGGTTCTGTACAAAACTTCAAGCCATAAATTTAACTTTTAATGGTACCCATCCATTCCAATCGAAGTCTATGCGCAACTTTGCAAAATTTCTTTTTTCCATCCGTCACCTTAAACTTTTAACAGTAAATTGGCCGGACGACTCTAAATTCCACGACCATATTTCACTGTGTGTATGTAGATAACTTGGAAACTTTGAAAGAAAAATAATTATTTAGCAGGACATTCTAAAAAAGATATGCTGTGATCTATATGATATTATACTACAGCTTGCCTTAATGATCTATATGATATTATACTAAAGCTTACCTTAATAATAACAGGGAAGCTGGTCTCATTAGCTAGCCAGATGCCCTCATTACTAAAAGATAACCTTATCCACAATGTTCATCACCACAAATGATGATGTCTTTTAAAGCAGCTGCAAACCTGCAATATAGCATTTATTGTTGGTCAAATTTCAAAGATATGATGACCCAAAATTGGCATTTCATTTTGTAAATAAGCTTGGTTTTAAAAAGCGAGAGGCACTCCAAGGTCTTTAGGTCCTGAAAGCAGAGGCGCGTGACAAAAGCTTTACTTACGCGAGGCGTTGCTCTATGCACAACCATATATGGTTTACATACAACCAAAAGCTTTTAATATATCAGTCTTTTATTCAAACCATTGATGGTTTCTTATCCCATTAGTTGTTTATCACCCTTGCACCTCGTGCATGCTTTTAAAACCAAGGAAATAAGTGATAGTTTGTGGAATGGAGGTAAAAATGTCTTAAATTTAGTTTAAAGGAGGGGTAGAAAAGTAAATTTATTGCTTACCCTCCGTATATAGCTCTCATGTTCATGACATTCCTCACAGTTGACCAATATATCCTGAGATCACTCTTATAAGACTTGTTGAGCACACGTTTCCAGTGTTGGCCATGGTTTAGGCCATCGGACCCATGCACCTGTGCAGCAACGGGTACCTTGTGGATGCATGTCGGCATAGGTACTTTCCTATAAGAAATAACATACATTAGACATGGGTTTATGATGAAAAGCCATACTTTATTAATTTTATTCTTCCCAAACTACCTGAACCTCCCAGCACTTATTAGATTAATGTCAGACCATACCACTTAGGTTATCATAATTGGCCTACCATATGTATTTTTAAAGTCTTTGGCATCCTTCGTCATCTTCAAAAGATCGAGCATACCTACACAAACTTATAACATGTCAATTTCGACCCATTTATAGGTTGAATGCCACACAATCAGGCCAGACAAGTTGAAAGTTGACCAGAGTGCAATCCAAATTTCAAATGCATAGTCTTCAAATTTGTTTATCATTATTGTTATAATATTGTTTATGTAACCATATTTGACCTATTAATTATATATTACGTTTAAAAAGGGATATGAAATGCGCTTAGGTCAACTACGGCTGCTACATGGGTCTTGTTCGTGGGGTGGCAGGTCGAACCAAACACGAACCCAAAAGTCGTATCACACACATGAACCTCAACACAACACGTGTACTCACAAGTTGACACGAACATGATTCGTTTAGTTTAACCTGGATTTTTTAACTTTTTTGGGTATTAATACTTTAAAACTCTAATTTTACATATTGTTATAATATATTGATTATTTAAAAATTTAAAAAAATGGACAAAAAATGTTGAACTGGCAGCCAGCAGGTATGAAATAAAAAACGACCTACCCATTTTTTCACATGAATGATTATATGGGGTTAGACTCGTTAAAATTTGTCTCTCCTTATAAATTACTAATATATCTAATACCTCCAACAAAAAAAAAAGCCAAAACTTTGTTTTCGCCAAAACCAAGGTTTTGAGTAATCAACCATTAATAAATCCCACGTAAACGTAAACTTACCGAAATAACTTACAAAATAATATGATGATATTACCTCCAAAAACATTTCAGCGTTAGAAGAATCTTTTGTAGGTGAATGAAATAAGAAACCAAAAGTTTCAAGAACACCTCTGAGTTCTGAATAGCTTGGTAGCCAATCAATCTATATCGAGTGTCAGCTGGTGGGAGCCTCAATTGTGCCTTCCAGTCTTGGGAACTTCAATGAGAAAACGATTAGACTTCCAGTGTTTGAATAACCATCGGTAAATTCATCTCCTTGGCTTCCTCAATATCAGTTTCTTCTTTAGGAAGTCAGTATGCATCAAGCATGATGGTAATCCACTTATGCAGCTCCTTTGGAGTTCTGTTCCAAACATTAAACAAAATAATAAATAAAAATTCATATTAAAAAAAAGTAAAATAAAAGAATAAACAGTGAGTGATTTACGTGTATATCGGATTAGGATCCCTGACTCCAGCGAAGACCTGGATTACAAAACAGAAGGCAAAGAGAGCCACAACATATCAAATAAAATAGAAATAAAACTAAACACAAGACATGGTGTTAGACACCCAATCTACTCAGCAACACTTAATGGTCTTGTTCCAGTTATTAAGCCATGTGTCTCTTAAGCTTTGTTTAGTGTAGATTATAACGAATAAGTTAACAGTTCAAAGAAATGATATGCGTTTCTCTAAATTCGACTTTTTCATCTGAAAGCAATAATCAAGAATAATTGGTAACAAATGTTTAGTTTTATTCAAATATAACTGAATCGCTAAACATGTCTAAAGGGATAATACATTGATGAGTCCTGCATAGTGTTTAAATTTAAACTCCCTCTATAGAATTGCATTCACGCAATTTTACGATACCATTTCATAACATATGTAAGTTAGTCATTAAGCCGAAAATATATCATGAGTGTTGAATGAAGTAGATGTTCAAAAGTATATTGAAGGATTTAATCCAATTAAAATAGCGGCATGTAACACCCCAAAACCCGAATGTTTATAATTTTCGTATGTTCCTATATGACCTAGCATGAAATAAATAACTAGGCTATTTAACCTAGTTAAGTGTGTGGTTAAAAGTATTAAAAGACAAGAGTTGTGCCAAATATGTTTTAGTGGCAAACACGAGGGTCTAAAGTGGGACAAAATGAAAGATGAATTACCAAATTAAAAGAACTCAACACACACATAAACACACACATCGTATAGTATGGAATGTTTGATTTTTAAAAGTTGACATAAGAAGAAAACTATGTCATTAAGAAGTGAGTCTCAAAGGTTTGAGTGAAAATTTCGAGTATTGGTTAAATTCTCGTATAATGAATTTGCATGACAAGTATACTTATGCAAATTAAGAAATGCATGAAATGAGAGTAATAGTAATGTAAAATGAATAGGATGATTTGAAAGTAACGTAAGGGTAAGCATGGTACAAATAACTATAGAAACGTATAACGATGTTAACTTTGGAGTTAAGTACGAATGCACGACTATGAAATAGTAACTTCGTTGCGATAACGAAGCAAAATTAAATATTATGTAATATATGTATAGAATGTGATCTTAAAGGATGAGATGAAGGTATTAGACCAGTTATGAACGGATCATATGAAAGTAAGCATTATTATAGGTTTGAATGTATATGTACATTGAACTGTTACTAACCGGTCAAGGAAATGAGTAGGTTACGTGGAAGTATGGAATGGAAAGTATAGACTTGTTAGGAAGAAGTCAATTGTATAAATACTTATGAATTGAGATAGGATGATTGCTTATAATTATGATGTGACCGTGAAGTCAAACATAGATATGTGTATGTGTAAACGGAAGTGAGAAAGGTTTCGGGGACGAAACCTTGTTTAAGGGGGGTAGACTTGTAACACCCCAAAACCCGAATGCTTATAATTGTAGTATGTTCCTATATGACCTAGCATGAAATAAATAACTAGGCTATTTAACCTAGTTAAGTGTGTGGTTAAAAGTATTAAAAGACAAGAGTTATGCCAAATATGTTTTAGTGGCAAACACGAGGGTCTAAAGTGGGACAAAATGAAAGATGAATTACCAAATTAAAAGAACTCAACACACACATAAACACACACATCGTGTGTGTTCGAGAAGGAGCCAGGAGCTCCATGAAAGCTCACAAACCCTAACCATGAAGATCACCAAATTGAAGGGTTAATTGTAGCTCAAATTCAAGAAGAAATATGGATTAATGATCACCTTCATAAGGAGATCATAAGGTATGTCTTAAAAGTTAGATTGGTGATCTTTCACGAAGTGGGTTATGATGTAAATTACGAATTTGAATGAAATTGAGAATGGGTGTGTGTTAGAATCATCATATAGAACATGGATTATGCATGGTTTAGGTTAATTTGATGTTTAAGGGTGAAACCCGTTTGTTATGGTGAAGATGATGACATGGGTAAATCATCCATGTCCAAATTATTGCCTATTATTGATGTACTTTGACATATATGATGAATTGTTGTTAGAAGAATTGAATAAAATGTGATACTAGTATGTTTGATGTTTATGCATGAATGATTTATGTTGATTAGAAGGAGGAATTTGATGAATTATGTATAAGATTAGAAGGATATGCATGAGCTAGTTGTACACTATGCTTAGGGGGTAGTACACACATTAAAAGTATGATGAACTTATGATGAATTTGAGATTTGATCACTTGTAGGTGATTAACAAAGTAAGTTATGAAGTGGGTTTTGATTATATGATAGAAATGACGATATGCTTATGTTAATGATGTTTGAAGTCATATATGTCTTTGAATGTTTAAAGAAATCGGATAAGAAATGATAGATTAGCATGTTATAAGGTTAAGTGATAAATTTAATATAAGATACGTGTGATAAAAATGTTTTGATGAATAATGGATAAGCTAACTATCTTGAGAATGATATATGATAGTTGATGCTTGGTAAGCGACATGGAAGATTGGGAAAGAAGCGGGTCAAACGGGACTAATGCGCACGGGAAGCATATTCGGATGCAACGTAAGTAAAGCTTACACCCCTTTTTGTAGAATATCTATTCAGTGTATAGATTACGGACATGGTAAGTAAATATGTGTATTATTAAATATGTGAATTATGATGTTCCGACAAGTTTTGGTATGGGCCGGAACATGTGGTTATGTTAAGAAACTAAGCTTGATGGTTAAAAAGGGTAAAAAGGGCATCATGGTAATTTTGGTTGCAAGTTAACGAAAGAATAAGTTACATGGAAGGGGTAACGAATAACTAAAATCCCACAAGGATAAAAATGATATTTAGACTTAACGGGTCGAATGGTGAAGATGTCACCATTTGGCATTATCGACTAATGAATTGTTTTGTTAAGTATTATGAATTCACAGAACGTATAGCAAAAGGATTTGCGTTGCTATTATCTAGCAATTTAGCGGATGAAGTATTAAAATGGGTCATAGCATTGATTCGAGCCAGGTATGTATGAGTAGAGTCGTTGCTAAGTCATAGGATTGGGTAAATAGGTAAGGAAGTCCTTTATTGTAAAGGATGGGTCAGAGTTGACCAAAACGCCCTTGATGGGTATATCGGGCAAACAACCGTAAAAGTTGTTTAGAGACAAGTTAATTGATTAAGGGAAATGTTTTGGACACGTATGAAAGTGGGAAGTATGGTTTTTGTTAGTCATAAACCTTAAATGCGCAAATACCCTTAACGGGTCAAAATAAGGTTTTGAGCAAAAATGGGTTAATAAGATGCAAGAAATCAGGAAATTGAACCTTATGTGATAAGCGACTTTGAAATTATAAGGTTCGTATAAAATTAAGGTCAAACAAACATGTTTTGTTGATAAATGCATGAACGTGTCAAAACTTTGTAAAAAGGTAATAAGTCGATAGCTTAAAAGTTCAGAATTTTGTTAGTTCGGATGTCAGATGTTAACTCCATGTGATGGAGAATTAAATTACGATCGCGTAGGAAAAAGAATCAGGTAAAACGGATCAATAACGAATGAGTTATGTCCGTTTTCGTGAAACTTGGGTTGGCTGGGAATTTTGCAGCAACAAATAAGAAGCTTGCTGTCAAAGAAGGGCCTAGGTGGGGCGTCTAGCCCCTAGGTGGGGCGTCTAGCCCCTAGGTGGGGCGTCTAGCCCCCCCTGAATCCCAAAATTGTTTATTTTGGTTGTTTTGTTTCATGAACCTGTTTAAATGCGTTTTTAAACGCCTGTAAGCTAAGTATGATCAACTTATTTTATGTTTTAGGAGATGTAGATACGTATGAAGGTATGTATGTATGTATGATTATAAGTTGTTTGTATGATTGAATGTATGTTTGTGTGTCTCTATACACGTATTTAGAAATGTATGTAAGCATGTATGCACCTACGTATGTATGCTTATAAGTATGTGAGCAAGTATACGCGGATATATGAAGGTATGTATGTGAGTAGGCATGTATGAGTTAGGTATGTTGCAAGTAGGGATGTATGTATGTATATATGTATAATGTTATGAGTGTACGTAATGATGTAGGTATGTGTGTATGTAGATACGTATGTAATGATGTAGATGTGTTTACATGTGGGTATGTACGTATGTATGTAATTGGTTATGTGTGAACGTATGAATATGTATAAGTATGTATGAAAGTAGGTACGCATGTATCCAATGAAATTGAGTACTAACGATAATATTAGCGTGCCTGGTGAATGAAGTGTAATGCAGGAATAACAAAGAAGTCTCACCACGGATTGTGTGATTAGATGGAAAGCTGGGATGTAAAGAGTTAACGGAACGAAAAGCAAACGTGAATAAATCTTGTATGTTTATAATGCGTACTAATGTTATGAATTTTATGTGGTGAGCGCAGGTAGTACGAGTCATGAGGATCATCAAGGAATAGAGATCGAGGATCGAGTCACAAGACAGATTGTACGGGAATGATGGTGTATGAAATATAGAAAACCCATGTTACGTTTTTTTTTTTAATTGTAAATGAGTCGATTGATGATTTCCTGTGAAAAAGTTGTGTTAAAATGAAATTTTAAGTAAGTCAAGATATTTATAAGGAAAGAAATTTTATGGCATTTACTTCCGCTGCGACTTTTTGTCAAATACGAATTAGGGTCTTACACGGCAACATGAAACTTGGTATAGTTAATCACAAGAAAATAAGCAAACATTGAATGAATATGTCCAAGCGTTATGTCATGCGTTAACCCGAGGCGTATTGCGAAAAAAAAACATAAAAACAACCCGTTTTGACCCATAACTGAGTTTACTTTTTTTAACCAATATTGTAGAAAAAAATAAAATTACCTGAACTTCGGAACCGATTTTTTTTTGTAGTTCATGTATTGGCATTATAAAAAGCCTCAACTCTACCAATATCTTCCTGTTATCCATCATAAAGATATGCTTGTACATACGTACATAAAGATCCCCTTCACTTGTAATTGTTTTTTTTTTTTACTTTCACCTGTACATACGTATATAAAAAAGCCCTTCACTTGTAATTGTTTTTTTTTTTTCACAGCAGACAAATAAAATTAAAATGGAACCATGAATTTAATTTTGAAGAGATTTGGGAGTTAAGTAAGATCATCCTCCTCCATCTCCGAGCCTCCCAGGCCTTTAGCATTATCCTATATATTAAAAAACAAAGCTTGTGAATAGTTCCTTCACCATTCAAAGCTTGCCACGTGGCATGGATAGTTCCTTCACCATTCAAAGCTTGTCACGTTGCAAGCCTTTTGTTTTTTTTTTCATTTAAAATGAATAGTACCTTCTCCATTTTAACCTTGCCACGTGGCAAGTTTTTTTTTTTCCATTTATCCATCTTTTATCAAAATACCTGTACGGTCCTGTTCGGTCTCGGTACATGAAGGTAAAAACCGGCACCAGCCTGGTACAGAAAACATCAAATATAGGTACCGAATTGATATTGAAAATTTTTAGTTAGGGAAATTCGGTACTTCTAACCAATACCATTTGCTCATCCCTGATCACGGGTACCGTACAAACACCAACGGTATCGTACAATTTTTTTTATTGATTTTCTTCAACTTTATTGTTTTTTTAGTTTAAGGGCTAGGGATGAGCTCGGTGCCAACCGATACTAAATTGGTACTGGTACCGAAAATACCGGTTACGGTACAGGTATATGAAGGTAAAAACTGGTAGCAAACCGGTACTAGGAACGCCAAAAGTTAAAACCGAATTGACTTAAAATCTTTCGGTTCAGGAAATTTGGTACCGTTACCCAATACCATTTGCTCATCTCTGACCACGGGTTTCATACGAACAACATCATTACCATAAAACTTTTTTTGTTGATTTTCTTTCGGTTATACTATTTGCTCATCCCTGATCACGGGTACCGTACAAACACCAACGGTATCGTGCAACTTTTTTTATTGATTTTCTTCAACTTTTAGTGTTTTCTTTTTTTTAGTTTAAGGGCTAGGGATGAGCTCGGTGCCAACCGATACTAAATTGGTACTGGTATCGAAAATACCGGTTACGGTACAGGTATATGAAGGTAAAAACTGGTAGCAAATCGGTACCAGGAATTGCTACCGAATTGACTTAAAATCTTTCGGTTCAAGAAATTCGGTACCGATACCCAATACCATTTACTCATCTCTGACCACGGGTTTCATACGAACAACATCATTACCATAAAACTTTTTTTGTTGATTTTCTTTCGGTTATCTTATACTGTTTTTTTCTATATTTTCTTTTTATTCTTGTCAGCGGTTCTATGCGTAACGCGCTCGTAGTGATTTCAAAACACATGTAAACACAGACTAAATGACAAAAGAAGTTCGCCGCAACGCGGCCATATTAATAAACCTAGTTTACTTAATTCTCCACAAAAGGGTTGCCTAGCTTCCATTCATCCTGTCACCAAATATTACACATGCTCTGGAACAACAAATAAAGAATGGTAGAAATTGGTAATAAGCCGATCACAGAAATCTTTGTGCTTGATTAGGCTATTGAATTCCCAATAGACATAACCATTCAACATCAATTATCCTCACCTTCACAAAACTATGATTGGGAGTGGAAACAACCATTCATTCAACCATCTGATACAGAATCAAAGTCCAGCTGCATATCTACAATTTCAGATCAAATTAGGGATTTGATTTAACATTTAAGGCTCAGAGAATTATGTATTAGTAAAAAAAAAAAGCTAAATCATTAGACCCGAATAGCACAATACTTGAAGACTACCTGCCCTGAATCGATCAAGCAAAACACACATGCTAATAGAACAAACTCAAATCCAAATTAATCCTGAATCAACTTCAAATATTGAATCGTCAAAATCTGCACATAAATAACGCTAAATTCATCAAAAATATAAGTAGATAACGCATCATTTGAATATGATAAATAGATTAATAAAACAACAAAGAATCTAACTTCATGAAACATACTGGAATAAACCCTTTGGCTTGTTGAATCAAAACCGTGAAGAGCTCACAGATCCATCAAGACCTTGTGGTTGAATAAGAAACAACAGAGATGAGATTATAAGGCACATAATAACATAAACTCATATGAGATTATTCAAAAACATTTGAGTGTTTGGATGTGCTTATCCTGGCAAGCTCCTAAACCCTAACAGCCGCTAGCCGAATTAGGAAGAACAACCGCCGCTGCATTAATAAGGCAGAACCCTAGCCGCCATCATCTAGGTTCTCGGCCAAAACAAATTCAGCCATCATCAACCTTTACCTAAATCAGTCTATTAAAACCCTAAGAAAAAAAGCATAAGTTAATCGATCTTCAAATCATGTATAATAAAACCTAATGAACATAATCGTTCACAAAACAACATCAACAACGTCGATTAAGACTCAAGGACATTATCGTAGAGTGGAAAGCCTTCAAATCCGTCGATTAAGACTCAACAACGATTATTCTATAAATCAATCAGAAAAGAAGTCCATATCGGAATCCTTACCTTCGATTATCACTGATGAAGGTGAGGAGATTGATAAACGCCGTGGAACAGGATCGATTGAAACGGTGAGAAGAAGAATCGCCGTCGAAGAAGATCGATTGAAGAGGTGATAATCAAAATCGCCGTTTAGGTTTTTGAGGGAATCGGTTGAATGAGAATGATTGAATGAGAGAGAATATGAATGAAACGTACAAAAGAAGGTTCTCCAATCCTTGATTTTTAGCTATGCCACATGTACTGCCACATATGCAGCTTATTTGGCTTAAACCAATGGGTGACAAGTGTCCCCCAATGGTTTTGTTTATTATATATATAGATTACGTTTTACAGATTACGATGTGGATTTATTTTGTTTTGTAGATTTAAGTGCGAGTGATAATCATTCATCAGTCAACTCTAATTTCACTGTTATTGTTTTAATTATATTTCAAATTTGAGATTAGATGACAGTGAGTGTCTGAAAGGCTGGGGGTTGGCTGGGTTGAAGGTGACGGTGGAGGTGGAGGTGGAGGTGGTGGCGATGGATTGAAGGTGGAGATGGTGGCTTGGTGGGTTTTAAAGAGAGGGGGAAGTACTGGGAATGGGAGGTTGAAGAAGATGGTTTTAAATGTTCAAGGGTAATATAGTCATTTCACATATAGTTAACTGAGAAATTTAACAGAGGTTAGGGATGGGGACCAACCGAGTGCATTTTTGACAACTTTTGGAACCACGCGTGTAATTAGTAAACCAGTAGGACCAAGTTTGAAATTTTTGCAAACCACAGGGACCAACCAAGCATTTAACTCTAAAAATAAATCATTTTTTTATATTATATATATACACATAACCGAAGAAACACTTTCTGATAATAACATGATTAACTGATGTTATTCCGGCTTTGGCTGGGTGATAGAGACTTGTCTTTTGAGGAGAAGATTAGGGTTCAAATCTTGACATGAAGTACACTGTTAGAATTAATTTAGTGTAATTTAGGAATAGAATAATATTGTAACAAATCGCTGTTAAAAATTGATAATAACATGACTAAGAAGGTGATGCAAAATAGCTGTATGGGCATAACATGAATCAAAAGTTAATACGTGACTTTAACATATGTGATATCTAACTTCTTTTTGTTTCTGTTATATATATTTATTTAACATATCTATTTTTTATATTTACAATATGTATGAATGTATTTATTTGACACATATGAGTAACAATAATATATAATCTGAATTTATATATACACAAATTAAACTGTATCGTTTAATGAAAATTAAAAGTTAATTACACGGATGGGCCAATGATCTCTAGATCAAGTGATGGAGGGCTTGCATTTCTCTTGAGAGATGCAGGTTCGACTCCCACTTGGTGCAGAGTGAGGCACTGGTGGGCAATGATAGGAGACCCAGGGAAACCTAGGTTGGATCATTGAGCCAAACGGGTTTTATCGGTAATTTCACCGTCGTGCCTGCGGGCGGGTAGTTTACCGGGTTTTCCCCGGAATTGGTGGTGGACTCGGGTTACTCTCGGAGTACTCCATTTGTCCAGTGGGTGCCCCGAGAGTGCTCGAGATTGAGTTTGTTGGCCGTTCAAAAAAAAAAAATTACACGGATGGTCCATGTGCTTTGCAGATATCAATGCTCCCAATTTGATGATCCTAGAGGTATGAATTTTATTACTATGATAGTTATTATCATTGATGGTCGTTAAATTTCTTCGTTTAGTGTTAATTGAATATTTAAAAGAAACATATTATCCTCATTATTAAAATAAACATAAACTAATTAATTGAATATAAAAAAAACTTAAATATATATTTTATATTTATTAATTAAGTAGGCCACCATCACCCCCGACCACTCCCACCCCATAAGCCAACCGTCCATGGCTCCTAGGGCTGCAAACGAACCAAACGTTCGGCGAACAGTTCGTGAACCGTTCAGCGGGAAGTTCGTTTGTGTTCGTTCGTTTATTAAACAAACGAACACAAACAAGAAATTTTGTTCGTTTAGTTAAATGAACAAACATGAACAGAGGTCGTGTTCGTTCGTTTATGTTCGTGAACGTTCGGTAACGTGTTTGTTTGTGTTCGATAGTTCATTAGTGTTTTTAGTTTTTGAATTTATTTAAATACATTCAAAATTCCGAAAAATTAAATATCTAATAAGTGTCAGTGTATTATATATTATGTTCATAAACGATTGTTTGTGTTTGTTTGTTTCCATTTGTGTTCATGAACATTAGTTTGTTCTCATTTGTGTTCATTAACGTTCGTTTTTGTTCGTTGCCTAAAATTAACAAACAAACAAACACAAACGAACACGAACAAGTTCATTTCCTTAACAAACGAACACGAACATAAAATCTCGTTCGTGAACGGTTCGCGAACACATATATTTCTTAACAAACGAACACGAACAAGGTTCGTTCGGTTCGTTTGCAGCCCTAATGGCTCCTATTAGATGGAAAAAGAAAGGGCAACACTAGATCTAGGTTGAAATGGAGATACGAGGATTGTACAAGATGCCCCGGCACCACCTAAAGAACATTCAACGGCGATGGAGAAATCTATGGCCGGAAAAACATTACTTGGGGAACGTTGGTGTTGTTGTGAGGAGGGTGGGGTGAAGTTGTTAAAAGGGTGGGGCACATATGATGTAGTTGTTGAAGGGGGGTTACCGGCCCGGAGGAACGACGGTGGTGACAAGGTTCGTTGGAGATGGCAGGGCTTGCTTCCATGATTGTGGTGGTGCTAGTTTTAAGTGAGAGGGAAGGGGGAGAAGTGGGTCTGTAAACGAACCGAACGAACACAAACAAAGACGTGTTCGTGTTTGTTCATTTAATTTTAACCGAACACAGAAGCCAACATATAATTGAACTTTTTTATGTTTATATTCGTTCATAGAAAATAGGTATGTTCGTGTTTGTTTATGTTCGTTCGTTTAAACTAAATGAACAATTCACGAACGTAAACGAACATAAACAAAAAAAAATATAAATGAACATAATTTAAGAAACATAAACAAACACAAACGAACAATAACTAGTTTTTTTATATGTAAATTAGTAATTAATTACAACAAGTTCCATTGTAAAGCTTATTTTTATTACTTGAAAGCCTAATTACTATTACTTATGTAGAAAAAGTATATCGTACATTACGGCTTAACGTACTTCACGTACGACAACATGCGTTATTATTCTATAACATGCGCGATTAATGTTTTCAATATGCGTGATTATTGTGTTTAAATATGCGTGATTTTAGATTTTTAAGTTATAACATGCGTGATTTTAAAATGAACGTGCGTAATTACCTGTCGTACGTGATGTACGTTAAGCCGTAATGTACGTTAACCTTCCCCTACTTATGTACATATATTTATATAAATACAACTACTTATGTATATATTAAAATTTAAACGAACGTAATAAATGAATGAATGAAAATATATGGATCTTCAAGAACATAGTAAACGAAAAAAACATGTGTCCACATTCATTCGTTTAATTAAATGAAAACAAATATGTGTCATGTTCGTTCATTTATTAACAAATGAACATAAACGAATTTTCTACCGAACAAGTTCAAGAACGTTCGTTTTGTTTACAGGCATAGGGAGAAGATATGGATATGACTTGTGTATTATTGTTTCAAGTGGTGGAACCCATTTTTTATTTTAGTTGTTTAGTGTATAATATCCTGTTATTCTTTGATAACTTATATTTACTTTTTTATAAATAGGAGTATAAGCTCATTTCACATATCACTTAATGAAGACAATAAATGAACGTTAATGATAGGGGCCGTCATAGTAATAATTTGCAAACCATAAGGAGCATTTTTGTAATATGTGTAAAGCGGTGACCGATTCAGGATTTTTCGTCAGGAGGTGCCTTGTTAGGTTAATAACGTGCAAGTGTTGATTAATAATACAAAAGAATTAACAATTAGATATCTGAGTATGATATATTTGGCTTCTGAATGCTACTAATTGCAATAGATTGATATATTGTGGTACATAAATCATGAATTTATATTGGATTGTGTTTGGTAGTAGAGGGGTGCCTGTTAGCTAAATGCCTAAATCCATAGGTGCCCAACTCTTTTTATTCAAACATTAACAATGATTTTATGAATGAGGGGTTGCCTTGCCCCATCTCAAGGCGGGAGCTTTACGTATGCAGGGTGTTCAAAATTAAAAATTAATATATATATATATATAGGGAGAAGATCATGCGAGAACCACCTCTTATTGTGAGAACCGCGAGAACCAATGTGAACACACAAAAAATGCCTAAAAATAGCTAAAAATCACACAAAAAATTTTTTTTTTGATTTTTTTAATATTTTTTAGGTTAAAATCGCTACTTTTCGAACCCAAAAAAAATAAAATTTTTTTTTTTTTTGCTTCGAAAAGTAGCGATTTTAACCTAAAAAATATTTAAAAAATCAAAAAAAAAATTTTGGATTTTTTTTTATTTTTTTAGGTTTTTTGGGGGGTTTAGTTTTTAGCATTTTAGCTTGGGGAGGGGGGGTTTAGGTTTTTGGGGGGTGGGGGAGGGGGGTTTAGGTTTAGGGGGGGGGGGGGGGTTAGGTTTTTTTAGGTTTTTTTTAGCTTGGGGGGGGGGGGGTTTAGGTTTTGGGGGGGGGGGGGGGGTTAGGTTTTTTTTAGGTTTTTTTAGCTATTTTAGGTTGTGTTCACATTGGTTCTCAAGGTTCTCACAATAAGGGTGGTTCTCGCATGAGCCCCTCCCTATATATATATATATATTGTACACATCAATATGACATATTCTACTTCTTAATCAACAATAAACACAAAAACATGATTATAAAACACATAAAAACATTCAAGAACAAGGACTTTAAACATGCAAATGAACTCCAAGAACAAGATTAAGTGTCACCATGAAGATTAACAAAACCAATCATCACATCTTCTTCCATATTATCACACGTTCATAAGCTTCAACATATATATATATATATATATTGTACACATCAATATGACATATTCTACTTCTTAATCAACAATAAACACAAAAACATGATTATAAAACACATAAAAACATTCAAGAACAAGGACTTTAAACATGCAAATGAACTCCAAGAACAAGATTAAGTGTCACCATGAAGATTAACAAAACCAATCATCACATCTTCTTCCATATTATCACACGTTCATAAGCTTCAACATAGTTTAGACAACACAAATGTTTAGCCCGTAAGGCTCATGACTACCAAATCAAGTGCAAGAAAGCATAAATTGTTCATAATGTAACTAGTAATCTAACCAAGTTAAAGACAAGATTAAATGATGTTTGAGTAGATCTTCAAGTGATTAAGTCTTCTTCAAGGCTCCCTCTTGGCTCCAACAAGTTTCCAATACCAGATTCTTGAGAGAAAACTTCACCAAAATGCTCCAACTCCCTTGCAAATGAGCTAGAAACTCGTATTTAAACTGTTGGGCGTTTGGCACGACCATGCTACCTTTTAGCACGGTCGTGCGTGGCAAGTGTCAGAGTCATTTTCCGTCTGTCGATCTTGTTTGCTACCATTTCTGGAAAAATCCCGCTCAAATGTTTCCGAGGTGGCATGACCGTGCCGGACCATGGCATGGTCGTGCGTGTCGATGAGTGCTCGATAATGACTGGTGCGATCTCGGAAATGAGCTAATCAGAGGTTAATTTTGACCTAGCACGGTCGTGCCTGTGGGTGGCACTGTCGTGTCGACCCCTGATCTTTGATGGCTGTGCTTGCTGACTGATAGTGCTCACGAGAGTGCCGACGTCGGGGGGCCTGGCACGGTCGTGTGCCTGTTTAGCACGGTAGTGCCATACCTGGCAATTTGCTGGAATACTTCATTTTTGCTCCATTTTGCTCCAAAAGCCTCTGTTTCAACACCGGGTCGAAGCTCGGACCTGTATTTTCATAAACAACTCAAATGAGTACCAAAATCAATGAAAATACAAAGAGTTTTCGCATAAACGGGGCATATTTGAAGTTTAAAAGATGTATAAATTCTTATACATCATTTTATAATTGAATTTTAAGCCGATGGCTTAAAATCTAGAATTTTACGAATTCAGATGTCGGGTTTTGACTCCACATGATGGAGAATCAAATTACGATCACGTAGGAAGAAACGGATCGTAAAACGGATAAAAATGAACGAGTTATAAGCGTTTAAATAGAAAACGGGATTGTTGGGCAAAATGCAGACCCATCAGCAAACTTTCGGTGAAAAAGAGACCATCGCGCCATGCGATGAGGGAGGACATTCACCGTCGCGCCATGCAACAGCCTTCGCGGCACGCGACGGCATAATCAAAACTCATCGCAGCACGCGACGGGCATAAATGCTGACAAAACTTGTTTTCTCACTTGTTTTGACCCACGAATTTGTTTAGACTTGTTATAAACCCCAAATGACTAAAACATTTCATGTTTTATGAAATGTAGGTGTGCCGTGCAGTACCGGATGACGCTCAAGCTCAACAAAGAACCGAACACGATCAAGAATCAAGCTTCCGCATTATGCTTGTCTTCACGTTTTCAACGACGATATATATATATATATATAAAGTCGAAATGTTTTAATTCATAAAATGTTTTAAGAAACCCGTATTTTCAAATGTATGTGTAATCGTAAACACACAATTATAGTCGAAATTTATATGAAAATCGTATAAATCAAGTAAGGGTCTTACATATTTGAAATATGTTGGTTCCAGTACAAACCATATTTATCCTACAAACCGTAAGAACAGATTCTAGCACTTAAAAAAATTAAATTAGCACATACTAAAACAATACATACATAAAAGTGGCACTTTTGAACTATATTAGCATATGAAAATAAATCAAGATAATTGATTTTAGTACATATGTGAAATGATATCAGCACTTTTATTTATCAGCACATTGAAAACACAAGAAAGATCCAAATAAAGAATTAATTGTTTGTTAGCATAATTATAAGGAATTCAAGATAATTGATATTATTTAGGTTATCATTTTACCATTTCTCTATAATTGGTTGGATGTCACATGACACTTTTTAAATGGTTCTTACAGTTTGTATACGAAATGTGGTTTGTATTTGATCATATTCTTGTAAAATATACAATTTCAAGATGATACTAATCCAAAAAGATAAGTTCATACTCAGTGGCGAAACTTGAGATTTTTTACCGGGGGGGTCGAAAACATATATACCAAAAATTTCTATAAAACCGGGGGTTCAAAAACGTATATACCCAAAAATTTCTATGCGGAAACTACATACTCTCCACTAACGAGCGAAAAGTTCGGGGGGTCGGCCGCCCCCACAAAGCTTCGCCCTTGTTCATACTCCGTAGCATACTAAATATAAAAGTAAATTACTTTTTGAGTCCCTGTGTTTTAGTGGTTTTAACCACTTGAGTCCAAATAAAAAAGTTTAATGTCCTAAGTCCCTAACCGTTCATTTTCTAACGTTTTGAGTCCCTTCGTTTTCGTAGTTTTAACAACTTGAGTTCAAAATCAAAAGTACACGTGTTAAGAAGTTGAACTCATAATATTATAAAATGAGTGGTTAGGGACTCAAGGCGTTAAACGTTTTGACTTTGGACTCAAGTGGTTAAAACCACTAAAACACTGAAACTCAAAAAGTAATTTACTATAAAATAGTCAATGATGCGTAGACTGATTGGTTTGGGGGGAGGTGGGAAGGTTTACCCACTTATGTGGGGTTCCTGTCTGGGAGGTCTCAAAGTCGAATCTTGCGGGGGCGAACTGTGGCACCGGTTCAAACTTACAATAATATGCCAACCGCGGGATTCCTATAAATAAAAAAATTTATTACATGTCTTAAAAGAAATAAATATCATTGATATAAATAACACATCAAGTTTTAATATTCAATGAAATATACGAGTATTCAACTAAGAAAAAAAATATATATTCAATTACGTAGAAGACACTTGAAAGTACTTCATGCTTAAATGATGATGATGATGATACCCGACCAATGCAATTAATAGTATGCACTTAACACTTTAGTTGAGGACGTGTGTGGTGTGTTGTATGTCATTCAAATCCTATAAACGAAGCTTATCGTTATATGAGTAAACAATCATCCTCATCATTAAATACATGTCTTAAAAGAAATAAATATCATTGATATATAAAACATCAAGTTTTAATATTCAATTACGTTTAGAAGACACTTGAAAAAACTTCATGCTTAAATGATGATGATGATACCCAACCAATGCAATTAATAGTATGCACAACATTTTAGTTAACAATCATCTCATCTATACTGTTATATCATGAATAATGGTTAATGACCCCTAAGGGGTATTTTTTGCCACATCAAAATCATAATGTCTCATCAAAAAATGTGTAACGGTTAATGCCTATTTTATTCATTATTTTTCTCCTATTTAAGTATTACTCTAGAAATATTCCTCCCTCTTCATGCCCCAATAATACCCAAAAGGGCGATGCTAAAAGCATTATCAACCCCTTTCACAATTCACACATTTATAATGTTCATTACACATGACAACAGATCTATAGTAACGTACTCATTGTTTTAATTAAAAGGCATTATCTATAGTCTATGCTATTATCCATATGAATATGAATAGAAACTCACCATGAATAGTACTTCAATATTTTTGTTTAGAGTAAATTACAAGTTTTGTCATTTATGTTTGTCCCAAATTTTAGACGCTGTCATTTACCTTTAAAATTGATGACTTTTGCACTTAATGTTTCAAAATCTTGGAAGTTATGTCCTTTAGGCCAAAGCCAGTTATAATTTCTAGTTAAGTTATGTCATGTGAATTGCACATGAGGGTAGCATTGTCTTTTCACATCCTAATTTATAAATGATTTTTAGAAAACAAATAAAGGACAACACCTGCCGCCACCACCACTTGCCATCACCTGCCGCCACCACCTCCCACCCTCACCTGCCGCCGACCACCCACTATCTCCACCATCGCCTGACCCACCATCACCACTCACTCCACCGTCTCCAACACCACCATCTACAGATTTCTCATGTCTTTTCAGATTTTATATCTCTAACACCATTGAAGAACACAAATCACAACTTATAATCCAAACTATGCATCACTATAGTCCCCAAATTCAATAAATAAATCAATAACTTTAACTTCTTCCATTAACATCTCACTCACAAAATAATCAAACTAACTAAAATCAGGAATACGTACATCTCAAAACAGGAATCAATAACTTCAATACCGCACACAATTGACACATTAACGCCTTTTTTGTACTCACCGATGCCCCAATTTCCTTCACCGCTGCAAGGACTCTTATCCAGATCCCATACTTTCGTCCCTGCTATACCTAATTTCTCACCAATTTGTTGCAGTATCTTCACTGCACCAGTTCACACACAACAGTCCTACACCATCGTCAGAACACCGTAGCACCATCACCACCGCAACAGTCCAATCAACAAGGTTCATCACCCATAGCCACCCCTGTTCAGATCTGAAAATCCATTCGGATCCGATTCTACCCACCACAACAGTCCGATCATCAAAAAATATGCACCTACCACCAGCGTCATCGTTGTCGTCGTCATCGTTGCTGTCGATTTTAGCAAATTCTTCCAGATCTTTTATACATATAACTTGTTTCTCACTCAATTTCCTTTATTCTAAATTGAATCATGATTTTGGGTGGTTTGCAGGTTCTTGGGGTTAGGGTTCTAGTAGGGGTGGTGGGTTTAATGGTGTTTGTTGCTGGTTTGGGTTGTTGCAGGTAGGGGTTAGTGTTCCGGTGGAGGTGGTGATGGTGGAGACGGTGGTGGTAGTCCGGTAGACGGTGGTGGTGGTGGTGGTGGTGGGAGGTGGCGGTAGGTGAGAGAGAGAGGGGGGGAGAGAAGAGAGAGAGAGTGTGGGAATTTAGAGAGAGGGAAGGTAGAGAACATAAGAGAGAGAGAGAAAGCAGAATTTGTCCTATGTTCTTGTCTAGACTCAAGAATGTGCAACTGTGTAACTGAGATTAAACACAAAAAGGCTAGTGTTTAATTCGCTCAGTGTTGGCTCTGATACCAACCTGTCACACCCCGATTTCCACATATCACCGGTGGGCCCGGTGGGGAGTATCGTGACGTAGTTGATATCATCATAGTCAAACAACACAATATATAAATGCACAGCGGAAGCAAAAGATAAATATATTACAATCCGAATATAAAGTAATATCCAGTATTACAACGGAAGGTAAAGGATCCACAGGCGGATCTTAAAACATAAATATTTTTCAACAGACTTTAGACGCCTAGAACTTGCAAGGTTCCTTATTAACGTCCTGAGCAGCTTCCAGCCTATTACGTACTTGTACCTGTCACTTAGACTTTTGAAAATACGTCAGTTTTCACTGGTAAATACACTCAACTGACTCATTTGAAAAGAGTTTAAGAAAATTGGTTTGAATGCACTTCGGCACAAAATATGTAGACACATTGATTAAAATGCACAAGGCAAAATTAATCTTTTATACTTTGATTTAGATGCACAGAGGCAAAATAAATCTTTTATACTTTGATTTAGATGCACAGAGACAAAATAAATCTTTTATACTTGGGGCAAACTATATCTCATGTTATCAGTTTTACATAACTTGCTCTACATACGGGGCCCGGTTCTATGCCGGTTCATGATTAACCGACACACCACTATTCCCTTATTGGGAATCCCTTATTGGGTATAATTAATTAATTAGCATATAGCATCTGTCAGGTGTATGCCTACACCCCGTGCTTAAGTCGTGGCCATTTCATTTAATAAGTCAAGCAATACGAATTAAAACAGGTTATTTGGATTTCCCGACTCATTGGTCTTTGAATCCCATACCTGACCATGCGGTATTTATTACCGTATCCCAAGCCCGTAATAGGGAAAATAAGTTAAGAGTATTTACTTGAGCTAGCTCCTGTCTTAAATAGCAAGAATTATAATAACTCAGCCGTATTCACTTAAGTAAGCGTAGGTACAATTTACCGGAAGGCTCTAGTCTGAAATGATGGTATAAATAACCAATTAGAATGCTAACGGGTCTTTAATTAAGCCTAAGCTTAGACCGGTTAGTCTTACTGAAAGATACGGTTCAAACGCATGATTAAGCGAAGACCGGATAGAATGTGATTTAGACCCGACAAGTTCGGAGACTTGCTTAATATGGGTATTTCATACACATTCTGGATTTTGAGATAAAACCGATAAGGTTTGACCCGTTTAGGCTAATTTATGTAAACTAGTTACATAAACCGAACCGAACGCGTAATAAGCGTAACGGGTATACATATGAGCCATTTATAGGTTTCCTAAGTTAATATGCTTCATATATGTTGTGACATCAGTAAGATGTCTTTTATTATGCCCGAAACGAATTTAAACACAAACTATGCCCCGTAGGGGTAGTTTGGTCATTTAAAAGGTTATAAAAGAGTTTAAGTATTTACCTGAGTTACAGGTCTGATGTAATCAGCAAAAATACTTATTTTACTAAGTTATAACAGTAGGGTAAATTACATATGTGAAATTTATCAATCATAACCAAACTATGCACCGTAGGGGCATTTTGGTAATTTCACATAAGCCGTAAAGCTCAAAACCGAAGTCTGAGTTAAACAACTTTTGCTTACTGTTAAAATATTATAATTTGCCTCAAATATCAGTAGGTATAAACCCTTGTATGTTTAAAATAGTCTTAGTACATACTATGCGTTAAAAACGCTTAAAAAGACGATTAGAAGCTATTTCCGGGTTCTATACATAAAGCTGATATTTTTGTCATTCCAGAGGGCTTAAAATAATTTATTTATCATTTAAAATCAGTAGCAAAAGGTTTAGAGTCAATTGGATATGTAAAACTCATTTTATAGCCCGTAAGGGCAAAACCGACAATTACCGGATTAAGCCTACGACTATAAGTTATGCTCAGCCTAAAATTAATTAAAAATCTTCAAAAAAACCCATAATAATATATTACATCAGTGGGTAATAAGTTTGATATCAAAAAGTAGGTTTAATTAGGCTATACGCTAATTACGCCGTTTAATTAACACAAAGCTTTCAATTTACGTTAATGAGCATAACTCTCAAACTACACCTCAAACTGATGTCAAACTTTGGGTGCAAGTTTATATATCAGTAATTAAAGTTTCTACTCTTTTACATTTTCAAAAATCACATTTTAAGGTGAAAAGGGCATAACGGTCAATATATGAGCAATTAACGGAATCATGCTTATTAAATGGATAACTAATGATCCGAGGTGTATAATCACAGAGGGTTATACTAGCATGTAACCTGGTCCAAATGAAGCTCTTAGGTATTTCTAAATCATACCAAAATGGGTCAGAACTGAAGTCAAAGCTTTGCGACTTTCGGTTCCGAACCGGGTCTAAACAGGAAATTGTCGGGTGGAATATGTTTAGACATGTTCTTACACTAATTACCAAGTTGTATTAATGATCAAACAGGTTGTATGTGTTCTACATTGCTAATTATGCATAAATTAGAATTTAAGTATCCTGTTGACTTTTTAATAACAAGTTTGACCCGACATTTGATCTAGTTAGAGTTGGAATCAGGGGGAACCCTTTTAAGGGTTTATTACCCACATAATTACCAACTTATAACTACTTTCAATTCGACTAATCACTGGACCATTAGTGATTAATCGCTAAGTCAACCGTTACTTACGACGGTTTGACTTTTAAGCTAATTACTAAGCAAAACTTAATCAAGGAAGGTCAAGGGTGCTTACCAAAGTCCTAATCACGATTAGGGATGCTTGGTGTCTGCTCTTGAGCTCCAGAAAGACCCACAATTGCAGATGGAATGAATGCAAGAATGTTGCAACATTGAAGGCCTTATATAGTGAATTTTGATCCACAAAATGTTGACATGTAAGTCTACCAATGACCACAACTCTTCAACAAGTGTCCCTAAGGGCTAAAAATCAGTTTAGGCAACTCATGGAAGTGTTAAAGGGCAAGTCTTGACGTTTGAAAGGCTGAACAGGCAACAGAAAATGAGTTGCTGCATCTGGTAGTTGCTTGCACACCGCAACAACCACAGTGTTGAGGTGCGCAAGGCCTTGGCCAGCAATCAGCAACTTTCAAATGTTGGCAGTTTTAGCCCCTGTACCTCCAATTGCCATTTCCGACACATCCAAGGCCCGTTAAATCATTTTTAAGGCTCTACAATGATGCCTAAGCATAGAGAACATGAAACATGCTCAAAAATATGCCGGATGTCGGTTCGTTTGGTCGTACGGTCACGTTGTTCGGTTAATTACGACGAAACACGGACGGACGCGAAAAACGGACCAATTGACGCGACGAATGGAATTTTATCAAGCCAAACACTAAAATAACATATTTTAGTGTTTACATAAATTTTTGGGTCTCCGGGGATATTCAGAATGTGAGATATGCGTGTAAACGCAAACTTATGCGCTTTTTGACACTTTTAGTCCCTGCATGACCTAAAAGCTTATTTTAGCATACCAAAACACCTCTAAGCCTATATCTAAGCTATATTAAGGATAAATAGGGTATGTTTATCTCCTGGTCATAATCCGGAAGGTCCGATAACATACGAATCGGTATACTTTAGCAGTTCGACGTTTTAGGTCCTTCTAATGTGCAAACTTGCGTAACTTATCCTTTAATAGTATTGAAGCCTCATATAATTCATATTAGGCATTCTTGAAAATATTATTAAACATCATAATGCTTCGGGCTCGATAAAAGGTCATTCAGAGGTATAATTTAAACATATTGACACTTCTAGTCCCTTATACTTGCAAAGTTGCGCGTAACTTCACTTTTAGGCGTAAAAGCCTTGGATTGCCAATGATTGGCATTCCCGAGAGTATAATCAAATATCATGAGGCTCTCGGTTTGTTAAAAGGTCACTCAGAGGTAAGAATTTACATGTTGACGCTTTTAACCCTTTTCTGCGCAAACTTTCAATTAATCACATAACGGCTACACTTGATTAACAAGTGGCTCATCTGTGAATATAAAACCATAAAAGGTTAATTAGAAACTTATTTTTGGTATGATAATACTTTCAATTCTTTCATGATCAAAGTTTTTCGATTTTTCGAAAAATTAGTCCCTTGAATTCAATGTTTGACTTCATTAGGGTTTATTACACGTGTCAATACTTCATTGGACGTGATTTTTACGAGGTGTTACATCCTCACCCCCTTAAAAGAAATCTCGACCTCGAGATTTGCTAGAATGATGGAAGTATTTTCTGAAGTAGCATGGACTTACTTCCATAGTATATTTGGGCCTCTAAGGGTATCCCAGTTGACCTATACAATAGGTACATACTCTCCTTCGGAGTTTCTTAACCTGTCGATTCTTAGTCTATACAGGTTTATTGTTTAATCATAAAGTTTCATTAGTCTGCCTATCATTAAGTGATAATGTTTTGCGGTTATTGGCGAAACACATCCTTTGGTTACTAGTGTGTAATGTATTGCGAGCTCCGCCAAGCTCCTTAAATAGGTTTTAGCTTATAAGCTACTTGATCTTGATACATTCGATTTCCTTCGAATGATTCTATATATTCAGAGCTTAACTAGCCTGATAATTTAACAAATTTGGCACACAGAGATGTCAGAGATGTCCGTACTCTCAGGCTTGGTTCATCTATCGATGTCGGTGTCAGATAAATGACACATTCTCTTTACAAATGCAAGGATGCCCTAAGTAGAGATATTTATAAGGACATTTTATATTGGATATCTTCTTTGAATACTACTAGTCTACTTTAGTACAATATGACCATTGGGATATCTCAGGGGTTCCATGTATTAAACCTCCATACTGATCAGGCATGGAAGCAATCTATGGGACACACTAAGATACGCCAATCCTCATATGGCACTTTTATCAAACATAGTTTGGCATTCGCAGGCGATAGAAAACAATGAGAAAAATAAAATAAAATAATATATATTGTCGTACTCCTTCTGGGGAAGAGTACTATAGATTCTGATGAAAGGATTTTCTCCGAGGATGGGAGAGAGGGTCATTAAAGATTCCTTTGGTAAATTATACCTTATTTTTAATATCTGAAGTTCTTATGTATGCAATCAAAAGTTTGCTAAGCTTATGGTTTACTAAGGGTCTATTAATGGCATTCAAGGTTTGGAGCGAGACCAATACCTGCTTGACAGGGGACCATAATATCACAACTGTCTTTGTCACAAGGACGATTATAAATAGCTCAAAGGCTAGCCTTACATGACTTTGGTTATATATATATATATATATATATATATATATATATATATACACATATATGGCATAGAAGCCTGTCGCGAGGGACGTAGAAAGATATGGCATAAAGCCCAGTCATGAAGGACATAAGTAATTATATGGCGCGAAGGCCTTGTCGTAATGACATTTAGATACGGCACAAATGGCCTTGTCTCTAGGACGTTATAGGATATGGCACTAAGGCCTGTCACCAGGGATGTTAACATTTAGTATGTTAACTTGTCACGAACGACGAATTATAGCACGGAGGCTTGTTATGGGTGACTTGAAATATAACTTGTGGATTTGTCACAAGGACATCAATTCATAGGCTGCAATCTTATTAGATCAGGAGTTTTAAGGCTTGAACATAGTTCTTCACCTTTGGACAGGGAGTCATAGACTACAACTGTCATCGTCTTGAAAGGCGATTCTCTTGACAGAAAGGTAAACCAATTAACATCACTAATGGATGTCTATCTATAATGTTCGAATCTAATGATATTAGCCATGATCACATCGATCATATTGACTATTAGGTTTGGGTATAATCCCACCATCTTGAATAGGGGATCATAAAGATCACCACTATTTTGTATTATCGACAGTAGAATAAAGTATAGCCCGTAGGCAATTTATCACTAGGGATGTCAATATTATGAATTTATGATCATCATACTGATGATACTAGTCAGGATCGCAATGATCATATAGACTATTAGGCTTGAGCGCAGCTCACTACCTTAAACAGGGGATCATAGAGATCGTAATGTTTGCGTCACAAATGGACAATATAATATGGCCCGTAGGCGAGACATCACTAATGGATGTTTACAATGGATTCATCATTTTAGATGATATAAGTCAGGATTGCATTAATCATATTGACTATTTGGCTTGAGCATAGCTCACCACCTTAGACAAGGAATCATAAAGATCACAATGTCAATGTCTTAGATGGACAATTTATTATAGCCCGTAGGCAAAACATATTTTCTTGACAGGGAGTTGTAAGCTACCACTGTCATTAGTCTCGGAGGACGTTAATTATAGCCCGTAGGCATTTCCTTCCTAAGGGATATTTATGGTATGATCATCCTTTCAGATGATATTAGTCGAGATCGTATGGACCCTACTGACTACTATGCTTGGACGTATTCCAACATCTTTAGACAGGGTCAAAGACCACCACTGTCGTTGTCTTATCGATCAACAAATTTAGCCCGTAGGCACTTCATCACTCACGGATGTTTATAATATGATCATCTTATAAGATGATATAAGCCATGATTTCTAGATCATAAGGCAATTTAGGAATTTAAAAATTTCCAATATAGGGATGACTGTTGTGATTTTATCGAATCACATTTGTCAGGAGTGCTAACACGTTCTTAGGTGTTAACAAGGATCTGAATCCCTTGAGTAGGTTTCACCATCTTGGCCGCGTAGGCTAGGTTTCACCTTTAAGATTCTTTTTAAAATGCATACTGGCAGGGAAGGAAGGATATTTATTTTATTTAGGATTTTTATCATAAATCCTAATTTACAAGTTAATAATAACACAAATGGCCTAGTCGCGTAGACAAGTTTAATTTATAAGCCATGATTTCGGAGAATCGAGGCATTAAGGTTTGAATCAAAGTTCATTACCCTTTTCTGGACAGAGAGGCAAAGGCTACTACTGTCTTTAGTCCCTTAGGACAATAAGTATGGCCCGTAGGCATTTCATCACTAATGGATGATTATTTCAAATGAGGGAATTTAGATTAACCCTTTTTTTAAAAGATGGCCTGTGTGACTTTAACGATTCACAGTTTACCAAAAATGTTAACGTACTTACAGATGTTAACAGGGATTGGAATCCTTTGGATAGGTTTTACCGTCTTGGCCATGTCTGCAATGACATTTAGGCTAGGTTTTACCATCTTGGCTATGTCTGCATTGACATTTAGGCTAGGTTTTACCATCTTGGCCATGTCTGCATTGACATTTAGGCTAGGTTTTACCTTTAAGATTCCTTTAATATTTAACGTAGAACAATCCTAAACTGAAATGTTAACAAGGGTCTGAATCTAATTGTGGAACTACCATCTTGGCCATGTCTTAAAATGACACATGAGCTAGGTCTTGTCCTTTTTAGATTTTGCCATTTTATTATAATGGTAGATTTTATAATATAGGAATGATATTTTTAATAAAATCGTTCCTTTAAATTTAAACAAGTACATGGTTGCCCTAAACGGGACTTCTACAAAAATGACTTGCCCATGCAAGAGCTAATCAGAAAATAACAAAGGAACCAAATAAGGACAAATAAAACAAATTAGAATTTGTCCTATGTTCTTGTCTAGACTCAAGAATGTGCAACTGTGTAACTGAGATTAAACACAAAAAGGCTAGTGTTTAATTCGCTCAATGTTGGCTCTGATACCAACCTGTCACACCCCGATTTCCACATATCACCGGTGGGCCCGGTGGGGAGTATCGTGACGTAGTTGATATCATCATAGTCAAACAACACAATATATAAATGCACAGCGGAAGCAAAAGATAAATATATTACAATCCGAATATAAAGTAATATCCAGTATTACAACGGAAGGTAAAGGATCCACAGGCGGATCTTAAAACACAAATATTGTTCAACAGACTTTAGACGCCTAGAACTTGCAAGGTTCCTTATTAACGTCCTGAGCAGCTTCCAGCCTATTACGTACTTGTACCTGTCACTTAGACTTTTGAAAATACGTCAGTTTTCACTGGTAAATACACTCAACTGACTCATTTGAAAAGAATTTAAGAAAATTGGTTTGAATGCACTTCGGCACAAAATATGTAGACACATTGATTAAAATGCACAAGGCAAAATTAATCTTTCATAGTTTGATTTAGATGCACAGAGGCAAAATAAATCTTTTATACTTTGATTTAGATGCACAGAGGCAAAATAAATCTTTTATACTTTGATTTAGATGCACAGAGGCAAAATAAATCTTTTATACTTGGGGCAAACTATATCTCATGTTATCAGTTTTACATAACTTGCTCTACATACGGGGCCCGGTTCTATGCCGGTTCATGATTAACCGACACACCACTATTCCCTTATTGGGAATCCCTTATTGGGTATAATTAATTAATTAGCATATAGCATCTGTCAGGTGTATGCCTACACCCCGTGCTAAAGTCGTGGCCATTGCATTTAATGAGTCAAGCAATACGAATTAAAACAGGTTATTTAGATTTCCCGACTCACTGGTCTTTGAATCCCATACCTGACCATGCGGTATTTATTACCGTATCCCAAGCCCGTAATAGGGAAAATAAGTTAAGAGTATTTACCTGAGCTAGCTCCTGTCTTAAATAGCAAGAATTATAATAACTCAGTCGTATTCACTTAAGTAAGCATAGGTACAATTTACCGGAAGGCTCTAGTCTGGAATGATGGTATAAATAACCAATTAGAATGCTAACGGGTCTTTAATTAAGCCTAAGCTTAGACCGGTTAGTCTTACCGAAAGATACGGTTCAAACGCATGATTAAGCGAAGACCGGATAGAATGTGATTTAGACCCGACAAGTTCAGAGACTTGCTTAATATGGGTATTTCATACACATTCTGGATTTTGAGATAAAACCGATAAGGTTTGACCCGTTTAGGCTAATTTATGTAAACTAGTTACATAAACCGAACCGAACGCGTAATAAGCGTAACGGGTATACATATGAGCCATTTACAGGTTTCCTAAGTTAATATGCTTCATATATGTTGTGACATCAGTAAGATGCCTTTTATTATGCCCGAAACGAATTTAAACACAAACTATGCCCCGTAGGGGTAGTTTGGTCATTTAAAAGGTTATAAAAGAGTTTAAGTATTTACCTGAGTTACAGGTCTGATGTAACCAGCAAAAATACTTATTTTACTAAGTTATAACAGTAGGGTAAATTATATATGTGAAATTTATCAATCATAACCAAACTATGCACCGTAGGGGCATTTTGGTAATTTCACATAAGCCGTAAAGCTCAAAACCGAAGTCTGAGTTAAACAACTTTTGCTTACTGTTAAAATATTATAATTTGCCTCAAATATCAGTAGGTATAAACCCTTGTATGTTTAAAATAGTCTTAGTACATACTATGCGTTTAAAAACGCTTAAAAAGACGATTAGAAGCCATTTCCGGGTTCTATACATAAAGCTGATATTTTTATCATTCCAGAGGGCTTAAAATAATTTATTTATCATTTAAAATCAGTAGCAAAAGGTTTGGAGTCAATTGGATATGTAAAACTCATTTTATAGCTCATAAGGGCAAAACCGACAATTACCGGATTAAGCCTACGACTATAAGTTATGCTCAGCCTAAAATTAATTAAAAATCTTCAAAAATCCCATAATAATATATTACATCAGTGGGTAATAATTTTGATATCAAAAAGTAGGTTTAATTAGGCTATACGCTAATTACGCCGTTTAATTGACATAAAGCTTTCAATTTACGTTAATGAGCATAACTCTCAAACTACACCTCAAAATGATGTCAAACTTGGGGTGCAAGTTTATATATCAGTAATTAAAGTTTCTACTCTTTTACATTTTCAAAAATCACGTTTTAAGGTGAAAAGGGCATAACGGTCAATATATGAGCAATTAACGGAATCATGCTTATTAATTGGATAACTAATGATCCGAGGTGTATAATCACAGAGGGTTATACTAGCATATAACCTGGTCCAAATGAAGCTCTTAGGTATTTCTAAATCATACCAAAACGGGTCAGAACTGAAGTCAAAGCAAAAGTCAAAGCTTTGCGACTTTCGGTTCCGAACCGGGTCTAAACAGGAAATTGTCGGGTGGAACATGTTTAGACATGTTCTTACGCTAATTACCAAGTTATATTAATGATCAAACAGATTGTATGTGTTCTACATTGCTAATTATGCATAAATTAGAATTTAAGTATCCTGTTGACTTTTTAATAACAAGTTTGACCCGACATTTGATCTAGTTAGAGTTGGAATCAGGGGGAACCCTTTTAAGGGTTTATTACCCACCTAATTACCAACTTATAACTACTTTCAATTCGACTAATCACTGGACCATTAGTGATTAATCGCTAAGTCAACCGTTACTTACGACGGTTTGACTTTTAAGCTAATTACTAAGCAAAACTTAATCAAGGAAGGTCAAGGGTGCTTACCAAAGTCCTAATCACGATTAGGGATTCTTGGTGTCTGCTCTTGAGCTCCAGAAAGACCCACAATTGCAGATGGAATGAATGCAAGAATGTTGCAACATTGAAGGCCTTATATAGTGAATTTTGATCCACAAAATGTTGACATGCAAGTCTACCAATGACCACAATTCTTCAACAAGTGTCCCTAAGGGCTAAAAATCAGTTTAGGCAACTCATGGAAGTGTTAAAGGGCAAGTCTTGACGTTTGAAAGGCTGAACAGGCAACAGAAAACGAGTTGCTGCATCTGGTAGTTGCTTGCGCACCGCAACAACCACAGTGTTGAGGTGCGCAAGGCCTTGGCCAGCAATCAGCAACTTTCAAATGTTGGCAGTTTTAGCCACTGTACCTCCAATTGCCATTTCCGACACATCCAAGGCCTGTTAAATCATTTTTAAGGCTCTACAATGATGCTTAAGCATAGAGAACATGAAACATGCTCAAAAATATGCCGGATGTCGGTTCGTTTGGTCGTACGGTCACGTTGTTCGGTTAATTACGACGAAACACGGACGGACGCGAAAAACGGACCAATTGACGCGACGAATGGAATTTTATCAAGCCAAACACTAAAATAACATATTTTAGTGTTTACATAAATTTTTGGGTGTCCGGGGATATTCAGAATGTGAGATATGCGCGTAAACGCAAACTTTTGCGCTTTTTTACACTTTTAGTCCCTGCATGACCTAAAAGCTTATTTTAGCGTACCAAAACACCTCTAAGCCTATATCTAAGCTATATTAAGGATAAATAGGGTATTTTTATCTCCTGGTCATAATCGGGAAGGTCCGATAACATACGAATCGGTATACTTTAGCAGTTCGACGTTTTAGGTCCTTCTAATGTGCAAACTTGCATAACTTATCCTTTAATAGTATTGAAGCCTCATCTAATTCATATTAGGCATTCTTGAAAGTATTATTAAACATCATAATGCTTCGGGCTCGATAAAAGGTCATTCAGAGGTATAATTTAAACATATTGACACTTCTAGTCCCTTATACTTGCAAAGTTGCGCGTAACTCACTTTTAGGCGTAAAAGCCTTGGATTGCCAATGATTGGCATTCCCGAGAGTATAATCAAATATCATGAGGCTCTCGGTTTGTTAAAAGGTCACTCAGAGGTAAAAATTTACATGTTGACGCTTTTAACCCTTTTCTGCGCAAACTTTCAATTAATCACATAAACGGCTACACTTGATTAACAAGTGGCTCATTTGTGAATATAAAACCATAAAAGGTTAATTAGAAACTTATTTTTGGTATGATAATACTTTCAGTTCTTTCATAATCAAAGTTTTTCGATTTTTCGAAAAATTAGTCCCTTGAATTCAATGTTTGACTTCATTAGGGTTTATTACACGTGTCAATACTTCATTGGACGTGATTTTTACGAGGTGTTACACGTTATCAAAACTTTTTTATGCTTCTATAATGCCCATTACACATGGCCTCCAGGGTTGGCCCAGAGCAAGTGTCATGTGGGCGACCGCTCTTGGGCCCGAAAAAATTTATAAACTGTTTATATATATATTAAAAAATCTGTATGTTTAGAAAAAACTTAAAGGTCCAAGATTTATGAACCAAACACGTTAAAGCCCAACTGTTTAGAAGCCCTTTTTTGTCAATCAAACGTTTTAGTGTGTAATGGATTAATAACTTGGCTCAAATCAAAAAACAAATATAATGGATTAATAAATAGGGCCCAAAATTTTTATCTCGAACAGGACCAAAAAGTTTTTTTATGTTTCGGAGACGGCCGTGATGGCCTCATTACTTTCAGTTTTGTTTTCTCTCAATTGGGCATTATACTAGAAATGTTCATCACTCTTAATGTCCAGAGAGATTGTATTGAGAACGTTATCAAGCTCCTTCACACCCCTTATAATGTCACATTACGATTGACCTTAAAACATTCAACTAAATCTAGTAATCAACTAAATTTAAATGTATATTATTTTAGTTATGTATATTAAATTTAACTTTAATTTTTAATGTATAGTAATCAACTAAATCTCTAAAATCCATATAGTATGAATATTAATTATTTCAATCGATAAAGTAGTTGATTTATTTAATTTTCCTTGTAGCGTCGAGGATTTAGTTGGTATTGGTCCGGTTCTTTACCACTGAATGAAACCGAAAAATGAATATCAGTACGGGCTTCGATGATAATGTGGGTTTTTGGTGTTTTAAATTGGCGTTTTACCACACTTCTTTGACTTTTTACCCTTTTTAGGAGTTTTAAATTTTGTAGATGAATCTTACCCTATGTATATCATTTCACTATAGCAAAATCCTTAAATTTTAAAGATAAAGAATGAGATAGAGATTTTGAGTTAGGAACAGGGGCGCAGCTTTGTAGGGCCGCCCGCGGGGGGGGGGGGGGGGGGGGGGGGGGTTGGACCCGAACATTTCGCTCAATTGTGTTCGGTATGTAATTTTCGTATGGAATTTATTAGGTATATACGTTTTCGACCCCCCGGTTTATAATTTTATTAGGTATATACGTTTTCGACCACACGGTTGGAAATCTCAAGCTTCACCTCTGGTTAGGAAGCTTTTTGGCAATAAAAACTATATTTATTTGATGAACATATAAAAATACATCCACTTAACATTTGTTACACTTTTTGGTTCACTTAGAGCACCTGTAGTGGGGCGCTATATGCCCCAAAAAGCCAAACATAGCGCCCAATGGCGCCCTCAACACCGCGACGAGGGGCTTTATCGCACAAAAAAAAGATGGCAGCGCCGTCTGTTAGTGCATTACGTCTATTGACTTCGTCTTGTATCATGTTATAGGATAAGATTAGATAGGATATCCAGTGCACAAGGTTTGAGAAACGATTGTTAGAGGTTAAGGGAGTGATTTCACTTATGTGAACATGACATATAAGTGAAATCAGAAACAAGTGATTTCGCTTATATGGCATGTCCGTATAAGTGGAATCATCACACTATAAATAGGTGCACATGTTGTTTCATTTGGTACGCGACTTCAGAACTGTAACGAAGTGCTGCTGGATTTCTGTCAAGGTTGTAATAGTTGTTGAATGCAATAAAAGTGACAGATATTAGATTATCAAGCTGTTTCTGTGTCTAGTTCTCTGATTCCGCCTTTGAACTGGACTTAAAACTCTTCTGATCGACTCAATCGGGTCAAACAACGATCCAACACCATCACCTTTGCGGCGCTAGGTGTGTTTGGTTTTCAAGCTTTGACCAATAAAAAATAGTCAAGAGTTTTTATAATTAATTAATAAAATTGAAAATTAATAATTAGGTAATGATGGGTAGGGGCTTTACGACTACGGGCTCTAGTGATCTAACGTCCCATTAAGCGCCTGTGTGACGTGGCACGACACGTGTCACATAACGCCCACAAAGGGGCTTTATGACTACGGATGGCCTTAAAATAACTTGTTTGCCAACCAACCATACATAAGTTATTCCAAGAAAACTACACCGAAAACATAAAATACACTAATGAGATGAAAGCAAATAGATATTTGAGCGGTCTATAGCATAATTGCATCGTACATGTGTTCATGCAATGCCCCAATCTTCTTTAAGCATTGATTTAAGCTCAAGCACTTGATTTTCCGGCAATGTCACGCTTATAATCCTTCCATCTAAAGAACCTTTCGGCGTTGGGAGAACCAGAACAACCCCTTCATCACCAATATTATCGATACAACAATTTACATAAACGGGTTTTTGTCCTCTCACTTCCATCTCATAAAATGAGGCATCACTCAAATCTATGAAAGTCAAATTTGCCCCGTATATGAGAAAATCGGGAAGCTCATCATCTCTCTCGATTGCTTTTTTGATCTCCATTCGGTCATCATCTGCTTTGTCGATAATTAGAGACACTAGTTCTAGTGGTTTATAATCTCCTATAGGAGTGTCGGTTTTGACCAAACCGATGGTTTGACTTTCATTCGTGATGGTCCCTTTATTTCGTTTTCTCAAGTCATTTCGGCATATGGTCACAACCCTTGGCCCTGACCCATCTCTTACTTTTGACAAACATTGCCAAATTACAACACAAATGCACTCAAACTCGAGAACACGTTGATCAACTTTCGTTCCACATATTTGCGCTTGTAACCGAGTCAAATCGGATGTTGAAATATGAAAGGAAAATGTTTCCATTTTAGAGTTATTTGAACTAGACCAAAGGTCTCCAACCGGGTCAACCCGTTTTACTGAGAGCGGATCTAGGTTTTTGGCTTTGGGTTTTGGAAATCATGGGCTTGGTTTTGTTGTTGGGCCATAGTGAGTGGGTGGGCTGGGTAATGGCCTGCAATCGCCTGGGCCCACAAGTTGATGAAGCCCACTGCTGAAAAAGCATCCCCAAGCACATGGGACCAACTCATACCAACTGATTTGCCACCACACTTAAAATCTGTTAACTGCATAGATGACTTCTAACGTTAGAAACGTAATAAACAAAAAGTTACCCTCTATATCTTTGTCTCAATATTTCGAGATATAGTACAAGATCATTAAATAAAATAACTATTCAAGGGCTATGGCCTATGCATGTGTGAAGAGTGACAGATCTGTGGATTTTTTTCGAACGGCTAAATGTTACACTTCGCGGTATTGAACCTATGACCTCCTCCTATTTAAACACCTAGAGGCTTTTCCCTCTACCACTGGGCCATAGCCTCAGTGGCATATGTGGATTTTGTTTACTGTGTCACTTTTTGAAACGCGGTCGTTCGATAGTTAGATATGTAAATACACATGAAAAACTAGTATTAGATCTATATAACACATCTTTTATATTAATGTCACGCGAGTCGTGACACATGTCTATACCACTTGGGTCTCCTTGTTATTAATATACAACTTCGTAACACATCTATATATTAATAGTATTTAAGGCACCCGTCTCTGTATTTAACTAGCAATTATACTAGCGCTACGTTGCGGGATAACGTCTTTTCTTAGTGGTGTGTTACGACGGGTTATTTTAAAAATCCAAACAAAGGGAAAAAACAGTAAGTAGCGATGTATCAAAAAAGCACGGAAAACTAAGTCGCTATAAAAATGTATGTTAAGAAAAACAGATAAAAGATATTTAATATTAATTTTACACTAATTTTTATTATTTTTTCCCAAATCATACAAGATTTACACAAATTTTTTCCATTTTCTTCGAATCGAATGGGTTCCTGGGAACCCATGGAACCATGCTAAATCCGCCCCTGAGCCAACCCCCACCGTCACCTTCAACCCAGCCAACCCCCACCCTTTCAGGCACTCACTGTCATACGCAAAATCGCCATTGCAGACTACTGCTCTTCAACTACTTTACACACACAAAACTCACACCGACACACTGCTGCGAATAGCTCCATAACCGACGTTTTCACCGTTTTCTGCTTATGAAATTCGTCAGCAGGCGATTGAACTGACATTGTTCAACTATCGATCTGCAGAAGAAAGAACAATTTGCACAGATTGATCAGGTTCTAGTTGTGAGGATCTACTTGCTCAGCTTCACCGATCGTTTTCTCGATATGTCTACAATTTCAACGATCCGTTACAACTGATATCGAATTTCTGTTTATTTTATTGAATATTACGTTTTACAGATTACGATGTGGATTTATTTTGTTTTGTAGATTTAAGTGCGAGTTGATAATCATTCATCAGTCAACTCTAATTTCACTGTTATTGTTTTAATTATATTTCAAATTTGAGATTAGATGACAGTGAGTGTCTGAAAGGCTGGGGGTTGGCTGGGTTGAAGGTGACGGTGGACAGTGGCGGACCCAGGATTTTGGAACAATGGGGTCCAATTTTTCCGGTGTTCAAATTTTTCAGGTTTAAAAAAAAAACACAAAAAAATGATACAAACAGGTATCGAACTTAGGATCTTTTGTGTGTAAACAAGGGGTTTTACCACTACACCAGGTTCACTTTCATTGTTATGGGGTCCAACTTAATAATTTTATGGGGTCCATAGCAAATTTTATATACCGATTCTACTACTTTTTTAAAAAAGATTGGGGTCCGGGGACCCCGGTCCGCTATACATGGGTCCGCCCCTGACGGTGGAGGTGGAGGTGGAGGTGGAGGAGGTGGAGATGGTGGCTTGGTGGGTTTAAAGAGAGGGGGAAGTTCTGGGAATGGGAGGTTGAAGAAGATGGTTTTAAATGTTCAAGGGTAATATAGTCATTTCACATATAGTTAACTGAGAAATTTAACAGAGGTTAGGGATGGGGACCAACCGAGTGCATTTTTGACAACTTTTGGGACCACGGTGTAATTAGTAAACCAGTAGGACCAAGTTTGAAATTTTTGCAAACCACAGGGACCAACCAAACATTTAACTCTAAAAATAAATCATTTTTTTATATTATATATATACACATAACCGAAGAAACACTTTTTGATAATAACATGATTAACTGATGTTATTCCGGCTTTGGCTGGGTGATACAGACTTGTCTTTTGAGGAGAAGATTAGGGTTCAAATCTTGACATGAAGTACGCTATTAGAATTAATTTAGTGTAATTTAGGAATAGAATAATATTGTAACAAATCGCTGTTAAAAAACTGATAATAACATGACTAAGAAGGTGATGCAAAATAGCTGTATGGGCATAACATGAATCAAAAGTTAATACGTGACTTTAACATATGTGATATCTAACTTCAGTGACTTTAACATATGTGATATCTAACTTCTTTTTGTTTCTGTTATATATATTTATTTAACATATCTATTTTTTATATTTACAATATGTATAAATGTATTTATTTGACACATATGAGTAACAATAATATATAATCTGAATTTATATATACACAAATTAAACTGTATCGTTTAATGAAAATTAAAAGTTAATTACACGGATGGTCCATGTGCTTTGCACATATCAATGCTCCCAATTTGATGATCCTAGAGGTATGAATTTTATTACTATGATAGTTATTATCATTGATGGTCGTTAAATTTCTTCGTTAAGTGTTAAGTCTGAGTAAAATGACCATATTATCCTCATTATTAAAAGAAACATAAACTAATTAATTGAATATAAAAAAACTTAAATATATATTTTATATTTATTAATTAAGTAGGCCACCATCACCCCCGACCACTCCCACCCCATAAGCCAACCGTCCATGGCTCCTAGGGCTGCAAACGAACCAAGCGTTCGGCGAACAGTTCGTGAACAGTTCAGCGGGAAGTTCGTTTGTGTTCGTTCGTTTATTAAACAAACGAACACAAACAAGAAATTTTGTTCGTTTAGTTAAATGTTTAGTTAAATGAACAAACATGAACAGAGGTCGTGTTCGTTCGTTTATGTTCGTGAACGTTCGGTAACGTGTTTGTTTGTGTTCGATAGTTCATTAGTGTTTTTAGTTTTTGAATTTATTTAAATACATTCAAAATTCCGAAAAATTAAATATCTAATAAGTGTCAGTGTATTATATATTCTGTTCATAAACGATTGTTTGTGTTTGTTTGTTTCCATTTGTGTTCATGAACATTAGTTTGTTCTCATTTGTGTTCATTAACGTTCGTTTTTGTTCGTTGCCTAAAATTAACAAACAAACACAAACGAACACGAACAAGTTCATTTCCTTAACAAACGAACACGAACATAAAATGTCGTTCGATAAGTGTTCGTGAACGGTTCGCGAACACATATATTTCTTAACAAACGAACACGAACAAGGTTCGTTCGGTTCGTTTGCAGCCCTAATGGCTCCTATTAGATGGAAAAAGAAAGGGCAACACTAGATCTAGGTTGAAATGGAGATACGAGGATTGTACAAGAAGCCCCGGCACCACCTAAAGAACATCCAACGGCGATGGAGAAATCTATGGCCGGAAAAACATTACTTGGGGAACGTTGGTGTTGTTGTGAGGAGGGTGGGGTGAAGTTGTTAAAAGGGTGGGGCACATATGATGTAGTTGTTGAAGGGGGGTTACCGGCCCGGAGGAACGACGGTGGTGACGAGGTTCGTTGGAGATGGCAGGGCTTGCTTCCATGATTGTGGTGGTGCTAGTTTTAAGTGAGAGGGAAGGGGGAGAAGTGGGTCTGTAAACGAATCGAACGAACACAAACAAAGATGTGTTTGTGTTTGTTCATTTAATTTTAACCGAACACAGAAGCCAACATATAATTGAACATTTTTATGTTTATATTCGTTCATAGAAAATAGGTATGTTCGTGTTTGTTTATGTTCGTTCGTTTAAACTAAATGAACAATTCACGAAAGTAAACGAACATAAACAAACAAACTTAAACGAACATAATTTAAGAAACATAAACAAACACAAACGAACAATAACTAGTTTTTTTATATGTAAATTAGTAATTAATTACAACAAGTTCCATTGTAAAGCTTATTTTTATTACTTGAAAGCCTAATTACTATTACTTATGTAGAAAAAGTATATCGTACATTACGGCTTAACGTACTTCGCGTACGACAACATGTGTTATTATTCTATAACATGCGCGATTAATGTTTTCAATATGCGTAATTATTGTGACACCTGTGTCACTTCAACCATCAAACAAATACCAAACCAATGAAATATTGTATTTCATACTTGGGATTTGTATAAATATGTGTATCGTTTGCACATATCAATTCTTGTTCGAATTCGGGCTCTAAATCGCTTTCTGGAAGGTTATACGCGCACCGATGCGTAAATATAACCAGTTTAATGCAAAAAACACTCTGGAACAGTGACATAGGCTTAACATACCTTAAATAACCTTTACATAACTTAGAAATAAGTTTTGAAGGCTTTGGTATGGCAAAATCAAGTCTATTCGCTTACTGGGACTAAAGTTGACAAACTGCGAAAGTATGCCAATTTGAACTGTAACAGATATTCCAGAACTTGATCATAAGTTAAACATACCCTAAATATCCTTTACATAGCTTAGAAATAGGCTTTGAGGGGTTTGGTATGCTAAAATAAACTTTATTGATCAATAGGGGCTAAAAGCGTCAAAAAGTGTACAAGTTTGCACTTTCGCGCATATCTTACGTTCTGAATACATCCGGACCTCCAAAAATTTATGTAAGCATTATAATATTATGCTTTAGTGTTTGGCTTGTCAAAAATCCATTCGTCGCTTAATTTGGATCGTTTCTGCGTTCGTTACGACTCCCGTCGTAATTAACCGAACAACGCAATCGTACGGCCAAAAGAACCGACATCCGTGATGTTTTCAAGCATATTTCATGTTCCCTATGTCTTAACATCATTTTGGAGCTTGAAATTGGGTTTGACGGGTGTTAGAAGTGCCGTTACGCAACGAAACAGGGTGCAGGGACTGCAACTGTCATTTCAGCATAGTTGATGGCTTACGAACCGTAAGCCATCACCCTTACGGTCCGTAAGGGGTCCCCAGCATATCAGAATGTTCTAAACTAACCACTCATAATCTCAATTCCACATGTTGCTACCTGATCATGGGGGGCCAATTGATGTTCCATAACATTCCAACAAGTGTAGGGATGAGATTAAAACCCGGTTTTCAAGAAACCATCCTAACGGTTGTCCAATTCCTATAAATACCCACCTCCATTCTTTCCAAAAACCCACAAATCTGATCTAAAAGCTCTAAGTTGAAGCCATTGCTTCATACCTGAGCTATTCGATCAAGATTTACTAGCGGGGACCCTTTGTAAGTGTTCCTTCGTTCTTTTATCGCTTTTCGAGTCCAAAAGTCAAACTATGTTTGACTTTCTGCGTTGACCAGTTTATGGTCAACACGAAGTTCGGTTGAACGTCATAACGTGAGCGTAATCACGATGGTTATAGTCTCTTGTGACTATACCTACTGATTACCACGTTATCTAGGCTCAGTGACGAGTCGTAGTTTCGGCCAAAATGCGCATTTACGCGTATTTTGTAACCAAACTACTCTTGGGTATCAAAACCGTTTGTTTTGATACCAAACCTGTTTCCTAAACTTAGTTAAGCGTGTTTTAACATGCTTAGCTCGTCACTTTTAGTTTAGTGCTTATATAGGGTCGTAAGGTAAGCGATCTAAACAATCGCTTATACTTTCGAACCCGACCCGTTTGGTCGATCATTAGGATCCGACCAAACACATTAGGTGACCATAGTATATAGGGAATAACCTTCCGAGGTTATACCTTATGGTCGCTTCGTTAAGTAGTTGTATGATAGGTAGTTTATATGCCTTAGGTAAATTACCAAAATACCCTTTTCATGTGTAATTGGTAATTAAGCATATGTAACCTAAACTTTCATCACTTAACTGATTATGTAACATAATTAAACATGTTAGGCATATAATACTTGTCATAGGACTAGTTAGGCGAACGCGTTTTACGCGAACGACGCGTTAAAGTAGCATAAGCTACCTAGACGGGTCGTAAGCACTTAGGCTAGGTTTCATTGTAGTATGTAGGCTTTGTTAAACCATATTACATGAGTTCCCATACTCATTTGGTTTACGAGCCCTCATTCTATCCGATCCTCCGATTTAGGTCCGGTTTATTAATGTAGTTACCTATATTAAGGTACCTTTTGATTCCGTGATCTTCTAGCATTGCTTGGTGGTTATCCTAGGACTATTGAGCAATCTCAAGTGAGTACATAGACCCCTCTTTTACTGTTTTTCAAACTGTTTTGGGGTGAAACACATGTGCCTACTTGTTACTTTCATGCTTTTCATGTTCTCATATCATATGCTTGTTATGTTCAATAGTACACTTATAGTACATGATTTCATTGTGTTTTTGCTATGTATGTCCATTGTGTGCATACTTAGTACATCGTTTTACATTACATTTTATGCTATGTATGTCCATTGTGTGCATACTTAGTACGTTGTTTTACATTACATTTTATGCTATGTATGTCCATTGTATGCATACTTAGTACATTGTTTTACATTACATTTTATGATATGTATGTCCATTGTGTGCATACTTAGTACATTGTTTTACATTACATCACATCACATGCTATGTATGTTCATTTGTTGCATACTTAGTACATTTGATATTCATCACATGTTTACATTTTGGTATGACATTTGGTTTGTTCAAATGGGACAATATACATTCATTAACACCGATCATGCCGCTCGTTAGTAGGTAGTGGTACCATAGGACTTGACAACTCCCATTCCTGAACCCTAGGTTTGTTTGGGTGGAAGGAATGACCGAATTCGATAAACATAACACAGATAGACGTTTAAATTCGTTTAGGGGTCTATCACCACATTCACAAGGCTTGAATGTATGCATTTTCACAATATCGCATAGATGTTTATATCAGTATAGCATGCATTTGTTCCACAAAACATAACTTTGATTTAAACCATGTTTTACTTCAATACTTTGTTTTTGTGCATTTTACATATGGTTTAGTTGATATATTTCACTTACCATACATGATATTTTGGATACATATTACATGATTTACATTAGACATAAACATTTTGACATTGATATACACGATTCATGATTTACATTAGACATAAACATTTTGACATTGATATACACAATTCATGGTTTACATTAGATATAAACATTTTGACATTGATATACACAATTCATGATTTACATAGACATAAACATTTTGACATTGATATACACAATTCACGATTTACATTAGACATAGACATTAGACATGGTTTTCACACAAACATTTTGACATTTGATTATGCATAAACATTTTACTTTGGCGGTTTGGTTTGAGTAAGTGATTTAAGAAACGAGGCGTGTGTAATATGATACAAGCATGGTGGATACGCCGCTGGTACTTCCTATATATAAGTGCTTGTACGGTATTACATATCGTAGCGTTATTTGAATTATTTCAATTTAGACATATAACATTTTATACAAATAACATACTTTTCACAATACATTGTTTTACAAACAACTTATCTAATATAAACTCATTTTACTTGGTTATTTACATAACCATGTATTATTCTTTTATACATATATATCATTTGGTTTATTTATCACTTTTCAAATGATTTACAAGACAAAGCAAATTACAAGGTTCATGACTAAACATTTTCTTAAACATAAGTCATGAATTCTATTTTCACAAAACCTATGTATCTCACAGGCATTTTTATGCTGACGTACCTATTTTCACATGTGTTTTCAGGAGTTGATGCATAGGACTTATCGAGACATACTTAGGCGGACCTGTGCCTTAGTGACTTAAAACGAGACAAGAACTAGTTAATTTATGTTATGTACTCTTTATTTCTTGTTTAAAGACAATGTAACTCGCTTGTTTGATGAATAAAACGAAACTTTAATTTCCATGGTTGTGAAACAATTAATTCTGTTACAACACTCCCCGACGTTTCCGCCACGTTTCGTTGTTTTACGTGGTCGGGGTGTGACAATTATTGTGTTTAAATATGCGTGATTTTAGATTTTTAAGTTATAACGTGCGTGATTTTAAAATGAACGTGCGTAATTACCTATCGTACGTGATGTACGTTAAGCCGTAATGTACGTTAACCTTCCCCTACTTATGTACATATATTTATATAAATACAACTACTTATGTATATATTAAAATTTAAACGAATATAAACGAACGTAATAAATGAATGAATGAAAATATATGGATCTTCAAGAACATAGTAAACGAAAAAAACATGTGTCCACATTCATTCGTTTAATTAAATGAAAACAAATATTTGTCATGTTCGTTCATTTATTAACAAATGAACATAAACGAATTTTCTACCGAACAAGTTCAAGAACGTTCGTTTTGTTTACAGGCCTAGGGAGAAGATATGGATATGGCTTGTGTATTATTGTTTCAAGTGGTGGAACCCATTTTTTATTTTAGTTGTTTAGTGTATAATATCCTATTATTCTTTGATGACTTATATTTACTTTTTTATAAACAGGAGTATAAGCTCATTTCACATATCACTTAACGAAGACAATAAATGAATGTTAATGATAGGGGCCGTCATAGTAATAATTTGCAAACCATAAGGAGCATTTTTGTAATATGTGTAAAGCGGTGACCGATTCAGGATTTTTCGTCAGGAGGTGCCTTGTTAGGTTAATAACGTGCAAGTGTTGATTAATAATACAAAAGAATTAACAATTAGATATCTGAGTATGATATATTTGGCTTCTGAATGCAACTAATTGCAATAGATTGATATATTGTGGTGCATAAATCATGAATTTATATTGGATTGTGTTTGGTAGTAGAGGGGTGCCTGTTAGCTAAATGCCTAAATCCATAGGTGCCCAACTCTTTTTATTCAAACATTGACAATGATTTTATGAATGAGGGGTTGCCTTGCCCCACCTCAAAGCGGGAGCTTTACGTATGCAGGGTGTTCAAAATTAAAAATTAAAAATTAAAAAATATATATATATATATATATATATAGGCTAGGAGTTGGCTAGAAATTCCAAATTTCCTAAAAAGTGTAAAAAGTCATAAAACACCATAATGTCAACCATAAAACACACCAAAAACCCACAAATAACATAATGAAGATTACTAAAACATCATGTATGTGGGTTTTGTGTTGTGTTTTAGATGTTAAGGCTCTGATTATGGAATGACAAATATTATTGTGTTTTATGTTGTTTAGCATTTTGTGTTTTATATTCATAGTTCTACGATGGTGTGTTTGAAGTTTTTATGGACTATTAGAGTTTGAATATGGTGTTTTAGTAATCTTCATTCTATTATTTATGAGTTTTAGGCGTGTTATATGCCTGAAATTATTGTGTTTTATGACTTTTTACACTTTTTAGGAAAAACACACTTTCCGTAGGATCCCCACTCTATATATATATATATTGTACACATCAATATGACATATTCTACTTCTTAATCAACAATAAACACAAAAACATGATTATAAAACACATAAAAACATTCAAGAACAAGGACTTTAAACATGCAAATGAACTCCAAGAACAAGATTAAGTGTCACCAAGAAGATTAACAAACCCAATCATCACATCTTCTTCCATATTATCACACGTTCATAAGCTTCAACATAGTTTAGACAACACAAATGTTTAGCCTATAAGGCTCATGACTACCAAATCAAGTGCAAGAAAGCATAAATTGTTCATAATGTAACTAGTAATCTAACCAAGTTAAAAATGATGTTTGAGTAGATGTTCAAGTGATTAAGTCTTCTTCAAGGCTCCCTCTTGGCTCCAACAAGTTTCCAATACCAGATTCTTGAGAGAAAACTTCACCAAAATGCTCCAACTCCCTTGCAAATGAACTAGAAACTCGTATTTAAACTGCTGGGCATTTGGCACGACCATGCTACCTTTTAGCGCGGTCGTGCGTGGCAAGTGTCATAGTCACTTTCCGTCTGTCGATCTTGTTTGCTACCATTTCTGGAAAAATGCCGCTCAAATGTTTCCGAGGTGGCATGACTGTGCCGGACCATGGCATGGTCGTGCATGTCGATGAGTGCTCGATAATGACTGGTGCGATCTCGGAAATGAGCTAATCAGAGGTTAATTTTGACCTGGCACGGTCGTGCCTGTGGGTGGCACTGTCGTGCCGACCCCTGATCTTTGATGGCTGTGCTTGCTGACCGATAGTGCTCACGAGAGTGCCGACGTCGGGAGGCCTGGCACGGTCGTGCGCCTGTTTAGCACGGTAGTGCCATATCTGGCAATTTGCTGGAATACTTCATTTTTGCTCCATTTTGCTCCAAAAGCCTCTGTTTCAACACCGGGTCGAAGCTCGGACCTGTATTTTCATAAACAACTCAAATGAGTACCAAAATCAATGAAAATACAAAGAGTTTTCGCATAAACGGGGCATATTTGAAGTTTAAAAGATGTATAAATTCTTATACATCATTTTATAATTGAATTTTAAGCCGAGGGCTTAAAATCTAGAATTTTACGAATTCAGATGTCGGGTTTTGACTCCACATGATAGAGAATCAAATTACGATCACGTAGGAAGAAACGGATCGTAAAACGGGTAAAAATGAACGAGTTATGAGCGTTTAAGTAGAAAACGGGATTGTTGGGCAAAATGCAGACCCATCAGCAAACTTTCGGTGAAAAAGAGACCATCGCGCCATGCGATGAGGGAGGACATTCACCGTCGCGCCATGCAACAGTCTTTGCGGCACGCGACGGCATAATCAAAACTCATCGCGGCACGCGACGGGGATAAATGCTGACAAAACTTGTTTTCTCACTTGTTTTGACCCACGAATTTGTTTAGACTTGTTATAAACCCCAAATGACTAAAACATTTCATGTTTTATGAAATGTAGGTGTGCCGTGCAGTACCGGATGACGCTCAAGCTCAACGAAGAACCGAACACGATCAAGAATCAAGCTTCCGCATTATGTTCGTCTTCACGTTTTCAACGACGATATATATATATATATAAAGTCGAAATGTTTTAATTCATAAAATGTTTTAAGAAACCCGTATTTTCAAATGTATGTGTAATCGTAAACACACAATTATAGTCGAAATTTATATGAAAATCGTATAAATCAAGTAAGGGTCTTACATATTTGAAATATGTTGGTTCCAGTACAAACCATATTTATCCTACAAACCGTAAGAACAGATTCTAGCACTTAAAAAAAGTTAAATTAGCATATACTAAAACAATACATACATAAAAGTAGCACTTTTGAACTATATTAACATATGAAAGTAAATCAAGATAATTGATTTTAGCACATATGTGAAATGATATCAGCACTTTTATTTATCAGCACATTGAAAACACAAGAAAGATCCAAATAAAGAATTAATTGTTTGTTAGCATAATTATAAGGAATTCAAGATAATTGATATTATTTAGGTTATCATTTTACCATTTCTCTATAATTGGTTGGATGTCACATGACACTTTTTAAATGGTTCTTACAGTTTGTATACGAAATGTGGTTTGTATTTGATCATATTCCCGTAAAATATACAATTTCAAGATGATACTAATCCAAAAAGATAAGTTCATACTCAGTGGGGAAACTTGAGATTTTTGACTGGGGGGTCGAAAACATATATACCAAAAATTTCTATAAAACCGGGGATTCAAAAACGTATATACCCAAAAATTTCTATGCGGAAACTACATACTCTCCACTAACGAGCGAAAAGTTCGGGGGGTCGGCCGCCCCCACAAAGCTTCGCCCTTGTTCATACTCCGTAGCATACAAAATATAAAAGTAAATTACTTTTTGAGTCCCTGTGTTTTAGTGGTTTTAACCACTTGAGTCCAAATAAAAAAGTTTAATATCCTAAGTCCCTAACCGTTCATTTTCTAACGTTTTGAGTCCCTTCGTTTTCGTAGTTTTAACAACTTGAGTTCAAAATCAAAAGTACACGTGTTAAGAAGTTGAAGTCAAAATATTATAAAATGAGTGGTTAGGGACTCAAGGCGTTAAACGTTTTGACTTTGGACTCAAGTGATTAAAACCACTAAAACACAGAAACTCAAAAAGTAATTTACTATAAAATAGTCAATGATGCGCAGACTAATTGGTTTGGGGGAGGTGGGAAGGTTTACCCACTTATGTGGGGTTCCTGTCTGGGAGGTCTCAAAGTCGAATCTTGCGGGGGCGAACTGTGGCACCGGTTCAAACTTACAATAATATGCCACCGCGGGATTCCTATAAATAAAAAAAATTATTACATGTCTTAAAAGAAATAAATATCATTGATATAAATAACACATCAAGTTTTAATATTAAGTGAAATATACGAGTATTCAACTAAGAAAAAAAATATATATTCAATTACGTAGAAGACACTTGAAAGTACTTCATGGCTTCATGCTTAAATGATGATGATGATGATGATACCCGACCAATGCAATTAATAGTATGCACTTAACACTTTTAGTTGAGGATGTGTGTGGTGTGTTGGGGGATATTCCACGGTCCGCCCAACCGCTGGAGTGATCACACTCCACAAGCTAGCTTAGCCTCATAGCTGCCTGGGGGTGAATACCCAACCGAGAGCGAAGAGCTTGGCCGTGGGATGTGGACACCAAGATTCGAACCCGGGACCTCTACGGAGAGGGTGGGTGAGGCTGGCCAACTAGGCTACCCCAGAAGGTTACGTGTGTGGTGTGTTGTATGTCATTCAAATCCTATAAACGAAGCTTATCGCTATATGAGTAAACAATCATTCTCATCATATCATGCCCCGGTCAAAGTGTTGCGGGACTTGGAAGCTCTCATTCGTAAATTCCTTTGGGGGGGTTCCTCGGAGGTTCACAAAGTAAATTGGGTTGCTTGGGATAGGGCGGCATCTCCAGTTAAGTCGGGGGGTTTAGGGTTGCAAAAGCTAAAAGATGTGAACGTTGCTTTGTTATCTAAATGGGTATGGAGGTTCAAGAACGACCAAGGTAGCTTGTGGGTTAAAGTTATTAATGCCCTCCATGCCGGTTACAACGATGGGAACTTCTTGCCAGTTAAAAAAGTGTTAGGAGGGGTTTGGAGTAAAATTGTCTCGGTTGTTAATCGGCCTTTAAGCGATAGTGTCCCTATTCGATGCTTGTTTAAAGGTATAGTTGGTAAGGGGGATAAGATCTTATTTTGGCTGGATCCGTGGCTGTTCGATGTCCCGTTGAAGGAGAAATTTCCAGCTCTTTTCCGTCTTGAGGTGGTGAAGACATGCAGCGTGAGCGATCGGCTTGAGGGAGACGGTTTGTGGCTGTGGAAAAACGATCCTGACTCGGTAGTGGAGCGGGCTGAATGGCAGGATCTTGGGGCCGCTGTGGCCTCGGCTTCTTTGTCCCTCAACCCCGACAAGTGGTCTTGGCTAGGCAGTGGATCAAACGACTTCTCGGTTGCGGCTGTGAAAAAGCATTTGGTTTCAAGGCGTGACTTCAGTAACCGATTTATTATGGATAAATGCAAATGGGTTCCAAAGAAGTGCAGCTTATTCGCTTGGCGTGCTGAGATGAACCGGGTGCCTACGGTTGAAGCACTCGGAAAAAGGGGAGTGGTGATAATCGATGACATGTGTAATTTTTGCAACGAAGGTCTTGATTCGGTGTCCCACATTTTTACTGCATGCCCGTTAGCCTTGGGAGTATGGGAGAAAATTAGCTTTTGGTGCAGGATCCAAAACTTTTTTGTTTTTTGGTTCAGAGATTTATTAGAGATTCACAATATGGGAGACAAAGGGAAGACGGAGAGGGAAGCGGTTCACGGCATCATTCTCACTACGTGTTGGGTTCTGTGGAAAGCTAGAAATAACTTGAGGTTTAACCGGAAAAAGAGCAATGTGGGCGAGATCTTCAATGAGATAAGGGTCGTTAGTTTTTTTTCTGGTATAAACATAGAGCCAGGAAAGGTTTTTTAGATTGGAGGGATTGGTGTAAATTTGTAAATATGTAATCGTCTCTGGTTTCGGCCCGGTTTTCGGGTTCGGTGTTGTTTATGAAGTTCATTTTTCAAAAAAAAAAAAATCATGAATAATGGTTAATGACCCCTAAGGGGTATTTTTTGCAACATCAAAATCATAACGTCTCATCAAAAAATGTGTAACGGTTAATGCCTATTTTATTCATTATTTTTCTCCTATTTAAGTATTACTCTAGAAATATCTCTCCATCTTCATGCCCCAATAATACCCAAAAGGACGATGCTAAAAGCATTATCAACCCCTTTCACAATTCACACATTTATAATGTTCATTACACATGACAACAGATCTATAGTAAAGTACTCCTTGTTTTAATTAAAAGGCATTATCTATAGTCTATGCTATTATCCATATGAATAGAAACTCACCATGAATAGTACTTCAATATTTTTGTTTAGAGTAAATTACAAGTTTTGTCTTTTATGTTTGTCCCAAATTTTAGACACTGTCATTTACCTTTAAAATTGATGACTTTTGCACTTAATGTTTCAAAATCTTGCAAGTTATGTCCTTTAGGCCAAACCCAGTTATAATTTCAGTTAAGTTATGTCATGTGAATTGCACATGAGGGTAGCATTGTCTTTTCACATCCTAATTTATAAATGATTTTTAGAAAACAAATAAAGGACATCACCTGCCGCCACCACTTGCCATCACCTGCCGCCACCACCTCCCACCCTCACCTGCCGCCGACCACCCATTATCTCCACCATCGCCTGACCCACCATCACCACTCACTCCACCGTCTCCAACATCACCATCAGATTTCTCATGTCTTTTCAGATTTTATATCTCTAACACCATTGAAGAACACAAATCACAACTTATAATCCAAACTATGCATCACTATAGTCCCCAAATTCAATAAATAAATCAATAACTTTAACTTCTTCCATTAACATCTCACTCACAAAATAATCAAACTAACTAAAATCAGGAATACGTACATCTCAAAACAGGAATCAATAACTTCAATATCGCACACAATTGACACATTAACGCCTTTTTTGTACTCATCGATGCCCCAATTTCCTTCACCGTTGCAAGGATTCTTTATCCAGATCCCATACTTTCGTCCCTGCTATACCTAATTTCTCACCAATTTGTTGCAGTATCTTCACTACACCAGTTCACACACAACAGTCCTACACCATCGTTAGAACACCATAGCACCATCACCACCGCAACAGTCCAATCATCAAGGTTCATCACCCATAGCCACCCCTGTTCAGATCTGAAAATCCGTTCGGATCCGATTCTACCCACCACAACAGTCTGATCATCAAAAAATATGCACCTACCACCAGCGTCATCGTTGCCGTCGTCATCGTTGCTGTCGATTTTAGCAGATTCTTCCAGATCTTTTATACGTATAACTTGTTTCTCACTCAATTTCCTTTATTCTAAATTGAATCATGATTTTGGGTGGTTTGTAGGTTCTTGGGGTTAGGGTTCTAGTAGGGGTGGTGGGTTTAATGGTGTTTGTTGCTGGTTTGGGTTGTTGCAGGTAGGGGTTAGGGTTCCGGTGGAGGTGGTGATGGTGGAGACGGTGGTGGTAGTCCGGTAGACGGTGGTGGTGTTGGGAGGTGGCGGCAGGTGAGAGAGAGAGAGAGAGGGGGGAGAGAAGAGAAAGAGAGTGGGAATTTAGAGAGAGGGAAGGCATAGAACATAAGAGAGAGAGAGAAAGCAGATTTTTTCTATTTATAAATCTTTTTATTTTTTTACAAACTAGCCCTTAAACATAAGCTTTTTTACACAATAGCCCCTAAAGAGATGAAATGACAAAAATACCCTCATGTGTAAGGCACATGACCAGATTTAACCAAAACATCTAACTGGGTTTGGCCTAAAGGACATAACTTGCAAGATTTTGAAACATTAAGTGCAAAAGTCATCAATTTTAAAGGTAAAGGAGAGCGCCTGAAATTTGGGACTAACATAAAGGACAAAACTTGTAATTTACTCTTTTGTTTAATATTGTTTTTTTAGTTTTTATTATTTTATTGTTTTATTACTTTAATTGATTTTAATCATATTTATTCTTATATTACTTTTAAGACACGGTCAAAGTATGTGTTATGAAACAAAATACTATAAAAATGAATGCATATCGGTACCTATTTTGTTCGGTTCAGTTCGGTACGATATCGTAACGATAGGGTGTTAGTTATGGAAAGCATTAACGATAAAATTATATATTGGTACCAATTGATACATATGTTGTTTAATCAGTTTCAATTCGGTTTGGTACGACAGCGATACAACATCCATTTTCAAAAAAAAATATTGCAATGTTGAAATATATTAAACAAAGAAAGCAAACGAACATAACCAATATCAACTGAACAAGATCATTACTGGTATTGATATTCGTTTTCTATTGTTTTCGACTGATGTTATGTTTCCTCTTTGGAATGATACTATAGCAAATGCCGATACCGTAACGAACCGAACTAATACCGACTGATTCCCGTCGTGAAGCGCATGTGAATCTCACTAGTTAAAGATCAAACACATCTATAGTAACGTACTCCTTGTTTTAGTTATACCATCCATAATGGTTAATGCCCTTCAATGAGAATTTTCTGCCACATCAACATCATAACATCCCTTTAATAAATATGTAATGGTTAACGCCCCTTACTGTCAATTTCAATCAAACCACGCGTAATGGCTAACGCGCCTTCAAAAAATGTGTAACGGTTAATACCTCTTAATGCCCATTTCATTCAATATTTTCCATTTTTCTCCTCTTTGGGCATTGTTCTAGAAATGTCTCTCTCTTTTCATGCTCTTATAACGCCAAGGGGTGGTGCTAGGGGCGTTATCAAACCTTTTTTATGTCTCTATAATGCCCATTACACATGGCCTCCAGGGTTGGCCCAGAGCAAGTGTCATGTGGGCGACCGCTCTTGGGCCCGAAAAAATTTATAAACTATTTATATATATATTAAAAAATCTGTATGTTTAGAAAAAACTTAAAGGTCCTAGATTTATGAACCAAACACGTTAAAGCCCAACTGTTTAGAAGCCCTTTTTTTGTCAATCAAACGTTTTAGTGTGTCATGGATTAATAACTTGGCTCAAATCGAAAAACAAATATAATGGATTAATAAATAGGGCCCAAAATTTTTATCTCGAACAGGACCAAAAAGTTTTTTTATGTTTCGGAGACTGCCCTGATGGCCTCATTACTTTCAGTTTTGTTTTCTCTCAATTGGGCATTATACTAGAAATGTTCATCACTCTTAATGTCCAGAGAGATTGTATTGAGAACATTATCAAGCTCCTTCACACCCCTTATAATGTCACATTACGATTGACCTTAAAACATTCAACTAAATCTAGTAATCAACTAAATTTAAATGTATATTATTTTAGTTACGTATATTAAATTTAACTTTAATTTTTAATGTATAGTAATCAACTAAATCTCTAAAATCCATATAGTATGAATATTAACTAGTTAAATTTTCGCCCGCGCGTTGCGGCGGGGACCCAATGACTGCAAAACGCGTGTCAGTAATGGCAATCAGATACCGAATATCAAAACATAAATAAAAATGTCGTGAAAAGGATAGTCAATCCGTCCTAAAAAAGTGATTTTAATTAACCTAATATATAATAATAGGACCCACATGTCCTACACGTTGGAAATTCGGTTGTTTTTAGTTCAGATATTACGGTGCTAACACGTTAAAATATGGATGAGCTCGGTACCTGTAACGGCACCGAAAGTGCCAATCCGGAAAATCATCGAAATTAGGTACCGGCACCGAAAATGCTCGATACAATACGGTATGGTATTTGATGGTAAAAATCAATAAATATAGGTATGGTGCTAGACCGGTGTCGAACCGAAAGTAACGATTCTGAAAACGCCAAAAGGTGGGTATCAAATTGGTACCGAAAATGATTTGGTATAGTAAATTTGGTACCGATACGATACCGGTTTGATTACAGGATTTGATACGATTTGCTCATCAATAATCTAAATATCCAAGTTAATTTTACATGCTACAATTCATTCATTACGTAAAAAGACAAAAAATAAAGCAAAATAAGTTGTTGTGTATATAAAACCCCATTCAAACGAAATACAGTTTACTTACTCTGTGTATGAAAAGTAATCTAAAATGTGCAATTACTTGCATTGGTACGTTGCTACATGATTTGATGAGCTCGGTACCAACCAGTACCGAAAATACCGTTACTGAAATCCCCAAAAATGGGTACCGGTACCGAATATATCTGGTTCAGTACGGCTTGATACGGACGGTACTGGTACTACACCGGTATTTGAGGGTAAAACCCGATGAATACCGGTGCCGAACGGATACCGAAAATACACTCTGTTTGGTAAATTTGACGCCGGTACCAGTACCCAATACTATTCATTCATTTATTTTTCTATTAGTTTTCATTGAACACTCTTTTGAATATTTAAATTTATTATTACTGTTCAATTCGTTTTCTTTTTAATATATAGATCAATTATTTCAATCGATAAAGTAGTTGATTTATTTAATTTTCCTTGTAGTGTCGAGCGTCGAGGATTTAGTTGGTATTGGTCCGGTTCTTTACCACTGAATGAAACCGAAAAAATGAATATCAGTACGGGCTACGATGATAATGTGGGTTTTTGGTGTTTTAAATTGGCGTTTTACCACACTTCTTTGACTTTTTACCCTTTTTAGGAGTTTTGAATTTTGTAGATGAATCTTACCCTATATATATCATTTCACTATAGCAAAATCCTTAAATTTTAAAGATAAAGAATGAGATAGAGATTTTGAGTTAGGAACAGGGGCGCAGCTTTGTAGGGCCGCCCGCGCGGGGGGGGGGGGGGGGTGGTGGACCTGAACATTTCGCTCAATTGTGTTCGGTATATAGTTTTCGTATAGATTTTTTTAGGTATATACGTTTTCGACCCCCCGGTTTATAATTTTATTAGGTATATACGTTTTCGACCACACGGTTGGAAATCTCAAGCTTCACCTCTGGTTAAGAAGCTCTTTGGCAATAAAAACTATATTTCTTTGATGAACATATAAAAATACATCCACTAAACATTTGTTACACTTTTTGATTCACTTAGAGCACCTGTAGTGGGGCGCTATATGCCCCAAAAAGCCAAACATAGCGCCCAATGGCGCCCTCAACACTGCGACGAGGGGCTTTATCGCACAGAAAAAAAGATGGCAGCGCCATCACATTTGCGGCGCTATGTGTGTTTGGTTTTCAAGCTTTGACCAATAAAAAATAGTTAAGGGTTTTTATAATTAATTAATAAAATTGAAAATTAATAATTAGGTAATGATGGGTAGGGGCTTTACGACTACGGGCTCTAGTGATCTAACGTCCCATTAAGCGCCTGTGTGACGTGGCACGACACGTGTCGCATAACGCCCACAAAGGGGCTTTATGACTACGGATGACCTTAAAATAGCTTGTTTGCCAACCAACCATACATAAGTTATTCCAAGAAAACTACACCGAAAACATAAAATACACTAATGAGATGAAAGCAAATAGATATTTGAGCGGTCTATAGCATAATTGCATCGTACATGTGTTCATGCAATGCCCCAGTCTTCTTTAAGCATTGATTTAAGCTCAAGCACTTGATTTTCCGGCAATGTCACGCTTATAATCCTTCCATCTAAAGAACCTTTCGGCGTTGGGAGAACCAGAACAACCCCTTCATCACCAATATTATCGATACAACAATTTACATAAACGGGTTTTTGTCCTCTCACTTCCATCTCATAAAATGAGGCATCACTCAAATCTACAAAAGTCAAATTTGCCCCGTATATGAGAAAATCAGGAAGCTCATCATCTCTCTCGATTGCCTTTTTTATCTCCATTCGGTCATCATCTGCTTTGTCGATAATTAGAGACACTAGTTCTAGTGGTTTAAAATCTCCTATAGGAGTGTCGGTTTTGACCAAACCGATGGTTTGACTTTCATTCGTGATGGTTCCTTTATTTCGGTTTCTCAAGTCATTTCGGCATATGGTCACAACCCTTGGACCTGACCCATCTCTTACTTTTGACAAACATTGCCAAATTACAACACAAATGCACTCAAACTCGAGAACGTGTTGATCAACTTTCGTTCCACATATTTGTGCTTGTAACCGAGTCAACTCAGATGTTGAAATATAAAAGGAAAATGTTTCCATTTTAGAGTTATTTGAAGTAGACCAAAGGTCTCCAACCGGGTCAACCCGTTTTACTGAGAGCGGATCTAGGTTTGGCTTTGAGTTTTGGAAATCATGGACTTGGTTTTGTTGTTGGGCCATAATGAGTGGGTGGGCTGGGTAATGGCCTGCAATTGCCTGGGCCCACAAGTTGATGAAGCCCACTGCTGAAAAAGCATCCCCAAGCACATGGGACCAACTCATACCAACTGATTTGCCACCACACTTAAAATCTGTTAACTGCATAGTATGACTTCTAACGTTAGAAACATAATAAACAAAAAGTTACCTCTATATCTTTGTCTCAATATTTCGAGATATAGTACAAGATCATTAAATAAAATAACTATTCAAGGGCTATGCATGTGTGAAGAGTGACAGATCTGTGGATTTTTTTCGAACGGCTAAATGTTACACTCCGTGATATTGAACCTATGATCTCCTCCTATGTAAACAGGTAGAGGGTTTTCCCTCTACTACTGGGCCATAGCCTCAATGGCATATGTGGATTTTGTTTACTGTGTCACTTTTTGAAACTTTTAGTAAATCGGTCATTCGATAGTTAGATATGTAGGCAAAAGATCAAATACAAATAATTTTAACGTACAAAACGTACGAACTGAAGGTTTTGCTGAAAAAAACGTTGTGGCATTTTCATAATTATTAGTAATTATCAAAATTACTCTACAAATAATCATGCAGAGTAATTTTTTATCTTTGTAGAGTAACTTTGTAAAATGTTAATGTAGAGTAATTTTGATCTTGTAGGGTAATTATCAAAATTACTCTACAAGTGTATCAAAAATAACTCTGCAAGTTTTTCAAACAATATACAATTCAAAATTACTCTATAAATGATCCTGTAGAGTAATTTTGTAAAATGTTCGTGTAGAGTAATTTTTTTTAAAAAAAATAGCATTTAGTTATGGGGTTTAGCTTTATGGTTTAGTTTTTAGCATTTAGTTTTTGTGTGTGTGTGTGTGGGGGGGGGGGGGGGGGTAGGCTTTTTTAGGTTTTGGGGGGTGGGGGTTAGGTTTTTTGGGGTTTATTTTGGTGAGGTATAGCTTTTTGATCAAAATTACTCTACAAAATCAAAATTGCTCTACAGGATCATTTGTAGAGTAATTTTGATGATTACACTACGAGCAAATAATTAGGAAAATGTCACCGCGTTTTTTACCTTTTTTATGCTATTCGTACGTTTAGTACGTTAAAGTTATTTGTACGGGAACTTTACTCTAGATATGTAAATACACATGAAAAACTAGTATTAGATCTATATAACACATCTTTAATATTAACTAGTTTTTCTTGACGTCACGCGTTGCGGCGAAACCGAGCAAATGATAATGTAAAACAAACGTAATTTGAAAATAAAGGATTTTGTTTAGAAAGCCAAACTATTGGAACGATTTACTTTATCATTGTACCATTTTATAATACAATATACGTACTTTATTTTGAATACAATTTGTTTTTAACAAAGCTTATAACGGAATATTGAGGGAAAAAATCAAACACAACTACGTACTAAAGTTTTTAGAAAAAAGTTATAAACGTAAATATATTTACAAAGTATCAAATTATTTGATAAATTAATATATGTTCTAAAGAAGAAAATAATTATTAAAAAATGGTAAAGGAAATATATGGTTTAAAAAAAAAGAAAAAAGATCAAAAATATATTATTAAAAGTAAATATAATAATAAAGCAATTATAATATATTAACTAAAAAATAATAAAAAAACTATATATTATTATAAAAATAATGTTACTATTCATGTTGTTTCGTTAACATATATATATATATATATATATATATATATACACTAGGTTATAACCCCGTGTATTACACGGGTTGAGTAAATAAATTTATATACTAAATAATAAAACATTATATCTTTAAAAACTTCCTTTATTGCACAGGTTGAATAAATATAATTTTATATATTAAATAAAAAAAAGTTATATATATAATATATATGAACCATATTGTAAGGGGTTGAATTAATGTAATTTTATATACCAAATAAAAAAATATCTTTAAAACCACATGTATTACTCAGGTTGAATAATTGTAATATTGTTTACCAAATAATAAAATAATACATCTTTAAAAAAACCTCATTTATTACACGAGTTAAATAAATGTAATTTTATATACCAAATAATAAAAAAGTTAGTAAATGTAATTTTGTATAGTGAAAATAAAAATATTTAATATATTAATACAAAGTTGGATTTTCGTGATAAATAATTTGTTTTATTTAAAATGTTTTAAATTAACAATTTACAATTTCGGATAATATTTTATTAGAAAAATAGAAGAATGGTATTCGAAATTTAAAGTAGGATAAAATTTAATATTAGCTCATTATTCATTTATTTATTTATTTAAGTAATATAAGATAAGTTTAGAAGTGAGGCGAGAAAATCATAAAATAAATACCTACAATGAACGACATGTGTCACACATTAATGTTTAATTATATAGTATATTATAGATAAAAATTTAGATTGATATAAATTTAACTCATTATTTAAAACTCCGTAAATGTATAAATAATAAATAATATTAGTTAGAGTAAATTATGATTTTGGCCCCTGTGGTTATATCACTTTTACCCTTTTAGCCTAAAAAATTTGTTTTTAACATCTGAGCCCCCAACGTGTTTTTTTTAACCATTTTGGCCCCTAACACTAACCTCATCCATTAAATGTTAGGGGCCAAAAGGGTTAGAAAAAAGACATTAAGGGCCAAAAAGATTAGAAAAAAAGACTCTGGGGGCTCAGATGTTAAAAATTCTTTGTGGGCTAAAAGAGTAAAAGTGATATAACCACAGGGGCCAAAATCGTAATTTACTCTATTAGTTAAATAAATAATATTATAAATGAGAAGGAGATTAAACTAAATAATACTTATCTATAAAACATAGTCTAATATGATGAGAAGTGTCCTTAAAATGGTTTCTTTTATTATATAGTATAGATAGATATATATATATAATGTCACATGTGTGAGTCGTGACACATGTCTATACTACTTGGGTCTCCTCCATATATGTGGGGTTATTAATATACAACTTTGTAACACATCTATATATTAACAGTATTTAAAGGCACCCGTCAATGTATTTAACTATCAATTATACTCGCGCTACGCTGATAACGTATTTTCTTAGTGGCGTGTTACGACGGAGTATTTTAAAAATCCAAAGGGGAAAAAACAGTAAGTAATGATGTATCAAAAAAGCACGGAAAACTAAGTCGCTATAAAAACGTATGTTAAGAAAAACAGATAAAATAAGTGAAGTAAATGAAGATAAAAAAAAAGTAAAGGAAAAAAACTGGTAAAAAGACAAATGAAGGTAAAAAAACAAACAAAAAAAAAATAATAAGCGGGAATCAAACACGGATGGAAGGAATCTTGAGTGTAACAAATACCACTCCACCATCTCTTAATATCGTTTAAATTCAAGTGAATCTATCTCTTATACTAAAGCAAAATAATGTTGACTATTTAACCTTGATGTGGCAATGCTCTTTGGCCAGAGAATTATCTTTTTAGGCGCCATTCTCTCCTCTCTATTTTCCATCAATTCTCCTTAATGCCTCATTCTTCATTCAATGTCTCCTTTGATTATATATGGAATGTTGAATAATTAATCAATTACCGGAAGATCTTTTAGGAAACTATGGAACCGTTTCCAATTTTACGGCCTATATACAAATTCTCGCTTTTAATCGGAGGTTTCAAAGGAAGGAAGACTGAAGTCGCCTGTTCTGTGCCGCATTCATCTCTTAGTATCGATTTGTTCTTGAAGCAAGTATTTTTTTTTCTAAAACCATCATATTAATCTGGTATTTGTAGATGTTTTACTTTGATTTCATCCTCCCCTTATACACAAACCCTAAACTCTTCATGTTCCATCGCAAGAAGGTTAGATTCTCCCTTCTTTTATTTGTTTTTTTCTATTTATAATCTGCATATGCTTTCTTTCATTAAAATTACTTTATATTCGGGAATCCTAATCGATTATCCTTGAAACCCTAATGTTGATTTAACATATATTTGTTCATCGATGTTGAAATTAAAGGTTAATATCGTGTTTTTCTTCTACTATACTTTTATGCCTGGTTGTTTTTGTAGATCAACAAGAAAAATGATTTGGGACCAAATGTTGATGAGAGGGTTCAAGGCTCCAAGATTATTCTAATACATAAGGGAGATGAAGATCGATGTTGAAATTAAAGGTTAATATTGTGTTTTTTCCCTACATTTTTAGTACATGGTTAATGAATTACATTTCAAATTATATAATATTATCTTGCTGGGAGTATGAGAAGGGATCCGCAACCGATTGGTAGAAACATGGGGCTGGCTTTATGAGCGGTGAGTATGAAATTGACTCAAGTTGGAGCGATTTATTTGGCTGATGTTGATGCCGATGAAGATGGATGTTGAAATTAAAGGTATTAAATTGTGTTTTTTAATGGTTAATGAATTACATTTCAAATTATATAATATTATCTTGCTGGGAGTTAGAGAAGGGATCAGCAACCGATTGGTAGTAACATGGGGCTAGCTTTATGAGTGTTGAGTATGAAATTGACTCAAGTTGGAGCGATTTATTTGGCTGATGTTGATGCTACACCATATATTTAAAGGTATGGCCATTCTAATTTCTTTAATTATATTATGGCAGCTGCTGCAATGGAGTTTAGCAAACCGAGCCCAGGGTTTCGTACACAAGACCGTTCAGCCTATCCGTAGCTAACCTTTCTAATCTTTGTTTTATACAAGAAAGTATACTTTAGCTTAGTAACATTTTTGCACAATGGGATTGTACTTTATGCATAAATAATAGTACCTTGAAAGATGTAGTTGTTGCTAGAGTCCAACAAAAGAACCCAAACGATGAATGGTCGGTAATCGATTTACAATCCAACTACAAACGGTACATGGGTGAGGTAAGTTGTTTTTGCCTTCGAATGGTTGTACATATCATTGCATGTTTAGTCGAGTAAAGGAAGGTAATTGAGAAAAATAGTATTTTAAGGGCAAATTAGGATATATATATATATATATATTTGATCTATTTTGGCCCGGTTTGACCTCTTTATGCAAATTTATCTAAATGATGTTATTATGTTCTTTAATGTTATATTCTTTGATTTTTGTGAAGAGTGTTGTTGGATCACTAAAATAGTTTGATCTTTGCTTCAACAATGTATATAGAGATATTAGTTATAATTTCAGTTGGTGTATGTTATTACTAATGTGTTGGAACCATTAACTTTTTTATGGTATCATCTTTTTGCAGGAAAGGCCCCAGTGAAATGAAGTGATTGAAACTGAGTATCCTATAATTAGTTATCAGTCAGGTACATTTAGACGCCTACATTTAGACGCCTTCATTTTAATATGTCTGTCGTAACACAATTACACTGCTAACATCTGCAGAGATATACGGCTTTAATAGCACAAGGAACATATATCTATAGAATATTAATGTGATTTGAAGATAGATGCTTCGCCAAAATTGGGAAGTATTACCATGTAACATATGAATGTTTTCTATAATAAAAAAGATCTTTCTAAAGCAAACAACTTCTGTACAACTTGATTATCGTGTGTTAAATGTTTTCAGTTTGTGATGGTTCTCAGGTAGCAATTTTACATTTATTTTTCAATAGCGATATTCTTGAAGATGAATGCCTTCTCAGGTAGCAATTCCCTATATCTACAATCCATTTGTTCACACTTTTTTCACAGAGGTAAACAAAGTATTCAACTTTTATTACATCTGACCTTGAATATTATCATTTTGCACATAACCATCACAAATTACTACTCTAGCAAACGAAGGTGGATTGTTGAATCTCAGTTTCTGTACCAGATTTTATACTTCTTGACATTACTTGAGATTTATAAATTGATTTGTTTCACCATTAATCGCAGGCATGGTGGCGCATTGGTGAAACGCTCTCTTTATATCCTCTTGGAGTTTTCTAAGAATGGTATGTATATCCCAGGAATATCTTCCGCTTTTGCTTCAGTTTTACATTTCTGGAGAGTGTGTTCTGGAGCCGGAAACCAGTGACGACAAATTGAAGGTGGGGTTTGTAATCAATAACAACTAGCAGTGTTAATAGTTTAGTTTAAACAATAAACTAATTCAAATAACTCATGGGTTCGTTTCATGGTTAACTTTTAAATTTCTTTTGGTTACCTCACAAATGGTCTAATCATATTGGTTGGTTTGCTTTGTGGTATAGATATAATAACCGACTGTGAAAAACAGGACGACCATGGTAACTGTTTTAAATAATGATTTTAGTATTAGTCCTCAAACCCTCACTTTTAATACATTTGTTGAGACTGAGTTGTGCAATCTCTTAGACTTAGAGCTAATATGTTTATGTTTTGTTCGCAAATTGGGTGTGTGTGTGTGTGTGTGAAGGTTCAACCGAGATTTTATCGATGAGTCATGTCATCATAGAAGGTGAGGTTTAATTAATTCAACCATTATACGTATGTATTAATCTGTAGTAACTCCCAAAAGTTGGATGCGATTCATTTCTGCACCCGATTTTTTGTCTAAATCCAAAGACTCATAGGTACAGTTACACTGTATCATCTTTTCATGTGTGTATGTACTTAGTTTGTTTGAGCATATAGGTGTAAGATGTATATGTACTGCATGTGATATCTGCATAGTTGTTTTGTGTTTTGGGGGCTTAAAACAACGTCCGCAAGATGATATTTATTAAGCTATTGAAACGTGACAGGATGGTTATGGGGCGTTCTTGGCAACATTGTGAAATTTGCCACATCGGGGACCAAGGGTCTGATGCAAGTTATAGTGGTTGTTAACCAGAACTCATTTGGGAGACGTTTGGAATTTGGATTTGATCTATTGAAGAACTATGAAATATTGGAGTAGATATGGAAAGGATCTTTTGGTTTTGCTATACGCCAATACTTGTGATTTGTGAAGCATCAACGTGAAAAGAAAAGGTAAGGTTTTATTTTCCATCATTAATTCGTGTCACATATGTGGTGATATTGTTCCAAGTGTTCTGACTATAATCAGAATAATTCTCGGTTTGTTAGGCTCATTTGATTGATGAAATCTCTGTTATCTTAGGTATGTTTTAAAGAAAGCCCGGCTTTTGAGAGAGTCTGATAGGACCCGGTATGTTTTTATTCCTTCTTTAATATTGAATTCCCGAACAAACTTGGAGAAACTTAGAGTGTTGGAATAACTCTAATTATACTATTAAGATAACTCTTTTACTAAATTTAGTTTGGCTGAGGTATTGTTTGACGTTGGTATTGGCCTGATGTAAATATCTTCAAATATTAAGGACTTTTGATTCTAGGTCATCATTTTTAAGGAAAGAAATATCAACAAGAAATGGGTTTATTATTTAATAAAACCCGTTCTGGTAATATATTTGGTACATAAAAGGTGTCGCTTTGCGGGAACACTTTAGCAAGCTGGGTTTAGATTTAACTTGTTTCATTGCTACGGCCCATATGTGTCCTGTAGATTTGATTTTGCAGGCACTCTTTTAACTTTAGATCATATTTTTGTTTAGTTAAAAACTTAAATGAGTTGAAGAGAGTCTAATACATCAAATTATATTCATAATGGAAGTGTCAAAAAATGATTTATATAGGTTTAAAAACTACTTTTGTTTATCAAATTTAAGCAATATGAAAAGCTACCGCAGATGGGAAAAAAATAATATTTGGTATTCACAATCTTGAAAATAGTTAATACTTGAGTATTCATTTATATATTTTATGGTAAGTTTGCTTTTGTTTGCTTTTTTTTTTAATTTTTAATTTTAGTTTTTGTTAAAGTTGCTAAGCTTTATGTTTTTACAAATCTGAAATCATTAGAGGCATCTTTGTTCAACTCTTGGTATAACCAGTTAGATGGTTAAGCTGTCAAAAGCCTAAAAGACCTAATGTATCCTTCACTTAGTTGCGATTTAATAACGGCAGTTCTTAGAAAACAAAAACAAAGGACACAACAAAAAAATTTTGTGTTCTTACCAAAGAGTAACATACAATATATTTTACATTTATGTTTGACTGAAAATCATTTACATTAAGAACTGTTTTTTTAAATAGGAGTTAAATCCAAACGATAATGTTAAAATTGTTTTTTAATAGTGATTTGGACCATGATGATTAGTGGATCAGATCGAACCATGAGATGATATGGTTTGAACATGATCCATTAACAAGCCTTACATGCTACATCCACCAACCTAACTTTATGCACCAAAATGAACTTTTTAAGTTTTAATTGCTATTAAGTTGTTTTCCCTACATTTTAGTGTTATATCGGTTAATCACAAAAAACTGGCATTGCATAGTTGTGTAATTGAAGATGCAAATCATACACAACAAAGAATATACTCACTAAATGTGCTCAACGGTCTTAAAAGTTGGTTTGTACTTGAGACAACCCATTTTCACACATGGTCAATTGTACGTAGCTTTATCAAGGGTTAAAACACGAGATGGAGTCAAGCTACTAATACTTGACAACGATGACAAACCTACGAATAAAACAACTAATGTTGTTTATAAAGAGATATTCAATGAGTTGTGATTTTTTTGTTGTATTTGTGTATTTCAATTATTTTGTGTACTGTCTATCATTTCTATTAATATTTCAATATATATATATATAACTAAAATATTTACGTCAACAATGTTAAAGTAGTTATTATTCTTATTAGCCACCCGTGTATCACACGGGAACTTAGACTAGTTTATATATATATTATTTAACAGGAATGACGGCTGAAAAAAAGTGGCAGCTGGATGCTACTGCTCATTCCACTTCTGATTGTAGTTGTATAGAATAGAATAGAATTATATATATATATATATATATATATATATATATATATATATATATATGGTAAGGTTCATGCGAGAACCACCTTTATTGCGAGAACCAATGTGAACACAACCTAAAATAGCTAAAAAAACCTAACCCCCCCCCCCCCTCAAGCTAAATGCTAAAAACTAAAACCCCCAAAAAACCTAACCCTCCCCCCCCCCCCCCCCCCAAAGCTAAAATGCTAAAAACTAATCCTCCAAAAAACCTAAAAAAAAATCAAATTTTTTTTTTAATATTTTTATGTTAAAATCGCTACTTTTAGTAGAAAAAAAAAATTTTAAAAATTTGTTTGGCTACTAAAAGTAGCGATTTTTTTATAAAAAATATTAAAAAACAAAAAAAAAATTGTTGTGTGTTTTTAGACATTTTTTTTTTGTGTTCACATTGGTTCTCGCGGTTCTCACAATAAAGGGTGGTTCCTAACGGATCTTTGTCCTATATATATATATGTATAGAAAAAATATATCGTACATTATGGCTTAATGTACTTCACGTTCAACAACGTGCGTGATTTGTTATATAACATGTGTGATTAATGTTTTCAATATGCGTGATTATTGTGTTTCAACATGCGTGATTTTGGATTTTTGAATTATAATGTGCGTAATTTTAAAATGAACGTGTGTAATTACCTGTCGTACGTGATGTACGTTAAGCCGTAATGTACGTTAACCTTCCTCTATATATTATATATATATATATATATATATATATATAGGGAAAGGTTAACATACAAAAAGCCTTATCGTACATCATGTACGCTACGCGCGTAACCGTCCGATCAGGGGAATAATCACGCTTTGGACATGTAATCACGCTTTGGACATGTAATCACGCATGGGGGTTAGTTTTTTTGGGAAAATTACGCATGGGATCCAAATCACGCATGTTATTTTGATCAAAAAATATAATTACGCATGTTATATAGTTTGTCGCGTACGATAATGTAGGATAAGGCCTTTTGTACATTATAGTTATTCTATATATATATATATATATATATATATTTCGGTGAAACCTACCGCATGACAGAGACGACTTAAAAAGTTTATAAAAAAACACAAAAGAACAAGTATAAGTATAGATTATGGTAATAAATTTAAGTGTATGTCTTGAACATACATGTTTTTGCCGTAAATGATATATTGAAACCAAATAGACATTATATAACAAAAAAGTATGTTTATCCATATAAAACTATTTAGTTTTAGAAACTAACTTTGATCAAATATAATACCTTATCTATTTAAAGAGATACATCATTATATATAACAAAAAAAAAAACATAGATGAGGCTAATATTCGTCATGAACTTTCTAATAAGGTTAGTCAGATATATGGTCATCATCATCATCATACTCAGTAAATCCCACCAATAGCAAAGCTAAGGTAGGGTCTGAGGAGGATAAGATGTAGACAGGCTTACCTCTACCCTGTATAAATAAAGAGGCTGCTTCCATATAGTCAGATATATGGTGCTTTTATTAAATATTTAAAACAAAAGTAAGTTGCAAAGAATACTAGCAAGCAAACCTGCATCAAAACCAATGGAGAGTAGGCCAAATCAGGGCCAAGAACTTGGTTAGGAACAAGAAGCTTGTGTGTCGAATCGTCTTTAGATTCTAGCCATTCATCCAGGCTAAGATGACACTTAGCCTCAAGGAGTCGCACCCCACTATCATTGCATTTAATGAAAGGCCGACCAGTGTCCATAGTCCTTAACCGACCACAAGGTATGTATGCGTGGTTTAACCAATTGAACATAGTTTCTTTAATCTTCAAGATGGTGAAACCATCAAACGTCGGGGTTTTGAAGTAGTAAACAAATCGGAGATAGTGAAGCTTCATGGCTAGGTCCATTGCGGTTAGCTCCTGAACCGCATCATGTCCGGATATACATCCGGCTGAGACCGTGGAGATTTTGATGTCGTAAATGGAGTTTTGTTCCTTTGATGACACCATTTTTTCCTTAGAAAGATAAATTTGGGGGCTTAGATGTTTCCTCTCATTAGGGTATGGAGTGTTTTATATGGCAAAGTCAGATCATGAGTGGTCCAATATTATGATAATACAACGTTGTCTTAAAGTGCATTCTACATCTGTAACAAGTAAACATTTAATGTATTTGTTGGCAGGCGAAACAAGTGAAACTAAAGGTTTTCCTAACCTAGAATACAATAAATGAATAAATACATTGCATGTGAGAAATGTCTTTAGCTTATCCTTTTCCTTTTTTTTCTAAAAATATCTTTAATAACGAGTGGTCATAATAAAAATAGAACATTTTTTATATTATATACACACATAACCGAAGAAACACTTTCTGATAATAACATGATTAACTGATGTTATTCCGGCTTTGGCTGGGTGATAGAGACTCTTGTCTTTTAGGGAGAAGATTAGGGTTCAAATCTTGACATGAAGTACATTATTAGAATTAATTTAGTGTAATTTAGGAATAGAATAATATTGTAACAAATCGCTGTTAAAAAACTGATAATAACATGACTAAGAAGGTGATGCAAAATAGCTGTATGGGCATAACACGAATCAAAAATTAATAAGTGACTTTAACATATTTGATATCTAATTTCAGTGACTTCATATCTAACTTCTTTTTGTTTTTATTATATGTATTTATTTAACATATCTATTTTTTATATTTACAATATGTATGTATTTATTTGACACATATGAGTAACAATAATATATAATCTGAATTTATATATATATATACACGCACACAAATTAAACTGTATCGTTTAACAAACATATCAAAAGTAGAATGTAAAATTCCTTTTCAACAACAAAAAAGAGAGAACAACTGCAAATCATCATTGATTCAAAGATCAAATCAATGCCATATACATAGAACATGCAACTTCCCATTCAGCTTGTTGCCTCTTCTGCAAGGGAGATATTATCTCGAATGCGACCCATCCGATCCCACTCCCCTGTACTTCCTTTTAAACCAGTCAAACAAACCCTAATTAGTACAATCCAATTAACATAAAAACAACAAATCAAACACTTAATTCACAATTCAAATATTAAAGCCATCATCAAACAATCATAAACAGTTAAAATTACCTTATCAATCTTCATTGGTCCACCATCAGTTCTTATCTCCAGCTAGGGTTCGAGAACGACTTATTAGGGCAAACAAACCCTAACAGCCACACCGTCACAACATCATCAATGTCACACTGAAGCAATACGCATAATTAGGGTTGTGTGCTTACCCGTTCACTGAAATCTTCTCCTGGCCGTTCACCGGAACCTCAGCAGACGTTACTTACTCATCAAATCAACATTAGACGCCGGATTAAGGTTCAGTGACAACCGATCTAAAAAAATAGTGAACATGCAATAGAAAAGGGCTTACCGGAATTTGATCGAAACCCTAACCGCTTGACCGCCGTCATTGTCAGAGCTATGGCAGCAACTGATCGAACATACCTTGTCGCTCTCCGGTAAAAACCATGTTCGCCGCCGCCACAATGATGAAAACGTCGTCGTCAAGTGTTATTGACGCCGGCGAGAAGGTTCGTCATCGCTCTCTGTCTCTCAGCGCTATCTCTGTCTGATTCTCTCAACCGGGTTCTAAAGCTGACCACCGTATTTTCTAGCTGGTTGACCTTTGAAACTGATTTGGCATAAAATTTACAAAAATAGCCTTCAACTACTATTCATTACGTTTAGTTTTTAATATATAGGAAGATATACGAGTATTCAACTAAGAAAAAAAATATATATTCAATTACGTAGAAGACACTTGAAAGTACCAATGCAATTAATAGTATGCACTTAACACTTTAGTTGAGGACGTGTGTGGTGTGTTGTATGTCATTCAAATCCTATAAACGAAGCTTATCGCTATATGAGTAAACAATCATCCTCATCATTAAATACATGTCTTAAAAGAAATAAATATCATTGATATATAAAACATCAAGTTTTAATATTCAATTAAGTTTAGAAGACACTTGAAAAAACTTCATGCTTAAATGATGATGATGATGACATCCAACCAATGCAATTAATAGTATGCACAACATTTTAGTTAACGTGTGTGTTAGTATGCCATTCAAATTCTATAATTGAAGCTTGTCGCTATGTGAGTAAACAATCATCTCATCTATACTGTTATATCATGAATAATGGTTAATGACCCCTAAGGGGTATTTTTTGCCACATCAAAATCATAATGTCTCATCAAAAAATGTGTAACGGTTAATGCCTATTTTATTCATTACTTTCCATTATTTTTCTCCTATTTAAGTATTACTCTATAAATATCTCTCGCTCTACATGCCCCAATAATACCCAAAAGGACGATGCTAAAAGCATTATCAACCCCTTTCACAATTCACACATTTATAATGTTCATTACACATGACAACAGATCTAGAGTAACGTACTCCTTGTTTTAATTAAAAGGCATTATCTATAGTCTATGCTATTATCCATATGAATAGAAACTCACTATGAATAGTACTTCAATATTTTTGTTTAGAGTAAATTACAAGTTTTGTCCTTTATGTTTGTTTCAAATTTCAGACGCTGTCATTTACCTTTAAAATTGATGACTTTTGCACTTAATGTTTCAAAATCTTGCAAGTTATATCCTTTAGGCCAAACCCAGTTATAATTTCCAGTTAAGTTATGTCATGTGAATTGCACATGAGGGTAGCATTGTCTTTTCACATCCTAATTTATAAATGATTTTTAGAAAACAAATAAAGGACATCACCTGCCGCCACCACCACTTGCCATCACCTGCCGCCACCACCTCCCACCCTCACCTGCCGCCGACCACCCACTATCTCCACCATCGCCTGACCCACCATCACCACTCACTCCACCGTCTGCAACATCACCATGAACAGATTTCTCATGTCTTTTCAGATTTTATATCTCTAACACCATTGAAGAACACAAATCACAACTTATAATCCAAACTATGCATCACTATAGTCCCCAAATTCAATAAATAAATCAATAACTTTAACTTCTTCCATTAACATCTCACTCACAAAATAATCAAACTAACTAAAATCAGGAATACGTACATCTCAAAACAGGAATCAATAACTTCAATATCGCACACAATTGACACATTAACGCCTTTTTTGTACTCACCGATGCCCCAATTTCCTTCACCATCTTGCAAGTTATGTCCTTTAGGCCAAACCCAATTATAATTTCCAGTTAAGTTATGTCATGTGAATTGCACATGAGAGTAGCATTGTCTTTTCACATCCTAATTTATAAATGATTTTTAGAAAACAAATAAAGGACATCACCTGCCGCCACCACCACTTGCCATCACCTGCCGCCACCACCTCCCACCCTCACCTGCCGCCGACCACCCACTATCTCCACCATCGCCTGACCCACCATCACCACTCACTCCACCGTCTCCAACATCACCATCAACAGATTTTTCATGTCTTTTCAGATTTTATATCTCTAACACCATTGAAGAACACAAATCACAACTTATAATCCAAACTATGCATCACTAATAGTCCCCAAATTCAATAAATAAATCAATAACTTTAACTTCTTCCATTAACATCTCACTCACAAAATAATCAAACTAACTAAAATCAGGAATACGTACATCTCAAAACAGGAATCAATAACTTCAATATCTCACACAATTGACACATTAACGCCTTTTTTGTACTCACCGATGCCCCAATTTCCTTCACCGCTGCAAGGATTCTTATCCAGATCCCATACTTTCGTCCCTGCTATACCTAATTTCTCACCAATTTGTTGCAGTATCTTCACTACACCAGTTCACACACAACAGTCCTACACCATCGTCAGAACACCATAGCACCATCACCACCGCAACAGTCCAATCATCAAGGTTCATCACCCACAGCCACCCCTGTTCAGATTTGAAAATCCGTTCGGATCCGATTCTACCCACCACAACAGTCCGATCATCAAAAAATATGCACCTACCACCAGCATCGTCGTTGTCGTCGTCATCGTTGCTGTCGATTTTAGCAGATTCTTCCAAATCTTTTATACGTATAACTTGTTTCTCACTCAATTTCCTTTATTCTAAATTGAATCATGATTTTCGGTGGTTTGTAGGTTCTTGGGGTTAGGGTTCTAGTAGGGGTGTTGGGTTTAATGGTGTTTGTTGCTGGTTTGGGTTGTTGCAGGTAGGGGTTAGGGTTCCTGTGGAGGTGGTGATGGTGGAGACGGTGATAGTAGTCTGGTAGACGGTGGTGGTGGTGGGAGGTGGCGTCAGGTGAGAGAGAGAGAGAGAGGGGGAGAGAAGAGAGAGAGAGTGTGTGGGAATTTAGAGAGAGAGAAGGCAGAGAACATAAGAGAGAGAGAGAGAAAGCAGATTTTTTCTATTTATAAATCTTTTTTATTTTTTTACAAACTAGCCCTTAAACATAAGCTTTTTTACACAATAGTCCCTGAAGAGATGAAATGACAAAAATACCCTCATGTGTAAGGCACATGACCAGATTTAACCAAAAAATCTAACTGGGTTTGGCCTAAAGGACATAACTTGCAAGATTTTGAATCATTAAGTGCAAAAGTCATCAATTTTAAAGGTAAAGGACAGCGCCTGAAATTTGGGACTAACATAAAGGACAAAACTTGTAATTTACTCTTTTGTTTAATATTGTTTTTTTAGTTTTTTATCATTTTATTGTTTTATTACTTTAATTGATTTTAATCATATTTATTCTTATATTACTTTTAAGACACGGTCAAAGTATGTGTTATCAAACAAAATACTATAAAAATGAATGCATATCGGTACCTATTTTGTTCGGTTCAGTTCGGTACGATATCGTAACGATAGGGTGTTAGTCAATGTTGTAGAAGGCGCTAGGCGCTAGTCGGGCGGTGAGGTACAGCCTAGGGATTAATCGGGATTAATAGGGATTAATCGGGATTAATCGGAATGGGATTTTTATATGTATTTTTTCAAAATTATATATATATATACCCAATAATATAAAAATAATACTTCAAAATTCACATAAATACTTCAAAATTCACATAAAAATTCAAAAATTAACCAACTTTTGACCAACTATGACCGATTAATCCCGACCAGGACCGATTAATCCCGACCAGGACCGATTTTTACCAAAAAAACCATGGTCCGATTAGTCCGACTTTTGACCGACTAGGACCGACTTTTGACCGACTAGGACCGATTTTGACCTGGACCGATTAATTGACCGATTTGCTTAAAATTAGGCGATTAGCTACCGCCTAGCGCCTAGGCGGCGATTAATCGGCCGCCTAGGCCGATTTCTGCAACAGTGGTGTTAGTTATGGAAAGCATTAACGATAAAATTATATATTGGTACCAATTGATACATATGTTGTTTAATCGGTTGCAATTCGGTTTGGTACGACAACGATACAACATCCGTTTTCAAAAAAAAATATTGCAATGTTGAAATATATTAAACAAAGAAAGCAAACGAACATAACCAATATCAACTGAACAAGATCATTACTGGTATTGATATTCGTTTTTTATTGTTTTCGACTAATGTTATGTTTCCTCTTTGGAATGATACTATAGCAAATGTCGATACCGTAACGAACCGAACTAATACCGCCTGATTCCCGTCACGAAGCGCAGGTGAATCTCACTAGTTAAAGATCAAACACATCTATAGTAACGTACTCCTTGTTTTAGTTATACCATCCATAATGGTTAATGTCCTTCAATGAGAATTTTCTGCCACATCAACATCATAACATCCCTTTAATAAATATGTAATGGTTAACGCCCCTTACTGTCCATTTCAATCAAACCACGCGTAATGGCTAACGCGCCTTCAAAAATGTGTAACGGTTAATGCCTCTTAATGCCTATTTCATTCAATATTTTCCATTTTTCTCCTCTTTGGGCATTGTTCTAGAAATGTCTCTCCCTTTTCATGCTCCTATAACGCCTAGGGGTGGTGCTAGGGGCGTTATCAAACCTTTTTTATGCCTCTATAATGCCCATTACACATGGCCTCCAGGGTTGGCCCAAAGCAAGTGCCATGTGGGCGACCGCTCTTGGGCACGAAAAAATTTATAAACTGTTTATATATATATTAAAAAATATGTATGTTTAGAAAAAATTTAAAGGTCCTAGATTTATGAACCAAACACGTTAAAGCCCAACTGTTTAGAAGCCCTTTTTTTTGTCAATCAAACGCTTTAGTGTGTAATGGATTAATAACTTGGCTCAAATCAAAAAACAAATATAATGGATTAATAAATAGGGCCCAAAATTTTTATCTCGAACAGGACCAAAAAGTTTTTTTATGTTTCGGAGACGGCCCTGATGGCCTCATTACTTTCAGTTTTGTTTTCTCTCAATTGGGCATTATATTAGAAATGTTCATCCCTCTTAATGTCCAGAGAGATTGTATTGAGAACGTTATCAAGCTCCTTCACACCCCTTATAATGTGACATTACGATTGACCTTAAAACATTCAACTAAATCTAGTAATCAACTAAATTTAAATGTATATTATTTTAGTTATGTATATTAAATTTAACTTTAATTTTTAATGTATAGTAATCAACTAAATCTCTAAAATCCATATAGTATGAATATTAATTATTTCAATCGATAAAGTAGTTGATTTATTTAATTTTCCTTGTAGTGTCGAGCGTCGAGGATTTAGTTGGTATTGGTCCGGTTCTTTACCACTGAATGAAACGGAAAAATGAATATCAGTACGGGCTTCAATGATAATGTGGGTTTTTGGTGTTTTAAATTGGCGTTTTATCACACTTCTTTGACTTTTTACCCTTTTTAGGAGTTTTGAATTTTGTAGATGAATCTTACCCTATATATATCATTTCACTATAGCAAAATCCTTAAATTTTAAAGATAAAGAATGAGATATAGATTTTGAGTTAGGAACAGGGGCGCAGCTTTGTAGGGCCGCCCGCGGGGGGGGGGGGGGGGAGGGGGGGGGGACCCGAACATTTCGCTCAATTGTGTTCGGTATGTAGTTTTCGTATAGAATTTTTTAAGTATATACGTTTTCGACCCCCCGGTTTATAATTTTATTAGGTATATACGTTTTCGACCACACGGTTGGAAATCTCAAGCTTCACCTCTGGTTAAGAAGCTTTTTGGCAATAAAAACTATATTTATTTGATGAACATATAAAAATACATCCACTAAACATTTGTTACACTTTTTGATTCACTTAGAGCACCTGTAGTGGGGCGCTATATGCCCCAAAAAGCCAAACATAGCGCCCAATGGCGCCCTCAACACCACGACGAGGGGCTTTATCGCGCACAAAAAAGATGGCAGCGCCATCACCTTTGCGGCGCTATGTGTGTTTGGTTTTCAAGCTTTGACCAATAAAAAATAGTTAAGGGTTTTTATAATTAATTAATAAAATTGAAAATTAATAATTAGGTAATGATGGGTAGGGGCTTTACGACTACGGGCTCTAGTGATCTAACGTCCCATTAAGCGCCTGTGTGACGTGGCACGACACGTGTCGCATAACGCCCACAAAGGAGCTTTATGACTACGGATGGCCTTAAAATAACTTGTTTGCCAACCAACCATACATAAGTTATTCCAAGAAAACTACACCGAAAACATAAAATACACTAATGAGATGAAAGCAAATAGATATTTGAGCGGTCTATAGCATAATTGCATGTACATGTGTTCATGCAATGCCCCAGTCTTCTTTAAGCATTGATTTAAGCTCAAGCACTTGATTTTCCGGCAATGTCACGCTTATAATCCTTCCATCTAAAGAACCTTTCGGCGTTGGGAGAACCAGAACAACCCCTTCATCACCAATATTATCGATACAACAATTTACATAAACGGGTTTTTGTCCTCTCACTTCCATCTCATAAAATGAGGCATCACTCAAATCTACAAAAGTCAAATTTGCCCCGTATATGAGAAAATCAGGAAGCTCATCATCTCTCTCGATTGCCTTTTTTATCTCCATTCGGTCATCATCTGCTTTGTCGATAATTAGAGACACTAGTTCTAGTGGTTTAAAATCTCCTATAGGAGTGTCGGTTTTGACCAAACCGATGGTTTGACTTTCATTCGTGATGGTTCCTTTATTTCGGTTACTCAAGTCATTTCGGCATATGGTCACAACCCTTGGCCCTGACCCATCTCTTACTTTTGACAAACATTGCCAAATTACAACACAAATGCACTCAAACTCGAGAACGCGTTGATCAACTTTCGTTCCACATATTTGTGCTTGTAACCGAGTCAACTCAGATGTTGAAATATAAAAGGAAAATGTTTCCATTTTAGAGTTATTTGAAGTAGACCAAAGGTCTCCAACCGGGTCAACCCGTTTTACTGAGAGCGGATCTAGGTTTGGCTTTGAGTTTTGGAAATCATGGGCTTGGTTTTGTTGTTGGGCCATAATGAGTGGGTGGGCTGGGTAATGGCCTGCAATCGCCTGGGCCCACAAGTTGATGAAGCCCACTGCTGAAAAAGCATCCCCAAGCACATGGGACCAACTCATACCAACTGATTTGCCACCACACTTAAAATCTGTTAACTGCATAGTATGACTTCTAACGTTAGAAACATAATAAACAAGAAGTTACCTCTATATCTTTGTCTCAATATTTCGAGATATAGTACAAGATCATTAAATAAAATAACTATTCAAGGGCTATGCATGTGTGAAGAGTGACAGATCTGTAGATTTTTTTTCGAACAGCTAAATGTTACACTCCGCGGTATTGAACCTATAACCTCCTCCCATCTAAACAGGTAGAGGGTTTTCCCTCTACCAATGGGCCATAGCCTCAGTGGCATTTGTGGATTTTGTTTACTGTGTCACCTTTTGAAACGTTTAGTAAATCGGTCATTCGATAGTTAGATATGTAAATACACATGAAAAACTAGTATTAGATCTATATAATATAACACATCTTTTATATGGCATTTCACGTGAGTCGTGACACATGTCTATACTACTTGGGTCTCCTCCATATGTGTGGGGTTATTAATATACAACTTCGTAACACATCTATATATTAATAGTATTTAAAGGCACCCGTCTATGTATTTAACTAGCAATTATACTCGCGCTACGCTGCGGGATAACGTCTTTTCTTAGTGGCGTGTTACGACGGGTTATTTTAAAAATCCAAACAAAGGGAAAAAACAGTATGTAACGATGTATCAAAAAAGCACGGAAAACTAAGTCGCATGTTAAGAAAAACAGATAAAAGATATTCAATATTAAAACATTAATACTTATGGGGTGGCCCGAGTTTGGATAAGAAAATGCACTGGGTGCTTGGAAGAGGGTTGCTTCTCCTAAGAGTAATGGCGGCATCGATCTCAGAAAATTGGGGATCACTAATGTGGCCCTGTTAACTAAGTGGGTGTGGAGATTTAAAACCGAAAAGGATAGCTTGTGGGTTAAAGTTATTTCGTCGCTGCATTCGCATAGAAGAACGTGGGAGTTACTCCCGGCCAAGACATCGTTAAGCGGGGTGTGGAACAAGATTGTAAAAACAGTCAACAAACCGGTGGTTGGGAACACGGTTCTCAGATTATATTTGCAAGGGGAAGTGGGTAATGGAAAGGATATTCTTTTCTGGCTGGACCCGTGGCTTAAGACGGAGCCGTTAAAAGATACATATCCTAATTTATTTAGGCTGGAAAGAGACAAGAGGTGCAAGGTGGCTGACAAGGTGGTTCGGATGATTTCGAACCCGAATGGACAGTGGTGTTGGAACTCGGTTCCTCAGTCTAACATTGAGTTGGCTGAATGGGGAAGTTTATGCCATCTGATGAATTCGGTCTCCTTATCTAATGAGAAGGATGGCTGGAAATGGCGAGGAGATACAACCGGCGAATTCAGTGTGGCTTCTGTGAAACGTCTGATTGATAGCAGGATGGAGGTAAATGACCGCTACGTTTGGAACTGGTGCTCGTGGATTCCCCTCAAGTGTAATCTATTTGCTTGGCGTGCTGAGTTGAACAGGTTAGCTACAAAAGATAATCTTCGTAAACGTAACATTCCGATCGACGACGAAGGGTGTGTGCTTTGTGAGGCAGGCCCGGAGACTGTCGATCATATTTTTACCGGTTGTAGGGTCATCACGGTGTTATGGCAAAAAATCAGCTCTTGGTGCAAGTCTCCTTTCAACTTTGCCTTTTCCTTCAGAGATGTTCTAGAGGCTCATCATCACTGTGGTATAAAAGAAAAGGATAAAGAGATCTATCAAGGTATCATGATTATTGCGTGTTGGTGTGTTTGGAAGGCTAGAAACGACCAGTCGTTTTCTGGGAAACCCGTCAATATTGACAACTTATTCAGCGACATAAAGGCTATCGGGTTTCTTTGGCTAAAGAGTAGGATGAAGAATGTGGCGATCTCTTGGGAAAACTGGTGTAAATTTGTAATTAGGTAATTTGGTTTTTGTTTTTTTTCGGTTGTTGTGTTGGTGGCTGCCTGGTTTTCAGGTTGGTGTCGTTTTTAATGAAGTTTACCTTTCAAAAAAAAGTCAAAGGAAAAAAAACCGGTGAAAAGACAAATGAATTTTGGTGGAGCGGTGGGTAGGCTGGTTTCCACGCAAGTGGTGCCGGTTCGATCCCCGTTCCCACTAAAATTGAGGCAGCCCCGGTTTTACCCATGGTACCCGAGTTCGACTCCCAGTTCGCTGGTGTGCTATCAACTCGTCACGCCCTCTTGAGGGCAAGGTACCTGTGGGGTTTCCGGGTGAACGCCGGCAACGCTCTGATGCCAGCTGGGGCACTGTTCAGACACTCACGTCTGGCCGGAGTGGGGCTACGGGCTCCCCGGAATGGGGGGGTGTAAGGTATCCCGCACCCAAAAAACTGTATGATACTTTGCCGTTCAAAAAAAAAAAAAAAGGTAAAAAAGCAAAACAAAAAAATTAAAAAATTTTGAAAAATTAATAATAATAAGAAGTGGGAATCAAACCCGGGTGAAAGGAATCTTGAGTGTAACAAATACCACTTCACCGTCTCTTAATATCGTTTAAAGACAAGTGAATTTATATATATTATTTAACAGGAATGACGGCTGAAAAAAGTGGCAGCTGGATGCCACTACTCATTCCAATTCTGATTGTAAGACTGCAGACCTTTGGTGCACCTCTTCTCCTGCAGATACCTGCAGATGTGGTCCGCAGACTGCAGACCTTTTACCTCTTAAAAAACAAACAACACCTAATTTAATTGTATAGAATATAATAGAATAGAATTTTATTTATATAGATATTTCGGTGAAACCTACCGCATGACAGACACGACTTAAAAAAAAAAACACACACACACACAAAAAAAAAGTATAAATTATGGTAATAAATTTAAGTGTGTCTTAAACATACATGTTTTTACCGTAAATGATATATTGAAACCAAATAGAAATTAGGGTATACGGTGTGGTGCGGGAAAGGAGTTCGGCAAGTGGGTTTGCCGCGCGGCAACACCGTTGCCGGCCCCCTTTGCCGATCGGTTTCAATGTCGCTCGGGGTTCAAACGCCGCTGCGGTGAAGGGAGGGTATGAGAGAGAGAGGGTAGTGTGGGGTGGGGTCCATTCCAATCTCAACCAATCACACATTTTACCCTTTTTTTTAAGTTTACCACTTCACCAAGTGTCTAACCATTGTCAACACTTTTCAGCATAGTTTAAACACTTTTCACTGATTGACGTGACGCACTCTGATTGGTTGATTTTTTAGTTTGTCACTCTCAAGTGTCTAACCACTCCTCATACCCTTATATAACAAAAAAGTATGTTTATCCATAACTGACAGTTAAAACTATTTAGTTTTAGAAACTAACTTTGATCAAATATAATACCTTTTCTATTTAAAGAGATACATCATTATCTTATCATTATATATAACAGAAAAAAACATAGATGAGGCTAATATTCGTCATGAACTTTCTAATAAGGTTAGTCGGATATATGGTGCTTTTATTAATATTCGGCGGGAATAGTGAAGAATTGTGGTTGAACAAAAGTGGCGGCCAACTTTTTTTTTTTTTTTTTTTTTGCATAAAGTAGTTATTTATAAGTGCTGTCAAATTAAGATTTTATCCCTGTTTAAATTACACTCTTGCCCTCAATTCGAAATTAAATTTATCCTTTCCCCTCAGCTTAAATTTACGATTTTGCCCTAAGTTAAAAAATACGATTTTGCAAGAGTCCTGCCAAATTACGATTTGGTTCCCAGTTTAAAATTACAATTTTGCCCCGAGCTAAAAATTACGATTTTGCCCGCAGTTAAAATATTATGATTTTGCCCCAATTCAAAATAAAAAAAAATGGTTTTGCCCTCAGTTCAAAATATTATTTTACCTCCATTTTAAAATTAAGATTTTACCTCAGCTAAAAATTGCAATCCTGCCATGTTTTTTTTGGCAAAACCATGGTAGTGTTTTATTTTACTTGGTTGACTCAATTTTGTTTTTATTCATGCCAAACAGCTGCCTAGCACTCGCTAATTGTTCCTGACAAATTATTGTTTTGCCCCCAACTCTAAATTACACGTTTTTCATCGTTTTAGTTATTTTTTTGTTCATAACTATGGTACTGTTTTTCTTTAATTGGTTAACTTGATGTGCCTTTTTTGATGCCGTGTTATAAATAGCATGTATAACTAACCGACATTAAGGCGTACATGTTATTAAACTAAGCAATACTCGATTTAGCGCCCCGCAATGCGGGCAACGCATAACTCGAGTACAAAAACAAACACAAGTTAGAAGTTGTCGGCGGCAATAGTGAAAGCAAATGGTTGGCCAAAATGGCGGCCAACTTTATTTTATTTTTTTTCTTTGCATAAAATAGTTATTTATAAGTCCTGTGAAATTACGATTTTATCTCCTGTTTAAAATTATGATATTGCCCCCAGTTCGAAATTAAATTTAGGCTTGCCCCCCCCCCCCCCCCCCCGCTTAAATCTACGATTTTGCCATCTGTTAAAAAAATATATGATTTTGCCCTGGTTAACAAAAATATACTTTTGCCCCAAGCTACAGTCTTGCCAAATTACAATTTGATTCTCAGTATAAAACTACAATTTCGCTCCCAGTTCAAAATAAATTTATGCTTTTGCCCCCAGCTAAAATTTACGAATTTCCCCTCTGTTCAAAATTACGATATCACCCTCAATTCAAAATTACGTTTTTGCCCCCAGTGCAAAATAAAAATATGGTTTCCCCCAGCTAAAAATTAGGATTTTACCCTCGAGAAAAAATATTGATTTTTCCCCCAAGTAAAAATAAAAATATGACTTTGCCCCCAGTTAAAAATTGTGTCAAAAAGCTGCCTAACACTCTTTTTACTTTTTATTTCTAGCAAAACTATAGTACTGTTTTTTTAATTGGTTGAGAATTATTCAGCCATCGCCCTGGCAAGCCTTCACCTAGTTTAAAACAAAAGTAAGTTCCAAAGGAATACTAGCAAGCAAACCTGCATCAAAACCAATGGAGAGTTGGCCAAATCAGGGCCAAGAACTTGGTTAGGAACAAGAAGCTTGTGTTTCGAATCGTCTTTAGATTCTAGCCATTCATCCAGGCTAAGATGACACTTAGCCTCAAGGAGTCGCACCCCACTATCATTGCATTTAATGAAAGGCGACCAGTGTCCATAGTCCTTAACCGACCACAAGGTATGTATGCGTGGTTTAACCAATTGAACATAGTTTCTTTAATCTTCAAGATGGTTAAACCATCAAACGTCGGGGTTTTGAAGTAGTAAACAAATCGGAGATAGTGAAGCTTCATGGCTAGGTCCATTGCGGTTAGCTCCTGAACCGCATCATGTCCGGATATACATCCGGCTGAGACCGTGGAGATTTTGATGTCGTAAATGGAGTTTTGTTCCTTTGATGACACCATTTTTTACTTATAGATAAATTTGGGGGCTTAGATTTTTCCTTTCATTAGGGTATATGGAGTATTTTATATGGCAAAGTCAGATCATGAGTGGTCCAATATTATGATAATACAAAGTTGTCTTCAAGTGCATTCTGCATCATCTGTAACAAGTAAACATTTAATGTGTTCGTTGGCAGGCGAAACAAGTGAAACTAAAGATTTTCCTAACCTAGAATACAATAAATACATTGCATGTGAGAAATGTCTTTAGCTTATCCTTTTCCTTTTTTTTCTAAAAATATCTTTAATAACGAGTGGTCATAATAAAAATAAAACATTTTTTATATTATATATACACATAACCGAAGAAACACTTTCTGATAATAACATGATTAACTGATGTTATTCCGGCTTTGGCTGGGTGATAGAGACTCTTGTCTTTTAGGGAGAAGATTAGGGTTCAAATCTTGACATGAAGTACATTATTAGAATTAATTTAGTGTAATTTAGGAATAGAATAATATTGTAACAAATCGCTGTTAAAAAACTGATAATAACATGACTAAGAAGGTGATGCAAAATAGCTGTATGGGCATAACACGAATCAAAAATTAATCAGTGAACCGCCCCTGGATGTAGTTGTTGAAGGGGGGTTGTCGGCCCGGAGGAACGACGGTGGTGATGAGGTTCGCTGGAGATGGCAGGACTTGCTTCCATGATTGTGGTGGTGCTAGTTTTAAGTGAGAGGGAAGGGGGAGAAGTAGGTCTGTAAACGAACCGAACGAACACAAACAAAGATGTGTTCGTGTTTGTTCATTTAATTTTAACCTAACACAGACGCCAACATATAATTGGACAACTTTTTTATGTTTATATTCGTTCATAGAAAATAGGTACGTTCGTGTTTGTTATGTTCGTTCGTTTAAAACTAAATAAACAATTCACGAATGTAAACGGACATAAACAAACAAACATAAAGGAACATAATTTAAGAAACATAAACGAACACAAAAGAACAATAACTAGTTTTTTTATATGTAAATTAGTAATTAATTACGACAAGTTCCATTGTAAAGCTTATTTTTATTACTAGAAAGCCTAATTACTATTACTTATATTTATATAAGTAGTTCTAAAGCCACTTTAATATTTATATTTATATAAATACAACTACTTATGTGTATATTAAAATTTAAACGGACGTAATAAATGAATGAATGAACATATATGGATCTTCACGAACATAGTAAACGAACAAAACATTTGTCCACATTCATTTGTTTAATTAAATGAAAACAAATATGTGTTCATGTTTGTTCATTTATTAATAAATGAACATAAACGAACTTTCCGCCGAACAAGTTCATGAACGTTCGTTTTGTTTACATGCCTAGGAAGAAGAAAAGGATATGGTTTGCATATTATTGTTTTAAGTGGTGGAACCCATTTTTTTTTTTTTTTAGTTGTTTAGTGTATAATTGATGTGTGCTAAACAGGCTATAAAAATTAACTAAATTAGACTCTCTAAGCTAGACACTAAAAAGCTTTAATTATAGACTCAACCTAAACCACACAATCGGCAAATGTACCGATCACTGTAGCATAACCTAAGGAAGTCCGGATATCGAACCACGAGACTCTATTTATCACGTTAACTAGACTCTAATAGACACTGACAGACACGACTGAAACTGTTTAATTGTTTGGGGGGGGGGGGGTACGGAAAATCTAAGTGTAACACCCCGTGTTTTCACAAGTCAAAGTCAAGGTTAAACTCAACGACCGATTTCGCACGACTTGACTGGTAGAAATGTCTTTACTTTATTTGTATTATGTGGAGTAAGTGTCGTTCATTGCAATAATCGAATTGTGTTAATCGTTACTCGATCGACCTACGACTGTGAACTATAGGAAGTAACAATGCGATAAAGCTAATCAACTAACAATCAAGCTATGCTAATCGAATCAACATCGAATCGTAACTCGAGCTACGTAAATTTTTACTTATTGTTTATATGTGTGTGTGTGCCTTACGTGTTACTTGTGCATGTTTATTTATGTTATGTTATGTTGTGGTAATCAAGCGAACTCAATCGAACTCGAAATCCAACTCGAATGCTATCGAACTCGAACTCAAATCGCAATTGAACCATGGTAGATAGTGGGAAAGAGATTACGCTAGATACGAAGTAGTTGAGACTGAAAGTAATTTGACTAGGAAACCCTATCATATCGAACCACTCGCAATCGAAATCGAAATATCTGAAATCGGCGCACGAAACACTCGAAAGGTGCAACCGATCGATCAGGCTTCCCGGCCGATCGAACAGCCAGCCGAACGGACTGCTGTCCGATCGGACAGGCTGTCCGATCGAGGTGCCAGCCGATCGGCTAGCCCTTTCCTCTTTTGTCTTCCTATAAATACCCCTGTCATTATCACCCTTTACCACTTTTGGAAACCTCTGTTCGACCAGCACGCTCAACTCGCCTTTTCTCAGATTTCTCTCGATTCCGGTAAGTTTTCGTCCTAAATCTTGTACTTTCTTGATCTATACACACTCCTACACCTTTCTATCTTTCGAATCTAAACTTTTAACCGTGAAATCATCAAGAATCAAGTGTTCTAGGATGATGTCATCATGGGTTCTTGAAGAACTCCATGTTTTGGCCTCAATCCACCAAGAATGACTTGGATCTAGCCGATTTCCACATAAACAAACAAGGATCTCTTGTAGATCTAAACATATACGCGGTGAAAAGGATTGAATGATGGATTTTCCCAACTTTCTTCAACTCCTTTCACTCAAACCAGTGGAAACGGAACCTGAGCTGGTTTTACAAAGCACTTCAGTGGTTATACGGCTCAAGATCTGGATTCTATCCACGAGGTTAACCGACTTCGGGTTAAATATTAAGCTTCGTTCCGAACAGACCACCGACCGGATTTGGGTGATTCCTGTCCGACCCGGGAGACCAAGTAAGAACGAGGCAACTATGGTTTTACTCGCTGTCAAAGTACCTCGATAAAACGACAAACAAACGGAACAACCAAGGTGTTAGACGTAAGGCTGATCAGGTCAGGATGCTGACCGATCGGACTGCCGAATGGACAGCCAGCCGATCGGATAAACCAGCCGATCGACTTGCCAGCCGATCGGCTAGCACATGGTCCCACACAAACAACTTGTTTTGAAGAATGGTATTGAACGAGCTGTTGTTCGATCGAACTATTGTCCGATCGGATTACTCTTCGGATCATGAGATACTATGCTTCAACACTTAATCAATTTTCAACATGTTTAATGCACTAGAAGTGCCACCCGATCGAACAGCCGTCCGATCAGGTGACACCCTGCTGTCCGATCGAACAGCAGTTGTGCTATTCGATCGACCAACCATCCGGTCCATTGCATCACACTTTACATTCACTAAAGTCTTTGACTTGTTGACTTGCCAACCGATCGAACACCTGTCCGATCGAACACCTGTCCGATCCAAGGCTAAACCTTGAAATTCTGATTGAATGCCTAACCGATCGGGCTGCCGGCCGATCGAACCGCCGTCCGATCGACCGACCTGAAAGGCAAAGGTACTTCAATGTTTTCAAAATGCTACAATGAAAACTTCAAAGGACAAGCCATCATACACAAACACATCCTTCTCAAAGGAAGGAACAATCCACTCGTACAGCCATCTGATCAGCCTACCGACCGATCGAACAGCAGACCGTACGGACTATCAGCCGAACGGTCAGCCGTCCGATCGAACTGCCGTCTGATCGACCAGCTGTCCGACTCCTCAATACTTGTTTCCTGTTTTACGTTTCTCTTATCGTTATGCTATCGAATCTATTCAGGCTAACTGTATTCGCTAAGCGCTCCCTTCAATCCATAAATCACTATGAGTATACTCGATCCCTTTTTGCTTTAAGCACTTTTGGGTGTTACATACGTTACGAATATTCAACTACAATTGTCACACTACTCAAACTATTTGAACGCTAACCGTTAATGCATGTTATACGTGGCTCATGAATGCTTGTTTGTTATGTTTACACATGGAATGCTATCTACCTGCCTTAGCAACGATAGGTACTATAGTTTGGACTCAGCACCCGTTCTCACGGGGGTTGTTAAGGATCTTTTACTTGCATGGATTACGGTGGTAATCATGTATTGCGAACTGCCTCAGGTAGTCAACCCGCAGTCATTGGTATCGATGGATCTATGTCGATAACTAACGTGCTTCATTTCACTATGTGTACGTGTTGGTTATGCGTAAACGAATTCGACTCTATATGCTATTATCAAACTTGTATGCTCACCTTTACATTATATGTATTGACTTTTATTTTAACGTATGTAACAGGTGCTTAGGATGCATGTGTGGTAGGAAATGGAAGCTAGAATAAATCTTTAGAGCCCAACAAATAGTTGTCTGTAGATAACGAATTAGGGGTCTCTAGAAGCAGATAAACAATTGCTACTTATTTAAATCTGAGTTGTCGGAACAGAATATTTGTCTTGATGCTTGTCTGTAATAATTATTTGACTGTTTGAGATACGGTATGGGACGTATTATTTAAATTGAATAGTTATGATAATTGTTGTGGAAACTTCTGGACAATCTGTTTCGCTCAGTGCCATGCCCCGATGACTCCGCCATCGTTTGGGGTGTGACAGATTGGTATCAGAGCCATAACTATAGGGAATTAGGCAAGACTCGACCTAGTCCGGGTCAAAGTCTTAGAGACCTAGACTATAGTTAGGAACCAACAGACCGACTTGCGCGTGTGCATAAACTCGCTACTATCACTCGCTTTTTTCGCTTATTCTACACTATCATTGCACTCGAATTTTCAATGGGCAATAAGGTCCGGAATAGGTGTGAAAACCGCAAACTCTCGACTAAAGATGCCTAATCAACCCGTATCTTGACTAAAACGAGGAGAATTATGCCAAACTAGGAGTGAAATCCATATTTTGATGAATAATCTCCTCTATTTTATCAAAACAGGGACAAAGTTGACAAGCCAGGGGTGAAACCCTAACCTTGACAACTCGTTCCACGCATTTTACAAAACTCTCACCAAGGTCTCAATAGACGATCTGTAGTCACAATAAAACTAACGGGATTCACGCCAAACGCCCAAGAATCGAGGCCAAGGCACGATCCTGAAAGTTGAAAGTGCATGACAGGTCCCCTGTGAATAATTGAACCACCTTGGATAGTCGAAGTTTACTAGCCGCAGACAATCTATACCTCGAATTTTGTGTGCTTTGATTCTGAGTCTACAACTGTTGACTCTGATGACTCGTCGATTTTATGAGATTTATGTGTTTATTTGTTAGCGTTTTGAGATGCTACTGGCTTCGATCTAATGCCTTTTGCTCTCGCTACCCACACAACACACTACACATCGCTGACAAATAGCTGAAACTTAGACGACCCTAGGGTAACTATACGCATATACTACGCATATTCGATATGCTAAACGCGACTACTATAACGAGCAATCGCAGACTTTGAATGATAGGTTTCTGTTTTCTGAATGCCTCTAATGACTAAGGCGTATGTGTTTCTTTCTATTGTGCTTTACGTGTTTAGGAATTAAATGACTATGTGCTTTATGTGCTTATGTGATTTTGTGATTCATGATAAGTATTTACGTAAGTATACGTGTTCCTGAGCTTTAGTAAGAAATAGACGTGTGAGGTGAGATTCGAATACAATGTGATGAGTCCTGTGACAATGTCTGTAGCAGACCATGTCGTCTGGATCCCGTCATGCACTCTCTCGTCAGGAAAAGAGGCACAAACGCCTTGCTTCCATTATCGCTAGAAGTGTGGCAAAGGCCGTGAGTGACGTCTATGAGAACGCCAGCAAATCATCCGAGGAATCGAGAACCGAAGCACCTAAGGCTGCTGCAAGACCTTTCAGTTTCAAGCAATTCAAGTCGTGTGGGCCAAAGAATTCACTGGCGAAGGAGGTCCCACTGCACTATTTCACTGGTTTGACTCTATCGAGGTTACTCTGCGACAGAGTGGTTGCCCTGATGACCTTCGAACTCTGAATGCTACCGGCGTGTTTCAGTCCCGTGCTCTAGACTGGTGGACGGCCGAGAGGAACAAGCGAGGGAACGATGCAGCCTACGGTCTGTCGTGGGACGAGCTCAAGGAAGTTATGCTAGAGGAATTATGCCCTCCTCACGAACGTCAAAAGCTGGAAGATGAATTTTGGCACATACATCAGAAGGATGGTGACAATGCTGGTCTCACTGCTCGTTTCAAACTGCTCAGCATTATCTGTCCCGATCAAGTCAAGACTCCCGACATGACCATCAAGAAGTATATCCGAGCTTTGCCAGACTGTGTTGCTGATTTCGTGCAAGCGGCTAAGACTACAACGATCGAGGAAACTTATCTGTTGGCCGCTGAGATCAACAACAAACGGGTTAAGGCTGGGGTGTGGGATAAGACTTCCAAGCATCTACATCAAGCTACCGCTACCGCACCAACTGCTGAACCCACCTCATCAAGCAACAAGAGAAAGAACAAGAGAAAGAACAAGAGAAAGAACAGCTCCACCAACAAGAATTGTGCGATTACTGCTGCACCGATTCAAACCGTATCTGCCCAAAAGCGTCAAGTAGCGGCGCCTGTGGCCACTGCACCGCCTGCAAAGCGTGCATATACTGGGCCACATCCGCTCTGCCCTACTTGCACCTACCACCACCCGAATGCTATTCAATGCCACTTCTGTGCACATTGCAATGTGTACGGCCACTTTACTGCCAACTGCCGTATTCGTCAAGCTCCTGCCAATCAAGCTCTACTCACTGCCCCACAGGGTCAACAAGCTCCTCCGGCACCCGTAGTCAAAGCCAGAGCCTGCTTCGCGTGTGGCGACCCGACCCATTTCGCCAACGTGTGCCCAAACAGGGTTGTGAAACAAGAGCCTCAGCAACAGCAGCCACAGCAGCAACAGCAACAACAGGCCGCACGCGCCAGAACTTTCAACCTCAACGTGCGTCAAGCCCAGGCTGACAACAACGTGGTCAATGGTACGTTCCTTGTGAATGGTATTTATGCTTCATGTTTGTTTGATACTGAAGCCGATAATTGCTTTGTGTCGCTCGAATTCGAGAAACTCCTTAGTCGTAAACGTTCCCAACTATCCTCGAAGTTCGACGTAGAAGTCGCTACCGGAAGAACCATCGCTGTTAATTCTGTTATCCGTGATTGTACTCTTGAGCTCAACAACCACATCTTCCCAATCGACCTTATTCCGATGCAACTCGGAAGCTTTGACGTCATAGTAGGCATGGACTTTCTTCGAGAAAACCATGCTGAAGTTGTGTGCTTCGACAAGATGATTCGTTTTTCGCTCGCCAATGGTGACTTATTGTGTGTTTATGGCGATACTACCTCAAAGGGGCTCAAGCTTATGTCATGTATCCGAGCCAGCAAGTATCTCCGCAAGGAATACAGGGCTTTCTTGGAAAACATTGTAGTAGCGGAGAAGGAAAAGAAAGAGAAGAAGGAAGTGAAAGACGTTCCTGTGGTTCGAGAATTTCCTAATGTTTTTCCAGAGGATCTACCCGGATTACCTCCAAGTCGTGATATCGACTTTCGTATTGACCTCATTCCTGGAGCAAATCCTATTGCCAAAGCTCCTTACCGACTCGCACCGTCAGAAATGCGCGAACTTTCAACCCAACTCCAGGAATTACTTGAAAAAGGCTTCATTCTCCCGAGCACCTCTCCTTGAGGCGCGCCAGTCCTTTTCGTCAAAAAGAAGGATCGGTCGTTCCGGATGTGCATCGACTACCGGGAATTGAATAAGTTAACTATCAAGAACCGCTACCCTCTGCCCCGTATCAACGATTTGTTTGATCAACTACAAGGCGCTACGTGTTTCTCGAAGATCGATCTACGTTCAGGTTACCATCAGCTACGCATCCAAGAGGAGGATATACCCAAAACCGCGTTTCGCACTCGATACAGCCATTACGAATTCGTTGTCATGCCTTTTGGTCTAACCAACGCACCAGCGGTTTTCATGGATCTGATGAATCGCGTGTGTAAACCATATCTCGACCGTTTCGTCATCGTATTCATCGACGATGTCTTGATCTATTCCAAATCGAAAGCCGAACACGCGCAACATCTACGTTTAGTTCTCGAATTACTCCAGGGAAACCAACTCTATGCCAAGTTCTCCAAGTGCGAATTCTGGTTAGGGGAAGTTCAATTTCTGGGTCACATTGTTAATAGTCAGGGTATCCACGTCGATCCTGCGAAGATTGAAGCAGTCAAGAGTTGGGTTACGCCTAAGAATCCGTCTGAAGTCCGCTCCTTTCTCGGACTAGCGGGCTATTATCGCCGATTTATCGAAGGTTTCTCGAAGATTGCTGTACCCCTTACCTCTCTTACACATAAGGACCAGCCTTTTGTTTGGGGAACTAAACAAGAGTCTGCCTTTCGAACCCTTAAACACATGCTTTGCATTGCTCATGTTCTCACATTGCCCGACGGAAACAATGACTTCATTGTCTACTGTGATGCTTCCAACCTTGGTCTCGGTTGTGTCCTCATGCAACGGGACAAGGTCATAGCTTACGCATCTCGTCAGCTCAAAATCCACGAGAAGAACTATACAACTCATGATCTCGAGCTAGGCGCGGTTGTTGTTGCATTAAAGATTTGGCGACACTGCCTGTATGGTACTAAGTGTACGATCTTCACCGATCATAGGAGCCTACAGCATATCTTTAATCAGAAGGAACTTAATATGCGTCAACGTCGATGGGTAGAACTTCTCAACGATTACGACTGTGAGATTCGTTATCACCCAGGCAAAGCAAATGTTGTTGCCGACGCACTTAGCAGACGGAGCTACCTGCTTAGCACTCGTAATGTTCAAGCCCAGCACAACCTCGAAACTCTCATCCGCGACGCTCAGCAGGCATGTTTCAACGAACGCACTTTGAAGAAGGAAAGAATCTACCACGATGGAGCCCAGCTTGTGAGCAAATCGAATGGGATATTTCACTTTTTAGACCGAATTTGGATTCCCAAGCGAACCAATTTGCGACAGATTATCCTGGACGAAGCCCATAAATCCCGCTACTCAGTTCACCCCAGTGCTGACAAAATGTACCAGGATCTTCGTTACAAGTACTGGTGGCCGGGCATGAAAAGGGATATCGCTCTCTACGTCGGAAGATGCCTAACTTGTGCTAGAATCAAGGCTGAACATCAAAGACCCTCTGGCTTGCTCGAACAACCACCAATTCCCATGTGGAAGTGGGAGAGCATAGCTATGGATTTCGTAACCAAGCTTCCACCCACGTCATCAGGTCACGACAGGATATGGGTTGTGGTCGACCGACTGACTAAATCAGCTCACTTTTTGCCCATACGAGAAGACTACAAGGTGGAACGACTAGCCCGAATCTACACCGACGAGATCATTTGTAATCATGGGACGAATCATGACATCATCTCTGACCGTGATGCTCGGTTTACTTCACGATTGTGGGAAACGTTTCAAACGGCACTCGGTACAACGCTTAATCTAAGTACTGCTTTCCACCCACAAACCGACGGTCAGACTGAAAGAACGATCCGTACTCTTGAAGACATGCTCCGTGCGTGTGTTCTAGACTTCGGTGGTAATTGGGATAAACACCTGCCGTTAGTCGAATTCTCGTACAACAATAGCTATCATTCTAGCATCGAGATGGCACCTTTCGAGGCATTATACGGAAGAAGATGTCGGTCGCCTATTGTGTGGCACGAGATCGGTCATTCGCAACTAACCGGCCCTGAGCTATTACAAGAAACGACAGACAAAATTTTCCAAATCAGAAACAACTTGGTGAAAGCCCGGGATCGACAGAAAGTTTACGCCGATAAAAAGCGCAAGCCCCGTGAATTTGGCGTTGGTGACTACATACTCCTAAAGGTATCACCTTGGAAGGGTGTAGTCCGATTCGGCAAAAAGGGGAAACTCGCGCCTCGATATGTTGGACCTTTTAAGATTCTGGAAAGGATCGGAAAAGTCGCCTACAGACTCGAATTACCGAAGGAACTTAGCAACGTCCACCCGACTTTCCACGTGTCAAACCTCCGAAAGTGCATCGCCGACCACGATTTACATGTCTCTCTAGACGATCTACAAGTGAACGAAACATTACACTTCGTGAAAAAGCCTGTCGAAATCATGGATCGCCAAACCAAGCAGCTCAGGCGCTCACGCATTCCAATTGTGAAGGTCCGATGGGAAGGCAAACGAGGCGCAGAGTTCACTTGGGAACTCGAAAGCGATATGAAGGCTAAGTACCCGCAGTTGTTTGAAGGGTGAAGTTAGAGAGAGAAAGTAGTATTGTGACTTTAGTGTTTTGTACGATTTCATATTAATCTATAGAACCACCGATTATAGTACGAATCTGTGCGTTTGACCTTCGCAACCGAGAACCTGCTCAGATACCACTTGTAGGTCCCGGTTTTCAACTCGGTCCAAACAAAGAGTTCTCAAACGTGATTCACGGCTTTGTTACAGCTTTCAGCTTAATTTCGGGACGAAATTCCCTAAACCAGGGGAGGCTGTAACACCCCGTGTTTTCACAAGTCAAAGTCAAGGTTAAAGTCAACGACCGATTTCGCGCGACTTGACTGGTAGAAATGTCTTTACTTTATTTGTATTATGTGGAGTAAGTGTCGTTCATTGCAATAATCGAATTGTGTTAATCGTTACTCGATCGACCTACGACTGTGAACTATAGGAAGTAACAATGCGATAAAGCTAATCAACTAACAATCAAGCTATGCTAATCGAATCAACATCGAATCGTAACTCGAGCTACGTAAATTTTTACTTATTGTTTATACGTGTGTGTGCGCCTTACGTGTTACCTGTGCATGTTTATTTATGTTATGTTATGTTGTGGTAATCAAGCGAACACAATCGAACTCGAAATCCAACTCGAATGCTATCGAACTCGAACTCAAATCGCAATCGAACCATGGTAGATAGTGGGAAAGAGATTACGCTAGATACGAAGTAGTTGAGACTGAAAGTAATTTGACTAGGAAACCCTATCATATTGAACCACTCGCAATCGAAATCGAAATATCTGAAATCGGTGCACGAAACACTCGAAAGGTGCAACCGATCGATCAGGCTTCCCAGTCGATCGAACAGCCAGCCGAACGGACTGCTGTCCGATCGGACAGGCTGTCCGATCGGACAGGCTGTCCGATCGAGGTGCCAGCCGATCGGCTAGCCCTTTCCTCTTTTGTCTTCCTATAAATACCCCTGTCATTATCACCCTTTACCACTTTTGGAAACCTCAGTTCGACAAGCACGCTCAACTCGCCTTTTCTCAGATTTCTCTCGATTCCGGTAAGTTTTCGTCCTAAATCTTGTACTTTCTTGATCTATACACACTCGTACACCTTTCTATCTTTCGAATCTAAACTTTTAACCGTGAAATCATCAAGAATCAAGTGTTCTAGGATGATGTCATCATGGGTTCTTGAAGAACTCCATGTTTTGGCCTCAATCCACCAAGAATGACTTGGATCTAGCCGATTTCCACATAAACAAACAAGGATCTCTTGTAGATCTAAACATATACGTGGTGAAAAGGATTGAAGGATGGATTTTCCCAACTTTCTTCAACTCCTTTCACTCAAACCAGTGGAAACGGAACCTGATCCGGTTTTACAAAGCACTTCAGTGGTTATACGGCTCAAGATCTGGATTCTATCCACAAGGTTAACCGACTTCGGGTTAAATATTAAACTTCGTTCCGAACAGACCACCGACCGGATTTGGGTGATTCCTGTCCGACCCGGGAGACCAAGTAAGAACGAGGCAACTATGGTTTTACCCGCTGTCAAAGTACCTCGATAAAACGACAAACAAACGGAACAACCAAGGTGTTAGACGCAAGGCTGATCAGGTCAGGATGCTGACCGATCGGACTGCTGTCCGAACGGACAGCCAGCCGATCGGATAAACCAGCCGATCGACTTGCCAGCCGATCGGCTAGCACATGGTCCCACACAAACAACTTGTTTTGAAGAATGGTATTGAACGAGCTGTTGTTCGATCGAACTATTGTCCGATCGGATTACTCTTCGGATCATGAGATACTATGCTTCAACACTTAATCAATTTTCAACATGTTTAATGCACTAGAAGTGCCACCCGATCGAACAGCCGTCCGATCAGGTGACACCCTGCTGTCCGATCGAACAGCAGTTGTGCTATTCGATCGACCAACCATCCGATCCATTGCATCACACTTTACATTCACTAAAGTCTTTGACTTGTTGACTTGCCAACCGATCGAACACCTGTCCGATCGAACACCTGTCCGATCCAAGGCTAAACCTTGAAATTCTGATTGAATGCCTAACCGATCGGGCTGCCGGCCGATCGAACCGCCGTCCGATCGACCGACCTGAAAGGCAAAGGTACTTCAATGTTTTCAAAATGCTACAACGAAAAATTCAAAGGACAAGCCATCATACACAAACACATCCTTCTCAAAGGAAGGAACAATCCACTCGTACAGCCATTCGATCGGCCTACCGACCGATCGAACAGCAGACCGTACGGACTATCAGCCGAACGGTCAGCCAGCTGTCCGACTCCTCAATACTTGTTTCATGTTTTACGTTTCTCTTATCGTTATGCTATCGAATCTATTCAGGCTAACCGTATTCACTAAGCGCTCCCTTCAATCCATAAATCACTATGAGTATACTCGATCCCGTTTTGCTTTAAGCACTTTTGGGTGTTACATACGTTACGAATATTCAACTACAATTGTCACACTACTCAAACTATTTGAACGCTAACCGTTAATGCATGTTATACGTGGCTCATGAATGCTTGTTTGTTATGTTTACACATGGAATGCTATCTACCTGCCTTAGCAACGATAGTACTATAGTTTGGACTCAGCACCCGTTCTCACGGGGGTTGTTAAGGATCTTTTACTTGCATGGATTATGGTGGTAATCATGTATTGCGAACTGCCTCAGGTAGTCAACCCGCAGTCATTGGTATCGATGGATCTATGTCGATAACTAACGTGCTTCATTTCACTATGTGTACGTGCTGGTTATGCGTAAACGAATTCGACTCTATATGCTATTATCAAACTTGTATGCTCACCTTTACATTATATGTATTGACTTTTATTTTAACGTATGTGACAGGTGCTTAGGATGCATGTGTGGTAGGAAATGGAAGCTAGAATAAAGCTTTAGAGCTCAACAAATAGTTGTCTGTAGATAACGAATTAGGGGTCTCTAGAAGCAGATAAACAATTGCTACTTATTTAAATCTGAGTTGTCGGAACAGAATATTTGTCTTGATGCTTGTCTGTAATAATTATTTGACTGTTTGAGATACGGTATGGGACGTATTATTTAAATTGAATAGTTATGATAATTGTTGTGGAAACTTCTGGACAATCTGTTTCGCTCAGTGCCATGCCCCGATGACTCCGTCATCGGTTGGGGTGTGACACTAAGGAAATCTATTTAAACTAATTAATAAACTAAAACTAGACTAATATGAAATAAGGCGAAGGCTTTTCTTATATGATGAACGAGACCACCTAGACTAGAATCCTGGATTGATTTTAAAGAATTACCTATTAAGTTAACTGCATGATCTATGGAACCGGGATCTTATGGTACTAAACCTATTAAGACACCTACTAAGCCCCTCAACCCTTCTCAAGGTGAAACTTATGGCGCTACCTAGGCCGTTAATCCTACAGGTTATTAGGCGTCTTTCCAGTTGTCTAATTATTGTGTAAGTACCCTAATGTTGACCTACTCTTTTCCAATTATAGATCTAGGGTAGTTTAGGTTTCTTAACTTGACTTGATAGACTAATAAACCGACAGGGCAACTAAGGCACGACCTTTTCCAAGGACTGTCTAAAGCAATTCGCCGGGTAAGACCTATCAATAGCCCCACACCTTCCAGCTATAAGGACTAGTAGAACACTAAAATCTAGCAAATCACTAACAATTACTTCTAGGGGTTATTTGCGCAATTTCACCCTAAAGAGTTAAGATTTATTATGGGATATAGACACTCACCAAAATCTAAAACCCTAGCACGACTCTATTATGTGATAAAGACCGTCACCAAGAATCATATGAAGTAAGTGATAATAATAAACCAAATTAAAGTACGCATGTACATCAAATCAATAGACCAAACCTTTTACTAAACACAATCAATCCATAAAATTCATGCAAATAACGAAAAAGGTAAAAACTTTATATTAATCCATTCATCAAAGTCTAGGTGGCTTAAAAGTTTAGCCGAGCATGTTAAAAAATGAAAACAAATCAAAGATAATCAAACAAGAATTCATTGTAACAAGTTTCGGGAATTGGAAAACCCGAGTAAGTCTTCAATCCTTCGTCCCGAACTCGTACCACTGATTCTCGTGCTTCGAAACCTTCAAATCTGCTCAATGAATGCTCCAAAAATCACCTAAGTTGCTCCCAATTCGTAACTAGGGTTTAATTGTGATTTCTTGGGAATTTATACCAAACCCTAGCTGATGACGGAGATTACTCGCAATTTCACCCCGTCGTGTCGCACGACGGGTTAATGCTTTCAGCGTCGCGTAGCGCGACAGTGCAAAACTCCAGAAATTGTTATTTTAATGGTGGCGGGGCGCCACCATGATGTTTTCTCGTGGCGTAGCGCGACGGCTCAAAATGGACAGACTTGCACGTTTCTTGATCAGCTTCAGCTCTCCAAATTCTCAAGAATTATTCTAACTCTTTTAAAACTTGTTCCCGGACTTGGTGTTTTAGCATTTTGGTTCGTTTTCAATCAACTTCCAGCAATATTAAGTACCAAGACCTGGAAAACTCGAATTGATCAATAGTACGCACATTCTAACGAAAACTAAACTAAATATAACAGAAAACTATACAAACTGTACACAAATAAGAGATGTATTTTGCAATACATCAATAATATCCTATTATTCTTTGATAACTTATATTTACTTTTTTATGAACAGGAGTATAAGGTCATTTCACATCACTTAAAGAAGAAAATAAATGAGCGTTAATGATAGGGACCGTCATAGTAATAAGTTGCAAACCATAAGAAGCATTTTTGTAATGTGTTTACAGTGGTAACGGATTCAGGATTTTTCGACACAAGTCTAATAGCGTGCAACCATAAGGAGCATTATTGTAATATGTGTAAAGCGGTGACGGATTCAGGATTTTTCGTCAGGATGTGCCTTGTTATGTTAATAACGTGGAAGCGTTGATTAATAATACGTAAGAATTAACAATTAGATGTCTGAGTATTATATATTTGGCTTCTGAATTCTACTAATTGCAATTGATTGATAAATTTTCAACATATACAAACCACATGCTGGGAATAGTATCATCCTGCCATTGGTTCAAACGGGCGGCCGCCCCTCCCCATTGGACCAATCATTTTATTATTTTATAAATACTTTAAAATTACGTTTTCGCCCTGGAATAGTGTTTCTCTACCATTTGTTCAAATAGGCGGCGAGCAATACCCATCGGACCAACCAGATTATTCTTTTACATCCACTTTAAAATTGCGTTTTTGCCCCCAGTTAAAAAATACGGTTTTGCCTCAACTTCAAAATACATTTACCCTCTTGCCCCGAGCTAAAAAATACGATTTCACCCTCGGTAAAAAAGTTATGCTTTTACCCTCAGCCAAAATTACGTTTTCGTCCCAGTTAAAAATAAAATTTTGTTTTTTCCCCGTCTCAAAATCACGATTTTACACCAGTTTATAATTTTATACCTACTTTAAAATTATGGTTTTGCCCACAGTTTAAAATTACGTATTTGCCCCCAGTTCAAAATAGATTTATGCTTTTGCCCCCAGCTTAAATTTAAGAATTTTCCATCCGTTCAAAATTCCGATATCACCCTCAATTCAAAATTACGTTTTTGCCCCCAGTGCAAAATAAAAATATGGTTTTCCTCTAGCTAAAAATTAGGAATTTACCCTCGGGAAAAAAATTTGGTTTTTCCCCCAAGTAAAAGTAAAATATGACTTTGCCCCCATCTAAAAATCGTGTCAAAAAACTGCCTAACACTCTTTTTACTTTTTTCTTTCTAGCAAAACTATAGTACTGTTTTTTTAATTGGTTGAGAATTATTCGGCCATCGTCCCGCAACGAGAGCGGGACATCACCTAGTTTTTAGACAAAACATAGTATATTATATTTAATCGAACTAGGATATATTATATATTTATTTTTAGAGTAAAATGTATATTATATCACTTTAGTTGAAATGGTACAAATACACTTATTCCATTATTATCATTGTCTTATCAATCATCAATATCAATATATTAATTATTATTAAAAATAAAAAAACCAAGCCAATGAATAGTGCTTGGTCCATTAAGAAGTTGGCACGTGACAATTAATTTTTTTTATTGTTTTTTTCTGGTATGATCTTATTCGGTATCGGTACATGAAGGTAAAAATTGGCACCAACTTTGTACAGAAAACGCCAAAAGTCGGTACCGGTATATGAAGGTAAAAACCGGTAGCAAACCAGTACCAAGAACGCCAAAAGTCGGTACCGAATAGGTACTTAAGATCTTTCGGTTTGGGAAATTCGGTACCGGTACCCAGTACCATTTGCTCATCTCTAACCATGGGTTTCATATGAACATCATTATCATACAACTTTTTTGGTTGATTTTCTTTCGGTTATCTTTTAGTGTTTTTTTCTACATTCTTTTTATTTTTGTCAGCGGTTCCACGCGCAACGTGCTCGTAGCGATTTCAAAACACTTCTAAACACAGACTAAATAACAAAAGTAGTTTGCCACATCATGACGACGATGATAAACCTAGTTGTGGTAGATAAATCATGAATCTATATTGGATTGTGTTTGGTAGTAGAGGGGCCTTAAGAGTGCCTGTTACCTAAATGCCTAGGTGCCCAAATCTTTTTATTCAAACACTAACAAGATTTTATGAATGAGGGGTTGCCCTGCCCCACCTCAAAGTGGGAGCTTCACGTATGCAGGGCGTTCAAAATTAAAAATTAAAAAAATATATATATAAAAATATCGGTACACATCAATATGACATATTCTACTTGTTAATCAACAATAAACACAAAAACATGAATATAAAACACACAAAAACATAGTTAAAATATACATTCAAGTCGAAACACACTTAAAACATAAGCATAAAAAATAGTCTTTAACCAATAATCATCATAATCAAGCAAGCTCTTTTTTAGGGCAAAGAACCCAAAAATAACATAATTAAAAGCTGTTGCACCTTTTAAAACCCTATTGGAGCTTTTTAGAGTATTGGGCCCATATAAAACCCAAATCTGACCTGATTGGGCCTGAAGTGTCGCCTCAAACACCCAACGCTTCATGCTTAAAGTGCCGCCTCGAAACGCTTTACGTAAAATAACGCTTCAGGAAAGAAAAGTGTTCTCCTAACACCTCACGCGCTTCACACTTCAAGCTCGCTTTTTTAAACCAAGGTCATGCCTACGTGCCACCTAATACAAAGCCTACTATTTACAGCCCGAACTTTATTTAATAGCCATCTCTACCTACATAAGCCTTTCGGGCACACTATTTTGTAAAGGTTGTGAAATGTCAAGTGGATTTTTTTCATAAACATAAAATGAAACTAATATGGTTAGACATCACTATATACAATTCACAAACACAGTCCCTAAATCGAAAACAACCTGCTCGGCACAAAGTCCCATTGATTAGCAAAAGACTGGTTTGGGAAGTTTACTTATAACGCGTACTCACAGTGAACTAGAAAACAGCATTCGACCAATAACAAGGTCCACGGAGACTTTGTAGCTAAAACATTTAAAATGTTCTTAATAGGTTTGTATTAAGAACACCTCGGTTTTGAGGTCTTGGGTTCAAGTACCGTACATAACAAAATTAAAGAAATTTGCCATTCGAAAAAAATATATAAAGAAATAAAGACAACAATCATCCAATGTGACAAACAACGAAAGACAACTTTAACAGGATCAGGTTCAACATCTCAAGCTTAAAGGTCTTCTAGTCCAACATTTCTATCACATCTAAAACACACTATTCAAGGGTTCGACTTGAAACTGACCCAAACCCGTTTAGAGTGGTGTTTCCGTGTTGTGCCAGAAATTCACACCCCCTATGAACGCCCTCTCGCACTCCATTGGGGACTTGTTTGCTATTAAACCAATTGTAGGGGGATAATAGATTGGGAAACAACACTGGTTGTTATTCTATTCTATCCTGTTACTCGAATCAAATTTAAACTAAAAAAAAAAAAAACTAAATGTTAAATCCATGTAAAAAAAATATATGTTATTTTTGTAAGGAGACATCAGCACAGGCTGTTGTGGGGTATAATAGCAAGTAAATGATGTCTAGCTAAACTTAATCACCCTCCAATAGTTGGTGACAGACTATACTACCTATAAATTAACATTATTCCTTAAAGTTAACTATAATGTCCAAAGAACTATTACCTGCCAATTAGCATATCCAAGATCTGATGATGCTAGTCAACTCGGCTACATCTGGTTGAAGTCGGTCTTATATAACCCGAGACCTAAATTAACAATTTTGAAAGAAAAAAACAAAAAAGAAAAAAAGAAAAAAAGGAAAAAGGAAAAGAAAAGAAAAAGAATAACTGAGTAAGGTACGATAGGATTATTGCAAAATAACATTTTGCAAAAAATATGTTTCACTTCAAAGTTCAAACCGCTCGGAACTCCAAAAGATTTCAAGAGCTTGACATTGAACTAATGTTCAGCTCCATACCTTTAATATAAAATCAGACTTTGAAAAAACCTGCCAAATGGATCCGATAAACCGCCAAAAGAAACCATCCAGCAACCTGCATGTGTTTAAATTATAATGTGGCCAAGGTAAACCTATTTTCAGCTGTAAAATAAGTCGCCTAAAAGGTACAGCTATAGCGTTTGCTTAAAAAAATGTTCACCAAATAACACAAGTTTGATCATAATAGATGTAACACAGTTAACTAGACAAATCATAGAAACAGCAAGCAACTAAGGTATCACTACCGAATGATGAAGGTAGTAATAGATTAGGACATACATTAAGTTGATTAAGTCGCTAAAAACATTGCAGACTCCAGTTAGGGTTGCAGAAAAGTTCTTCAAACATTTTAACCAATTAAAATCAGCAGAAAGTGTGAACCCGGCATAATCCCATCAAACCTGCAAAAGAAACAAACAACACATTTATTCTACAGAGCCCAAAGGTTTAAACAGAAATCCCATGAATCTTCCGTCCAGCTTGCATTATCCCATTGGAACATCATTACACATCCTCGGCTGTTTCATCATCCCTCTCAACATTTCTATAAACTTCGGACTTAAAATCAGCATCATCCTTAATATCCTTTAAATGATTTTCATTATAATTAGCATCACCAGACACATCGTCAAGATTGTTCAATTGATTACGTTCAGCTGATTTTGACCTTGACCTTGACCTTGATCTTGACCGTCTTCTGTGTTTTGGTTTATGTTCATCAGAGCGTCCAGGAGATTTTCTACTTTCTTTGTGACGTTTGACTTCGGGAGATGCTGACCTGGATTGCCTTCTACTATGATACTTTGACCTTGACTTCTCCTTCCTGTTTCTATCAGTTTTACCGCTCGAACGGTGGTTATCTTCTGGACTCCTACTCCTGGACCGTCTCCTATGTTTTGATTTACCTCCATCCAAACTTCTATGATGCTTTTCATCTGCTGATGCTGACCTGGACCGTCTACGGTCCCTATGTTTTGTGTCACCCGATTTGTCACCAGAACCATGCTTAATTTCTAACGATTTTGACCTTGACCTTCTCCGATCACGACGTTTTGACTTTTCCTTTTCCTTCTCCTTTTCCTCCCTACTGTGATCTGTTTTATCACTTGACCGATGTTTAACTTCCAAAGACGCTGACCTGGACCGTCTTCTGTGTTTTTCTTTACTCTGATCATCACGATGACTTACAGGGGATCTAGAACCGCCACGAGAAGATTTCTTCGACCTATGGGCTGGGCTTTCATGACGACGTTTCGGAGATTCTGACCCATCACGGTATGATTTTCTGGTAACAGGGCTCACACTCCTGCTTCGGTTCCTATACGAGTGTCGATCGTTTGATCTGCCGTAATCACCTCTTCTACTTCTATCACTACCGCCCCTATAATCCCTAAAAGACCGCCTGTCATATTCATAACTAGAGTAATGGCGAGATCTCATAGGTGACCTGGATCTATAACCCCTCACGCGATGATGTGGAGAAAAAGAGCGGGACCTACGCCTTCTATTATAGCTTATGGGAGACTTCGATTTGGATCTTGACCTTGCAGGGACCGGTGAAGGTGACCTATTAACACTTAAAATTCGTCAGCTATATAAATAAAGGAAAGGATGAATATGATAATATACCAAGAGTAAATTGCCATTTTCGCCCCTGAGGTTTTGGCCAGTTTCGCGACTTTCGTTCACAGGTTTGTTTTTCCGCATCTAGATCCAAAAGGTTTGAAATCTTGCCATTTTCATCCGGCTCGTTAACTCTATCTAATTTTCTCAGTTAAATCAGGGGTAAATTCGTCTTTTTTGTTAACTTAAAGGGCAATTAGGTCTTTTTAACTTAAGGACTCGCTTGTACATTATGCTAAATGCTTGTACATAATGTGAAAAAGACCAAATTGCCATTTAAATTAACAAAAAAAGTCGAAAATTACCCCTAACTTAACGGAGAAAAATGAGTGGAGTTAATGAGCCAGATGAAAATGGCAAAGATTTTAAACCTTTTGGATCCAGATGCGGGAAAACAAACATTTGGACAAAAGTCGCCAACCTGGCCAAACTTCAGGGACTAAAATGGCATTTTACACTAATATAAAAATAAAATAAAATAAAATATTGCATAACGATACCTGAGAGTTTTAACTGGTTCATCATCATTTCCGATAATCCCTTCAGCTTTTAATTTCATACTTATTTCTGCAGCTCTAGCAGCAGCCAATTCTGTTGCGGTCTTCATAGTTGCAGCTCGATTAGCAGCCTGCTGTGCATTCATGGTTTGCTGCATTAAAAGAGCCTGTTGAAATTGCATTTGTTGCATTGCAACAGCCTGCTGCATCACCATTGGCAAAGAAGAATTAAGAGCGGAATTACTAGCAGGTTTCTGAGGTAACGATTTTGCCATTTCGACATTCAATGGGCGACCTAAAACATCCATGTTGTTTAAAGCAAGTGCAGCCGTTGCTTCTTCGGGTTTTGAATATTCTATGTAAGCAAAATGCTTTGAATCTGTGATACTACACTCGACAACTGTACCACAAAAACCAAAAATCTGTTTTAGTTGATCTACGGTAAGCAGTGGGCTGAGATTACTAATTTGTAGAGTTTTCTTTAAAGAATCAGCCTTTGCTGCCTTATCTTCTGGTCCTGACAAGAAAACAGAAACAATATAAGTCGACAGAAAAAAAATATATATACATATATATATATATATATAGAAAAAGTATATCGTACATTACGGCTTAACGTACTTCACGTACAACAACGTGCGTGATTTGTTATATAACATGCGTGATTAATGTTTTCAATATGCGTGATTATTGTGTTTCAACATGCGTGATTTTGGATTTTTGAGTTATAACTTGCGTGATTTTAAAATGAACGTGAGTAATTACCTGTCGTACGTGATGTACGTTAAGCCGTAATGTACGTTAACCTTCCTCTCTCTCTCTCTCTCTCTCTCTATATATATATATATATATATAGGGTTGAGTTCATTTCAGAACTCTAAATAACTACAGAACTTTCAGAACTCCTAATAAACAATCATTTTATATATAAGTTTTTGTATTTAGGATCTTTTTATCATCTATTATATGTATTTCTTTGATTACATACATGTTAAAAGTAGTTTACATATGTTTAATTGCCAAAATTATATATATATATATGTGTGTCATAACTAATTACATATATGTAAAAAAAACTAGTTTACATATGTGTAATTATAAAATTACATATAAAAAATGATAAAATTAGTCTTAACATGTATGTAATCGTAAAAATACACATAATAAATGATAAAATTATCCTAAACATAAAAATATACAAATAAAAAGATTGTTTATTAGGAGTTCTGCGAGTTCTGTAAATATTTATGGTTCTGAAATGATCCTGGCCCTATATATATATATATATATATATATTAATTGCATTGATATGTAGTACATTGCTTGATTTAGACAGACAAAGTTGAACCAACTTAAAACAGATTTCAGAAAATCATGGGGTAAAAACTTGGGTCATAAAGTTTCAACACTTGAACTTAGTAAAACGCATAGAGTTACAGTGATAAACTGGTAACGTAAGCAGTTAATGCGGTAATATATCGGATATCGGTCAAGGACCGATATTTGAGATATAGATTATTGCGGTGGGATATCGCCATATCGATAATTTTAATGTCACGAAGAATTTATATACATATAGCAAATTAACACTAACAATTCAGTATACTCCTACCATTAACAAATTAACCTTTTGGAACTTGCAAAACACTAACAATTGTAGCAAGTTGATTTTATCCATGAAGCCTCTCAACAATATCTCATAGCACCTAACCAGAACATTTAAAGTTTAAACAAAACTGTGTTTTCCTAAGAGCATTCACATTGAATTCCTTTTCTCTATGCATATAAGTACACTAAAAATCATCCGTTTTTCTCTCTCCTTTTCAATTAAATAATAAGTTTTATACCTTTATCATTACATTTTCTCCCTCCTCCACTCACAACCACTTTCAGAAATATTAAAAAAAAAATATAAGGGGTGAACAGTAATATGTTACGATTAAATTCAATAAAACAACAGAAATGGATTACATACCAGAGGCGTCTTTAGACGACTGAGCTTGTGCACTGGAAGCATGCGCTTGAAGTGCTTGAGCGGCAACAATGGCCTGAGCAGCTGCCATTGCAGCAGCAGACGGTGCCATTGGCGCTTGACTAAGAGTACCCATGGTGCTTGTGGAAGCCAAAGCAGTCATCAGCAGACTGTGCGGTGGATGATTGAACTTGCAATCCGTTTTTACACATCGTCCGTTCAAGTATTCTCTGCAAACTTCCCCAAGTGATGCTCCAATACCGGGCAAAACTACCCCACCCGAAGCACTAGGAACAATACCCGGAATTATACCGAGCAGTCCGGGAAACGCCCCTGAAACGGAACCCGAGTAATTCGGCATGTTTGGCATAGTTTGGTTAACCATATTCGGGTAATTCAATTGTGGAGCAAAACCCATAAGCCCTCCTGTAGTTGTGCCTGTATATAACAAAAAAAAATTAAAAAAAATAGCTCGTTAACATCAAAAATCAAAGTCAAAAGGTGTGCACGATTCGTTTCGGTTATTAAAAACCGTTTGGTTTTGGTATTGGTTTTTTTGGTTATAGCAATGGTTCGGTTCGGTTATTTCGGTTTTTTGGAACAAATTACGTAAGATTCAAAAATTAAAAGTACAATACAGTATTTAAGAATCTTTTTTGGATGTTTACATTTAAGTTAATATATTTAACCTTTTTCATTAATAGTGTTCGCATAAACCTAACCTTCTAATCTATTTTTATGTTTCTCCAAATTTTTTAAAGATATTTTCTTTTATAATACTTTGAAAATCATTTAATCTTTATGTTATTTTTTTGTAGGAAATGGATAAATAATTTCAAAGATATATAAACATGTCAATGTTTTTATTATAAATACATAACATTTAAGAATAAAAATAATATTTTCTAAATCAATATATAACAAACATTAAAAAAAATGATTTTTTGGGCTATTCGGTTCGGTTTTTCGATTTTCATAAAATGCAAAACCGTAACCAAACCGTAAGTTTCGGTTCGATTTTCTCGGTTTTTTGTGCGGTTCGGTTTTTTCAGTTTGGTTTTTTCGGTTATCTGCTCATCCCTATATATAAGCATGAAATTCATGTACGAATGTACCTGCACTGAAGAAAACTGGAAACGGGCTTCCCATAATAGGCTTCCCGTCACACTCAACATCCAGCATGTAATTCCCTCTCTTCGGAACCACATAAGTAACAGTGTAGGTCCCATCACCCATATCCTTAACAATACCTTCTTGTTCAGACCCGCCAACACCGACACCAGGCGAAACCTTCACCTTAACCTGGGCTCCACCGTTGGGTACTTTACGACCATCTGCATCCTTCGTAACAACCACAAACGAAGACGGTGCACACGCAGTTCCTCCAGCAATACCAGTCCCAGCAGCCGTGCTCTTCGACGGTTCCACTGGGCCAATAGGCTTGTTACTCAAATCCTCTTCTTCATCGCCGTCACTATCCGACAAAGCAGCAGGCTCTCGATTGTTCTCGACGTCTTTGAAGGTAGCCTCGAAAGCCGCCTTTGCTGCAGCGTCTTTCTCAGCATCGCTCTTTATTTTTGCCTCTTCTGCTTGCTTCATCCATATTGGCTTCACCACCGCCAAGTTACGATCAGCCATATATTCCCCAAACCACGAACCCTACGATCCTCCTATCCCCAAAATCCTGTTAATACTTCGAACGAGTCAATCAACAACAATTAAATAATTAATAACAAATTAATCCATAAACTCGATGCTTCCAAGTTAATTTACTATCTGAAATCAATTCAACTAAATCAAAACCCTAACCATAGAAATTAAGCGTAGGTATTTGTATGCATACAGTAAAATCAAACACATAGTTTATGCTATTGCTATACGTCAATAAACACACACACACACACACATATATATATATGCCCCAAACCACGAACCCTAGAATCTTCCTATCCCCAAATCCTGATAATACTTCCACGAATTAATCTATAATCAATAACAAGTAATAACAAAATAATACAGATTCGAAGTTTCTAAGTTAATTTACTGTATAATAATCTAACATCAATTCAACCAATTCAAAACCCTAACCCTAGAAATAAAGCGCAAATATATGTATACATATAGTGAAATAAAACACAAAGTTTAAGCTACATGTTAATGAAAACAAGTATACATATATATGTATATGGATGGAGAGTGTGACGGAGAAGAAGAAATATACGGTGGCCGGCGGCAGAAGGCGGTTGCGGATAGAAGATGACTGGTACGGGGTTGAGATCTTTTGGGGAAAAGGGTATTCAGGTCATAATATGTAATTGGTTTTGTGAAATTTTAAATTTTGCCCGTATACTTTCGTTGTACTTCGCTATTTAGTCCCCGACTTCACGTATCACATAAGATTTTAAGCTTAAAACTTTTGTTATCAGGGTGGTGTGTGCGATAAGTGGGTTGCATAAAGGGTTCACCGTGCGGGGAATGCACCGCTACCCCTTGTTTGAGTGGGTGATTGAGTTTGATTCGGGTTATACTCACCGATCTGGAGAAGAGAAGAGAGAGAGGGGGTTAGGGGGTGTTTGTGTTTTACAAGAAGTACTTCCTGACCTCTTATGTCTGCGTCGCGCAGACCACGCGCAAATCTTTAGGTCTGCAACGTGTTTGTTTTTTTAAAGAGATTTCACTAAAAAAGGTCTTCTATACCTCTTCCCCGCGCGATCTAGACTCACCTCTTCAAATCTCTTCAAGACTCTTCTCTCTTTCAAAACACCTCCACATCTTCAAACCTCAAAACCCTAGCACCCATCCCCACTCCTCCAGCCGACACTTCAAATCTCCGCCACCCCCTCCACCTCCGCCGCGCCTCCACCTCCGTCGCGCCCTGCACCGTCGTTCACCCATCTCCAGCCAACACCCACTGCTACCTCCACCTCTGTCGTCGACCCTGCAGCCTCCACCGTCAACCTTCTCCAGCCGACACTTCCGCCGCCGTCTAACCTTCTCCACCACTGCTACAATTTCTGTTAACACAGAGTATGTTTTAAGTTTTTATTTTTTTTCAAAAAATTGTTCTTTTTTTTGTTTAGTGTTAGTTAGTTTATAATTGTTATTTTGTTAATGTTAGTTCATAAAGTGTAACACCCCGAAAATATAAAACTTTATATTAGAATTATAAAGTATAAATTAAACGAGAATTTACTAACTAGGAATTTTAACCTAGTTAGTTACAAGTCTAGAAATAGCTTATAATAGGGTTAAAAGCTACCAAACTATATGTTTAACAAAGTAGAGGGGCCTTAGTTGTTAAAATTGAAACTAAATTGGATGAAACAATAAAAATAAACCAAACACCCCAAATAGAGGTGTCTGGTCGATCAAGAAGAAGCAGGGGGCGACACCCCCATTCTCAAACTCTAAACATCCACAAAATCAATCAATTGAAGGCCAAAATTCTGTTCCAAATCAAAATCCAAACATAGATTACTGATCCTCATCACAAGGGGATTTCAAGGTATGTAAAATTTTGAGAAATCTCTCAACTTGAAATTCTCATGAATTGGGAAAAATCTGAATTTATGGTTGCATGTGTGTATTATGATGATTTAGGAACAACTATAGTGTCTAGGGACAAACCCTAGACAAATACAAGTTGAAATCATATGAAATTTTAGTGAAACCTATGAACACCATTGTAGGTGATTAGTGGGTTATGTGTAATTTGATGAACACTAGGAAATAGATTGTTGATCTAGTGTAATTTGACAATTTTGAAAGTGATTTCAGAAATTTAGAAGTTAATAACCATGTAAAAGGTTGAATGATGTGAAATTAGGGCTAAGTAATAAACTAGAGATTTGATGTTTAATCATGTAAAAATCTGCTCTTGAAGTGTTTGTTGAAATGCCTCTAAGAAGGCTTAAAACTGAAATTCCAAGTTTAAATGCATAATTATGGTATTTCGGTGTATTATGCGAATTATGATTTAAAGAGAGAGTTCTAAACATATCATAAATGAACTCTATAGGAAAGGATACCGGAACGTCGAGTGGACAAGCCGGTGGTGATTTGCGGTTGAAGGGCGTGCACTAAGGTATGTAACTTGACTCGTTACATTTGATGAATTGTTGTTAAACTATGCTTTGTTGATTTAAAAGTTGTGTTGGTTGAAACGACCTTGTTCGTTACTTAATCCGTAGGCTAAAAATTTGTTTGTAGTTGTTTGGTAGTCATCAAAATGGAGGATTTCCGTAGATGAACCAAACGAGTCAAATAATGATATATTGTAGTGATAATATTGTAAGTAGATAGAAATGGCGAAAATGATCACAAGAGCACGAAGCCATAGGTTTGGTAATGAAGTGCCGGTGATAATAAGCCCCGGAAGCTGGGTAATAAACGCCTTAGGTTTGCTAGTCAAATGGTAGTAAAATATGTAGAGTTATAATGGGTCGAATAAATGCATAGCGACATTTAGTTGTTCGGTCTGTAAATTAAATTTTCGGTATCAAAATTTTATTAGTTATGTCGGTAATGAATTTACAGACGTTTGGGAAAAAATCATCTAAAACGGACTTACGAGTCGAAAGTTATGATCAATTGAAGTTAAAAATCAGAATTTCTGGAGCTGGCAGCAATTGCAGGTCAAAAACCTGCACCTGCTGGAAAACCGTTCCTTCCGCGCCATGCGACAGGATATTATGACCCCTCCGCGACACGCGACGTCCGCCGCGCCACGCGACAAAATGACTGGAACCTGCCGCGACACGCGGCAGGATAACTTTTGAAATCCTACATTGTTTTTCATGTTTTGATGCTAGAACTTGTTTGTATGATCCAATTCATTGTCAAAACTAACATTTTGGATGGTTTTGACTTTAGGTGATGTTGGGGAATCTTACGGATGGCGATCAAGCGAATGTCGAAGAACCGAACACTACTTTTGAAGCTTCCGCAATATCTTAATCTTTAATAGACTATGTTATGGGATGTAATCAAATTGTTAAACAACTTTTAAATGTTTCGAATTAGTCGTTAGTTGACTAATCTTTTGCTACTTTTGAATCTTCTTATGTTATAACCTAGACATCTTTTATATGAAATGGTATGAATCATTATTAAATTCAAGTAAAAAAATTAGACGGGTGTTACATAAGGTTAAAGATTTATTTAGGGATTTTGTTTGTCATCGATGTTTAGGGATTCAGAGATTTAACAAGGTAAAGATTTGATATTAAAAAACAAATAGTCTTCTTCTTGCAGGCTGCAGAGGTTTTGTCTACCTCTTCAGCTGCAGATGTCTGCAGATGTGGTCCGCAGACTGCAGACGTTTTACCTTTGAAAAAATAAACAGCACCTTAATGGTGGGCCCAACTCTCTTCCAACCAATCATATATTTATCTTTTTTTTAGTTGTTTACCACTCCCCATGTGGGAAAACCCCTAGTGTTTGAGTGCAAAATTGGGAGTAAAGAGGAAAGTTGACATGACATGAGATTATTGGTTAGGGGAAAAGTTTACCACTCCCCATTTGAGGATAACTTTTGAAATCCTACATTGTTTTTCATGTTTTGATGCTAGAACTTGTTTGTATGATCCAATTCATTGTCAAAACTAACATTTTGGATGGTTTTGACTTTAGGTGATGTTAGGGAATCTTACGGATGGCGATCAAGCGAATGTCGAAGAACCGAACACTACTTTTGAAGCTTCCGCAATATCTTAATCTTTAATAGACTATGTTATGGGATGTAATCAAATTGTTAAACAACTTTTAAATGTTTCAAATTAGTCGTTAGTTGACTAATCTTTTGCTACTTTTGAATCTTCTTATGTTATAACCTAGACATCTTTTATATGAAATGGTATGAATCATTGTTAAATTCAAGTAAAAAATTAGACGGGTGTTACAAGTTGGTAATCAGAGCTTAAGGTTGTCAACAAAGTGTTCGGTTCAAGCTTGATCGATCGTCCTGTAAGAATTAACTTATTTATGTTAGTAGATTATACCTTGTGTAAGAATGAGAAATAAATTGAGATGCATGGGAAGAGTGTGTTAACATACTCAAACCCGGAAAGTGCATTAAATGTGAATGGTTAAAGCAAGTTAGGAACTTGGCTAAACCGAAACAAATGAAGCAATATTATAAATGAAATGTTTAACGTTTAAATGTAAACATTCCAGCTTCAAGATGTATGATGGGAATGATGATAATCCGGTGCAAACAAACACCGAACAAATGAAAGAGATAATTGCCAAAGAGGTAGGGAAGGCAATTGAAGGAAGTCTATCCGGGTTTATAGACAAAATTCAAAACACGGTGTTGTCGCTTGTCGAAGAGCGTGTTAAAAGGTTGGAGGATATTGTCAACCTTATGAAGGAGAAAACGGGAGAACGCAAAGGGTGTTCATACAAGAAATTCATGGCGTGTAAACCGCCAATCTATAACGGGGAGGTTGACCCGATAATTTGCCAAAGATGGATAAGTGATGTTGAAGGAGTGTTTGAACGAACCCATTGTGACGTAGGTGACTTTGTTGCTTACGGAACGGGTCAATTGAGAAATCAAGCAAAGGATTGGTGGGATAACAAAAAGAAGGAAATGGGAGCCGAAGCGGCGAGGGTTATGACTTGGGACGAGTTTAAGGTACCATTCCTTAAACACCACAGTCCCAAAGCGGTTATTAACAGGATCAAAGAAGAATTCATCCAGCTAAGACAAAATGGTGAAACAATTGATAAGATCACGGGCATCTTCATGGATAAGCTGAGATTTTGTGACGAGTTAGTCACCACTGAAGAGCAAAAGATATACTACTATTACAACATGCTGAGTGCCGAGTACCGGGAATTTATGACTCCGTCATAATACGAAACCCTCACGGAGATTATCAACACCGCCCGGGAGCGGGAAATCGAGTTAAAGAAACAAGTTGAAAGAGGTGAACGAAGGGCACAAGATGTGAATCCAAGCCCTACAAAGAAAGCTAGAACTGCTGAATAAGGAAAGATAGTGGATGCTAAAGGCGGGACGCCGAGTTGCAAAGTATGTGGAAAGGGGCATGCGTGCCGCTTCAAAGACAAGCCGTGCCCGGTATGTGGGAAAACGGGGCACACCGCATCACTATGTCCCGGGAAAGTTTCTGTTTGTTACAAGTGTTATCAACCCGGTCACAAGAAATCTGAATGCCCCGAGTTGGTGGGAAAGAGAGACACAAAAGAGTCTCCAACAGAAGCCCCCAAAGCGAAGGCTAGGTCCTTCCAACTTACCGCGGCTGAAGCAAAGACAGAACCCGATGTGGTCTCAGGTATATTCATAATTAACTCAATTCCAGCACGTGTATTGTTTGATACGGGTGCGAATAAATCCTTCATTTCGCATGGATTTATTCGACATCCTTCATTTGTATTGACGAAATTATCTGTGCCCTTAGAAGTTGAAATAGGGGACAACAAAAGTTTTATAGTTTGTGATGTTTGTCGAGGCTGCAAATTAAGCATCGATGATGAGGAATATTTAATAGACTTAATCCCGATGTCAATGGGGGAATTTCAAGTAGTCGTTGGGATGGAATGGCTATCTCAGCACCATGCAAAGGTCGTGTGTTTTCATAAAGAGATAAAACTAACATCTCCGAGCGGAAAACACGTCACCATCTATGGCGAAAAAGGAGGCAACCCCATAGTATGCTCAATGTTGAAAGCCCACAAGCTTATGAAGCGAGGATGCAAGGCATTCATGATATACGCAAATGAGCCCGAGAAAGGATCACGAAAGATTGAAGATGTACCGATAGTACGAGATTATGAAGATGTATTTCCAGAGGATTTACCGGGGATACCGCCTGAACGGGAAGTAGAGTTCGGGATCGAATTGATTCCGGGCGCAAAACCCGTAGCGAAAGCTCCGTACCGACTCGCACCGTCGGAACTACAAGAGTTGATGTCCCAAAGTCAAGACTTGCTTGATAAGGGATTTATAAGGCCGAGTGTGTCTCCTTGGGGCGCACCGGTACTGTTCGTGAGAAAGAAAGACGGAAGCATGCGCATGTGCATTGATTACCGGGAGTTAAACAAACTCACGGTAAAGAACCGATACCCGCTTCTGAGGATAGATGACTTATTCGACCAATTACAAGGTGCGAACTGGTTTTCAAAAATTGACCTTAGATCGGGGTACCACCAATTAAAGGTCAAGGAGGAAGATGTGCCTAATATGGCTTTTCGTACGAGATACGGACAAATTCCTCGTGATGTCATTTGGGCTAACAAATGCACCCGCGGCTTTCATGGACCTCATGAACCGGGTTTGCAAGCCAATGTTGGATAAGTCGGTCATTGTGTTTATCGATGATATTTTGGTGTATTCAAAAAGCGAAGCTGAACACGCACACCACTTACAAGAAGTGTTAGAGACACTTAGACGAGAAAGGCTGTATGCGAAATTCTCTAAGTGTGCATTTTGGTTACGAGAGGTACAATTTCTTGGCCACATCATAAGTGCCGACGGAGTATTGGTGGATCCGTCAAAGATCGAGGCCGTGTCAAAATGGAATCCCCCGAAGAACCCTTCGGAAATTAGAAGCTTTTTGGGGCTTGCGGGATACTACAGGAGATTCATTCAAGATTTCTCCAAGATTGCGTCACCGTTAACAAAGCTAACCCGAAAGAAAGAAAAGTTCATTTGGGGTGTCGATCAAGAAAGAGCGTTTCAAACGCTAAAAGAAAAGTTAACTCAAGCTCCGGTACTGTCATTGTCGGACGAAGTCGAAGACATGGTGGTTTATTCGGACGCTTCACTATCAAGGCTTGGATGCGTGTTGATGCAACGGGGCAAAGTAATAGCCTATGCCTCGAGGCAATTGAAGATACACGAGAAGAAATATCCCACGCACGATCTCGAGTTGGCTGCGGTGGTATTTGCATTAAAAATATGGAGGCACTACTTGTATGGGGTAAAGTGCACCATATTTACCGACCACAAGAGCTTGAAATACTTCTTCGATCAGAAGGAGTTAAATATGCGACAAAGGCGATGGCTAGAAACAGTGAAAGATTTTGACTGTGAAATACACTACCACCCCGGAAAGGCAAATGTGGTGGCGGATGCTCTGAGCAGAAAAGCGGACTATGTCCCAATAAGAATAAGGTCGATGCAGCTCGTGGTGACCTCAGGTATACTTGAACGTATTCAAGGGGCGCAATTAGAAGCGGTGAAATAGGAAAATTGGAAGAAAGAAAGAATAATCGGTCAGTTGAAAGATTTGTCGGATGGGAATAACGGGTTGAAGACTCGATCCGGAAGGATATGGGTTCCACATACTTGTGGGGTGAAGGCGCTTCTACTTGATGAAGCTCATAAATCCCGATATTCAATTCATCCGGGTGCGACCAAGATGTACAATGATCTGAAACAAAATTATTGGTGGCCTGGAATGAAGAGGGATGTGGCGAAATATGTGGAAAAATGCTTGACATGTCTACAAGTCAAGGCGAAACACCAAAAACCATACGGCAAACTTCAACCGTTAGAAATTCCGGTTTGGAAATGGGAACATATTACAATGGACCTATTAACCAAATTGCCTAAGACAAATCGTGGTTTCGATGCCATATGGGTAGTGGTGGATAGACTGACGAAAAGTGCTCACTTCATTCCGATTCGTGAGACTTATACGTCAGAAAAGATGTCGGAAGTTTATACTAATGAGATAATAGCACGTCATGGAGTACCGGTATCCATCGTGTCTGATAGGGATACCCGGTTCACTTCAAATTTCTGGTGAGATTTCCAAGAGCAAATGGGAACCAAATTGTTCATTAGCATTGCGTACCATCCTCAAACAGATGGACAGAGTGAAAGAACAATACAAACATTGGAGGACATGCTACGGGCGTGTATAATCGACTTTGGAGGAAGTTGGGATGTTTACCTACCGTTAGTCGAGTTTTCGTATAATAACAGCTACCATGCTAGTATTAAGATGGCACCATACGAAATGCTCTATGGTAAGAAGTGCCGAACCCCGGTATGTTGGGGTGAAGTGGGTCCACGTGAACTCGCCCACCAAGATGTAGTAAGAGCCACTAATGAAAAGATTGATGTGGTTCGGGCACACTTGAAAGCGGCCCAAGATAGACAAAAGGCGTATGCTGACAAAAGGAACAGACCAATCGAATTCCAGGTTGGCGACAAAGTTATGCTGAAAGTATCGCCGTGGAAGGGTATAATACGATTCAGAAAAAGAGGAAAGTTGAGCCCAAGATTTATTGGGCCATTCAGAATCACCGAACGAGTGGGTAAGGTAGCTTATCGTCTCGAATTACCCGAGGAGTTGAGTGGGATTCATAGCACATTTCACGTGTCACATCTCCGAAAATGTTTAGCAGACGAAACCGCTCGTATCCACTACGATGATATCGAGGTGGATAACAGCCTCAACTATGCGGTAAAACCAATTGCGATTTTAGATCGTAAAGAGAAGAGTTTGAGGAACAAAGTGATTAATCAAGTCAAGGTCAAATGGGAGCATAGGAAAGGTTCGGACACTACGTGGGAGTCCGAAAAGGAGATGCGACGCCTCCACCCTACATTATTTGGTACGTACTACGGTTTCGGGGACGAAACCCTTTTTTAAGGGGGGTGGACTTGTAACACCCCGAAAAGATAAAACTTTATATTAGAATTATAAAGTATAAATTAAACGAGAATTTACTAACTAGGAATTTTAACCTAGTTAGTTACAAGTCTAGAAATAGCTTATAATAGGGTTAAAAGCTACCAAACTATATGTTGAACAAAGTAGAGGGGCCTTAGTTGTTAAAAATGAAACTAAATTGGATGAAACAAATAAAAACAAACCAAACACCCCAAATAGAGGTGTCTGGTCGATCAAGAAGAAGCAGGAGGCGACACCCCCATTCTCAAACTCTAAACATCCACAAAATCAATCAATTGAAGGCCAAAATTCTGTCCCAAATCAAAATCCAAACATAGATTACTGATCCTCGTCACAAGGGGATTTCAAGGTATGTAAAATTTTGAGAAATCTCTCAACTTGAAATTCTCATGAATTGGGAAAAATCTGAATTTATGGTTGCATGTGTGTATTATGATGATTTAGGAACAACTATAGTGTCTAGGGACAAACCCTAGACAAATACAAGTTGAAATCATATGAAATTTTAGTGAAACCTATGAACACCATTGTAGGTGATTAGTGGGTTATGTGTAATTTGATGAACACTAGGAAATAGATTGTTGATCTAGTGTAATTTGACAATTTTGAAGTGATTTCAGAAATTTAGAAGTTAATAACCATGTAAAAGGTTGAATGATGTGAAATTAGGGCTAAGTAATAAACTAGAGATTTGATGTTTAATCATGTAAAAATCTGCTCTTGAAGTGTTTGTTGAAATGCCTCTAAGAAGGCTTAAAACTGAAATTCCAAGTTTAAATGCATAATTATGGTATTTCGGTGTATTATGCGAATTATGATTTAAAGAGAGAGTTCTAAACATATCATGAATGAACTCTATAGGAAAGGATACCGGAACGTCGAGTGGACAAGCCGGTGGTGATTTGCGGTTGAAGGGCGTGCACTAAGGTATGTAACTTGACTCGTTACATTTGATGAATTGTTGTTAAACTATGCTTTGTTGATTTAAAAGTTGTGTTGGTTGAAACGACCTTGTTCGTTACTTAATCCGTAGGCTAAAAATTTGTTTGTAGTCGTTTGGTAGTCATCAAAATGGAGGATTTCCGTAGATGAACCAAACGGGTCAAATAATGATATATTGTAGTGATAATATTGTAAGTAGATAGAAATGGCGAAAATGATCACAAGAGCACGAAGCCATAGGTTTGGTAATGAAGTGCCGGTGATAATAAGCCGCGGAAGCTGGGTAATAAACGCCTTAGGTTTGCTAGTCAAATGGTAGTAAAATATGTAGAGTTATAATGGGTCGAATAAATGCATAGCGACATTTAGTTGTTCGGTCTGTAAATTAAATTTTCGGTATCAAAATTTTATTAGTTATGTCGGTAATGAATTTACAGACGTTTGGGAAAAAAATCATCTAAAACGGACTTACGAGTCGAAAGTTATGATCAATTGAAGTTAAAAATCAGAATTTCCGGAGCTGGCAGCAATTGCAGGTCAAAAACCTGCACCTGCTGGAAAACCGTTCCTTCCGCGCCACGCGACAGGATCTTATGATCCCTCCGCGACACGCGACGTCCGCCGCGCCACGCGACAAAATGACTTGAACCTGCCGCGACACGCGGCAGGATAACTTTTGAAATCCTACATTGTTTTTCATGTTTTGATGCTAGAACTTGTTTGTATGATCCAATTCATTGTCAAAACTAACATTTTGGATGGTTTTGACTTTAGGTGATGTTGGGGAATCTTACAGATGGCGATCAAGCGAATGTCGAAGAACCGAACACTACTTTTGAAGCTTCCGCAATATCTTAATCTTTAATAGACTATGTTATGGGATGTAATCAAATTGTTAAACAACTTTTAAATGTTTTGAATTAGTCGTTAGTTGACTAATCTTTTGCTACTTTTGAATCTTCTTATGTTATAACCTAGACATCTTTTATATGAAATGGTATGAATCATTATTAAATTCAAGTAAAAAAATTATACGGGTGTTACATAAGGTTAAAGATTTATTTAGGGATTTTGTTTGTCATCGATGTTTAGGGATTCAGAGATTTAACAAGGTAAAGATTTGATATTAAAAAACAAATAGTCTTCTTCTTGCAGGCTGCAGAGGTTTTGTCTACCTCTTCAGCTGCAGATGTCTGCAGATGTGGTCCGCAGACTGCAGAAGTTTTACCTTTGAAAAAATAAACAACACCTTAATGGTGGGCCCAACTCTCTTCCAACCAATCATATATTTATCTTTTTTTTAGTTGTTTACCACTCCCCATGTGGGAAAACCCCTAGTGTTTGAGTGCAAAATTGGGAGTAAAGAGGAAAGTTGACATGACATGAGATTATTGGTTAGGGGAAAAGTTTACCACTCCCCATTTGAGGAGCACCCTTTCCACCCTCAAGGGACTCGCTAGGACTTGAGATTATAAGCTTTTTCCTGGTGGAGACCATGACTTGGAAAAGCATTATCGGTGGATGGGTATGAATAAATCCTCTGTCACCTACAAAACTAAGTGTCTGATGTGTTCGCAAGTTAAAGTCGAACATCAAAAATCGTCAGATTTTCTACAACAATTAGAATTTCCAGAATGAAAATAGGAATTAGTAACCATGGATTTTATCACTAAGCTGCCTAGAAAACTCCATGGAAATGATGTAATTTGGGTGATAGTCGATAGACTGCCTAAGTCGGCTCACTTTTTGCCAAAGAGACTTTTAGTTTAGAGAAGTTTGCAATGTTATACATTGACGAAATTAAATCTCTTCACGGAGTACCATTCTCAATGGTATCAGACAGAGATAGTCATTTTACTTCACTTTTCCGGAAGAGCTTTTAAAAAGCTTCAGGCACACGTTTGAATTTCAGTACCATTTACCATCCTCATACTGATAGTCATAGTGAGCGTACTATTCAAACATTGAAAGACATACTTAGAGCATGCGTCATTGATTTAGGTGGTAGTTGGGATGACCACATACTGTTGATCGAATTCTCTTACAACAATGGCTACCACACCAGTATTAAGGTTGCACCGTTTGAGGCTTTGTACAGGAGAAAGGGTAGAACTCCCATACGTTTGTCAGAGATTAGAGAAAGTCAGTTGTTTAGGCCTGAGATAGTTCTTGAGACCACAAATAATATTATACAAATCCGTGACATACTCAAGGCTGGCCGAGTTAGACAAAAAAGTTATGCTTACAAAATAAGAAAACCTCTTAAGTTCCAAGTCGGTGATAGTCATGTTGAAAGTATCACCCTGGAAAGGTGTTATGAGATTTGGAAATAAAGGCAAGTTAGGCGCACGATACATTGGACCATTTGAGATAATAACATGTGTTGGTACCATCGCTTATAAGCTCAAACTACCCGAGGAGCTTAGTGGTATACACAATGCATTCCATAATTCAAACTTAAAGAAATGTCTGGTCGATGAATCCTTAGTTATGCTCCATCATGAGGTGCAAATCGACAAGAAGCTTCATTATACTGAGAAACCTTTGTAGATCGAAAATCGATTTAAGAAACTTCGCAAAAAGATGATCCCTTGTGTGAATGTCAATGGGATTCCCAACGTGTTCATGGGTACACTTGGGAATTAAAATCTAATATGAGACAAAAGTACCCTTAGTTATTGATATGAGTAAAATGCAACATATAAATTGTATCAAATAAGGTATAAAAACAACCATTTTTTAGTACTAATGTTGGGAAAAGTGTGTTTCTTTGTATACTTTTGATTTTCAGGATTAAAAGAGCTTAAATGTACAAAAGGAACAAATTAACGGCAAAAACCAACATAAATACAAAAGAAGAGAAGTTAACACTTCATATCGACCCTCCGAGTTTCACCCCAATACCAAAAATAACAAGTCAGAAGGCTGACACGGGGTTGTGCCACCTTAGCACGGGGTTGTGCCCAACTATAGATTCCATGAAGAAAAAGACAAACAGAAGCAGACAAGAGACACGGTGTCGTGTCCCATGGACACGAGGCCGTGGTCAACTCCCAGATTTGCATAATCTTGGATAGTATAGCAAGTACAATGGCCACGGGGCCGTGCCGTTGACAAAGGGGGCCGTGTTAGTACAAGATCTGACACTACAGTTAATGAAGAAGAGAGAGAATGAAGGCCACGGGGCCGTGCCAGGTGGGCATAGGGACGTGTTGACAATTTTCTTTCAGCTATAAATAGGGGTGCCTGGTTTCATTCCAATTCATCCATTGGCAAACCACTTCTCTCACACTTGCCACCACTACAACACCAACACCCACCACCATCATCCATCTTCCATCATTTAGAGTGTGTAGTAGTCTCGGGATCCAAGATCGATCGTAAGAGTTCTTGTCAAACAAAGGCCATGCTTGACTAAACTCTTACATCACTTGGTGAAGACAAATCTTTTATGTATTACTTTTTTATTTCAATCTTTGGCTCCTTTTTATTTGGGTATGTATTAATGACTTTAATAACTAGTTTTTTATATTGAAGGCGAATTTATTTTACCATTCTTCATGTGTCATTGATTCACACATTCGTGTCTTTACGGTCTACATAAAGCACGTTAACTACTTGGAAGGGGGTTAGAAGGGTGGTTGGGTAATTCTATATCTCGTTCAGTGTATAGATCCTACGAGAACCTGGTTCAAGCTTAGTAAGACTTCACAAGTGGGCGGTACTGTTCGCCTCGGGAGAAGTAAGAAAGCGCTTGAATCCCTTATCTATAAACTACTATTAAAACTTTAAACCAACCCTGTGAGGACTGTATCCCTACTGACTCAGACCAAAGGGTTGAGGGTAACGCTGCCTGGAAGGGGGCCTACCACTTTTCGCATTAATAACTTACTTAATTATCTTTTAATAATCCGACCTTGGGGGACTGTATCCCTGCTGAGTCAGACCAATAGGTTGAGGGTAACGCTGCCTGGAAAGGGGCCTACTACTATAACTTAAAGATAATCTCTTAAAATGCCTAAAGTGTGGAAATCATTAAAGGATACACAAAAGAGGAGTTGGAACCAATTGATTCCTTCTTGTCTATTTGTTTTTCCTTATATTTTATTTTTGTTTTTTAGTTTATCTTTTTCAAAACCTTTTCATCAAAATTTGGTTATATTAGACGTTAACGATAAGCCGGTATTAAAAGCTCTTGTGTCTTTGGACGACCTCAATATCTTGCCATCACTATACTATGTCCGCGATGGGTGCACTTGCCCTAACGTGTGTGTAGAGTGATAGTATTATATCGTGTTTTATAAATTTAAAACTTGATTTGCGAGTAAAAAGAGCTAAAATATATCTAAAAATTATAACCTCACACGCACACGTCAAATTTTTGGTGACGTTGCCGGGGACACAAGGATTTTGAGAAAGCTTAAAACTAGCAGCCAAATCAAATTCTAAACATTTTTTAAAACTGTGCGCCCGTTTTTAAAAAAAAAATCTTTTTACAGTAGGTTTAACACGGGGTCGTGCCACTGGGACACGCCCCTGTGCTGCAAATTCTTAGAAAAACTTTTTCAAATGCCCATATACAGATTTGCCCACGGGGCCGTGCCAGCTTAGCACAAGGCCGTGGTCAGCATTCTGTTAAATTTTGTCTTCTGTTTTTTGATCCCGAGGCTTGTTATTCTTATGGGTATCTTCCAATACAATGGATTACTACTCAGAAGACAACACCTACTACATTGATGATGATTATGAAGAACCTTATTGTACCATTTGCGGTAAATCTCATTCAGTACAATATTGTTACCTTTTTCAACCATCAACCTCATACACCATATATGAAATTTGCATAAGTAGGGATTTTGACAAATGATAAACGATTTAGGTATAAAACTTGATCGTGTTTGCATAATAAAGTCTCTTTGGAAGAAAATTTGGTAATGATCACCGAGGTAAGGGAATCACCCCTAACCCATTGGTGAGGTCATTTCATGAGAAGGGAAGAAGCGGAGCTAATCATCAAGGTAAGGAAATCACTCCTATCTTGATGATATGTCTCCATTTTTGGGGTTACAAGGAATGTAAAATCCAGTTGGTGACGTTTTAGAAATCATGCATGTGAATAACGTATAAGTGTATGAAAAGATTTAGTATGATGTGTGTGTAGAAACGAAAATCTTGAAAATGATTTGAATGTTGAAAAGAAGAGATTGTATTGTGTTAAGCATAAGATTAATAATAGTAAAATGAGGGTTTGATTAAAACCTGGATTGTTCCAAAACGGAACTTTTGACTAAACCAAAGTGGTTGAAAGTTCTCTTGAATTTGATAAGCATGTTTTGGCCTAATAGGTGGAATACTCTCGCCGAAATTTCGGTTGACGGTATTTTCCCTTCCGGTTACTACATGTTCCAAATCATTCGAAAATTCGAGATTTGGCGGCATTTTCGAAAACCAAGGAGTGGGACTAGTTGACAAGATGCGGGTTTCACCCCTAACTTGACAACATAGTTCCCTAAGTGTGGTTAGTACTCGTCGGGTCCAGAAAGTTCATCTCGACACGTTGACGAGGGTCCACTAGATTTAAAAATGGAAATTTTCCATCAAGGTGAGGATTTCACTCCTAACTTGATGGCGAATTTTGAGTAAAAAGAATAAGTGGATTGAGAATCATTCACCAAATTGTGGGTTTCACACCTATTTTGGTGAAGACGTCTCGTTTGTATAATATGAGTGTTTTCGAGTTTAGCATAATTGAGTAAAGTAGCCTTTGGAAAGGCGTATGTTATGGAATAGTAAAACAAGTATGAGCACATAAAGCATTTCAAGAATTTAGCATATAAAAGACGTTTCAAGAAATTAGCATATGCATCAAATATGGTTAAGTATGGTGCTTAACTATAGACTAGGTCAAAAGCATAGCAATTTTCCTAATTCCCTATAGCTATGGCTCTGATACCAATCTGTCACACCCCAACCGATGGCAGAAACATCGGAGTGAGACGAAAACGAGATTGTTCATTACTCATAACACTAAATTGCGACAAGTATTTAAATAACGAATATCATTTCATTGCTAAAGGGAAAACGGGTTTGTAGCTGGACAAGCAGCAAGAAAGGCATAATCGAAGAAAGTTGATAAGCACGCTAAATCTTGTGCAGAGAACCAGCATGTTTTTGTCCCTTTTGCCTTTGACACATTTGGCTCCCTAGCGCCAGAAGCTATCCAATTCCTGACCAGGGTCCAACGGGTCATCCACAACAATTGCTCAGCATCAGGGGGACGAGGTTTTGTCTTTAGCAGATTAGGGTTTGCAATTCAGAAAGGGGTGGCAGCGCAGCTTGTTGCCCGTCTACCTTTTGTTTTAATGTAACTTGGCAAGTATGACTGAGAGGTAAATGTTTAGTTAAAAAAAAAGCTTCCTATGAAAAAAAATATCAATTACATTGTTTGAATTCAAATATGTAACACCCCGAAAACGGGTTTGGTAATCAAACCACGTTAGTACTAAAGGACGGGTAAAGTACCGTTAGTGGTAAAAAAAACAGTGAATATTAGGATTTAAATAAATAAACATGATATTAAGGGCATGTTTGGCTAAGCTTATTTTGGAGCAACTTATAACTTATTGACTTTTTGGAAAAGTAAATAAGTCAGGATGGAGTGACTTATTTACTTTTCCCCCTCACATAATAAGCTAACCCAAACACCTTTTAACTTTTCAAAAAGTAAATAAGTCAATAAGTTGTTAAAATAAGCTTTGCCAAACATGCCCTAAATAAAAAAATAAAATAAAAATAAAATAAAAATAAAAGAGTAAACGAATGCTTTTGAGGAAATAAAGTTTATAAGGATCCCGAGTCAACGGGACTAAAAATAAAACGGGTTATGACTTTCCCAAACCCACTAAGTTAACTAGGAACATTTAAACCTAGTTATGAGAATTGGTTATTTTCTAGTAATATTACGAGGGGGTTTAAACAAAAACTAAACCTGAGGGACCAAAGTTGGATAATTTGAAAATGGTATTATAAACAAAAAAAAAATAACACAACACACACATAAGGGTGTGTGCGTGCGTGGAGATGGCCAGGAGAAGCTCTCATGGAGCTCAAACCCTAGCTTGCACAAAATCATCAAATTGAAGCTCGATTCAAGCCCTAAATCAATGCATGAACACATAAAAACGATCACCTAGTCATAGGGAATATAAGGTATATCATAAAACCTAGATTGGTTAAAGTTGAAAATTTAGACAAGTAGGTTACTTGCAAATAGATTATTGGATTATGATCCAAAGTTGAAATTGAATGTTTATGTATGTTTAATTTCGTTAGTTATGATGAAATTATGAAGAACTTGATGTAAAGTTACTTGTAAGATATTAACAAGTAAACTAGAAAGTGGGTTTTTGACTAAATAGTGAAGATGATGATATACTTATGCTTGAAACCATCATAATTGATAGTTGAAGCGAGATACTTAAGCAATTTACAAGTTTGAGTACTTGATCATACATGATTCGAAATGGGTTTTGAATGTTGTAATGAAATTGGTGATTTAATTCATGAATGTGATGTTTGAAATCATGATATCTACTAGTTTGAATGTAGAACTTGATTTGATTAGGTAACCGGATGAATGCCTAATAATATGATGAAACAAGTTTCACTCATAAATGGAACCCGTAGATTTCGCATAATGAAAGTATAAGTTTTATGTAATTAGATGATTATATGATGTATGTAGTCTACGTTGATGAATGTGGTTAAATAGTGGCCTAAAAATATCGCCTATCGAATAGTCGAAGAAATGCCTAAGTGAGTTCGTTGAACTCAATTGTGCATTTCATACATTAAAAAGGGACAGTTAACCTTTGAAAGTCAAACTGACCATTTATAAGATTGAATGATAATTTTTAAATGAAATACGTAAGGTGGAATAGTCATAATTGATAATAACTAATCTAACTGTCTTACGAATTATAATGATAGTTTGACGCTTAACAAGCTAGATGGAAACTTGGGAAGGAAGCGAGTCAAACGGATTGAGCACGCGGAAAAGAATGACCGGATGCAAGGTAAGTAAAGCTTACACCTTCTAAAATAGAATACTTACTTGTATAATTGATAGCATTATGAATATTAAAATGGACATGGTTTTCGCGGGCATTTTGTCAATAAAATAGTTATTGATAGCAAACAGGTCCGTTATTTGGAAAACTGTTTCGGGGTCTTAAACACTTAGGTGCTGTTTGTTTTTTCAGAGGTAAAACATCTGCAGTGTGCGGACCACATCTGCAGCTGAAGAGGTGGACCAAACCTCTGCAGTCTGCAAGAAGAAGACTGTTTGTTTTACGAAAGTGTTTTTTAACTTCTTCAATCTAAACTACTTCCTTAACATGCGCATCAGTAAACTACTTCGACAGTTCGAACAACAATCTAAAAAACCATAATATTTGAAATTTAATTAAGATCTGCAGGTAAGGTATCAAGCAAAATCTACTTACAAATCCTTTCTACTTCGATTGTTCACTGAAACTGGTTGAAAAGAACAAAATTCTTTACATTATTTTTTTTTCATTTTCAATCGTTCATACAATTTTTAAGTGATAAGAATAATCTGAAATGTTTTCAACTTTGATCGAACCACAGAAACTTGTCCGAAATGTCCGGAATCACACCGAAACTCAATCGAATCAATCCGATATACACAAACAATACATCGAAAGATCCGAGTCAGTTTGAAATGTATCAATCTTCAATTGAAAATCATCTAAACAGACTGAATTTCAACAGATTCAAATCTGAATCGTTCAAAAGTTTCACCGAAATGATCCGAAAATCAAACGAAATCAAATCTGAATCGTTCAAAACTTAAACATCGACAACACAAACATCGACAACACAAAATATTCAAATCTGAATCGTTCAAATCTGAATCGTTCAAAACTCAAACATCGATAACACAAATATTCAAAAACCTAACAACTAACCTTCCGATCAAACCATTGACCAAAACAACAAGGTGCGTCTGCCGTTTCGGTGAAATCAGATCGAGGTGGAGTCGACGGAGGTGTGGTGGCTTCGACGGAGGTGGAGTCGAAGGAGGTGTGGTGGCTTTGTTCAATCTCTTCACAACAAACGAATTATGGTCGATGTGGAGAAGAAGGAGGTGGAGTCGACGGAGGTGTGGTGGCTTCGACGAAGGTGTGGTCAGCGGCGTACGTATCACAACGGGAATATGGCAGCCATATGTGTGGAGGTGGAGATCAAACTGAAGGTTTGGCTGGATGGATGCTAGGGTTTATTTGTTTTGAAAGATCAGTGAGGAAGGAAGAGGATAAAAGAGCTTTGAAGACAGTAGTCCACATCTGCTTAAGGAAGAGGTCTCGAAGACCTTTTTTAATGAAAGCACTTCAAGAAAACAAACACACTGCAGGCTCAAATGTCTGCGCGTGATCTGCGTGAGGCAGACATAAGAGGTTCTGAAGTGCTTTTGACAAAAAACAAACAGCCCCTTAGTTTTGACTCCATATGTGGTCAGAATTTATATAACAACAAAAATGATGATTGGTAATTTTTGGAAGTTGTTCAACGTGGTTTTCGCGGACGTTTTGTCAACAAAATAGTTGTTGACAGCAAGCAGGTCCGTATTTGCAGAAATTGTTTCGAGGCCTTAAACACTTAGTTTTGACTCAATATTTGGTCAGAAGTGGTATAACAATATAAATGATGATTGGTAATTTCTATAAATTTTTCGGAAGTTGTTTAACGTGGTTTTCGTGGACGTTTTGTCAACAAAAGAGTTGTTGACAGCAAGCAGGTCTGTATTTGCAGAAATTGTTTCGAGGCCTTAAACACTCTGTTTTGACTCAATATTTGGTTAAAAGTGGTATAACAATATAAATGATGATTGGTAATTTTTATAAATTTTTCAGAAATTGTTTAACGTGGTTTTCACAGACGTTTTGTCAACAAAATAGTTGTTGACAGCAAGCAGATCTGTATTTGCAGAAATTGTTTCAAGGCCTTAAACACTTAGTTTTAACTCAATATTTGGTCAGAAGTGGTATAACAACATAATGATGATTGGGAATTTTTATAAATTTTTCGAAAGTTGTTTAACGTGGTTTTCGCGTACGTTTTGTCAACAAAATAGTTGTTGACAGCAAACAGGTCCGTATTTGCAGAAGTTGTTTCGAAGCCTTAAACACTTAGTTTTGACTCAATATTTGGTCAGAAGTGGTATAACAATATAAATGATGATTGGTAATTTTTATAAATTTTTCGGAAGTTGTTTAACGTGGTTTTCGCGGATGTTTTGTCAACAAAATAGTTGTTGACAGCAAGCAGGTCCGTACTTACAGAAATTGTTTCGGGGTCTTAAACACTTAGTTTTGACTCAATACTTGGTCAGAAGTTGTATAACAACATAAATGATGATTGGTAATATTAAGTATTGTTAAGTGTTACAAATACAGGTAAGCGGAATGTATGAGCATGTTTTGCCAAGGTTGGCGAAAGGTAATGCAATGTATTAAAAACGAGTCAATGTTGACCCGTGCTAGGTACGCACAAGGAATGATACTCTCGTGAAGGGTACATGTACCAACCATAATATGGATTACGGTTGGAGGAAATAAGAGTTTTTTTTTATAAGAGTTGATGAAATTATAGTCTTGACATAAATATCTATAACGGGTCAAATAATTCGGTTTAAGAACCGAAAATTTAAATTCGAAGGAAACAAGAATTTTGAATAATGGATGAATGAATTGGATGGAAATATGTTTATAACTTGTTGTGAAACTATCAAAACTAACTTTTATGTTGGTTTTGATTTTAGGAATGTCTTATGGAACTCCGGATGAGGATCAAGCAAGAAAGGAGAACCGAACACATGTCTTAAAGCTTCCGCAACGATCTTATTTTGTTCTAGTTTAAAAAAGTGGATACTGTAAACACTAAAAATTATATTTTGGAATGTTTAAAATTATGTAAGAAGTTTAACTTGGAAAAGTTTTTGTAAGCTTGCATTTTCGTATAATGCGTGTTTAATATTATAATATTGATTAATAGAGACGGGTCTTACAAAATACAACTTGAAACAAAAGAATTACATTATAATAAGTATACAAAGTCTAAAATGTGTTTCTAGGCATCCTACTAAGTTCCATGCATCATCAACATCATCATAAACCTGCAACATGTTTTAAAAGCATAGTTCAATACAAAAGTATTGGCGAGTACACAAGTTTTAGACACATAGCATAAGTATAAAAGAATTTCTCAAATCCAACATGGCAATTTGGTATACAAGGTTGAACTAGCATGCATAACTAAAAGTCAAACCCGAGTGTCCACAAGAATAATGAACATCCCTCGCCACCGAAGTGACGAGACCGTTATGTATAATAATGTGCATTCCTCGATACCGAAGTAATCGAGACCGTAAAGTATGCAACTTAACAATACCCCGTCAGGTGGTATGCTACTCCTATAGCGCTATAATTGTTAAGGTGGGCTAGCTAAGTTAAAGACTAGTAGCATGTATGAATTCTATCATAACAACGTTAGTATAACAAATAGCATGTATAGCAGATTGAGCGAATAAATAAGTTTGTGTGAATTGTGTATTTTGGCAAGTTAAACATGTTACACCCAAAGTGTGTTAAAGCGAAAAAGATTGCTAAGTCTTCCGATTATCCGTGTATTGACGAGTTAGTGAGAAAAGGAGTATGAATGTGTTCGGTGTTGGAGTTTATAGGGGTGTTTAGACTCTGAATTAGGAATTTAAAGTAGTATAATATGTATATGAAAGTGATATCTAACTCTAAGATCTTGTTTATGACACTATAGTAGGTGGTTTCATGGGTCCCAAATTGCCCATTAGAATCATAACAAGTATCTTAGATGTTTAGATATGTTAGCCTAGGTTTATGACGAACAATCATGGCTTGATTATCATCACAAGCTCAGCCATGTTTTACATAATTATATGTACATTTATAAGGTAATAGTATAACCTAAAACTATGTCCAATCAAAGAATGTCGTATAGCATCATGTATTGTCAAGCATGGAGGTTGAAACCTCATTATATGATTCACCACTACACACACCATCATGAAGATGGTAGGAGGGTCATGAATAACAAGAAAATAAATCTAATCTAACAAGTCATAAGAGTGTTCAAATAAAGGAGTGGAACTTAGTTTGGAAAGCCAAAACTTCCATTTGTTCACACTTCACAAGTCACAAGTTCATCATATGGAAGATGATGACTTGTGCTTGTTTTCATCATTCGATTATCAAGTATAAACATAAACAAAATGAGTGTTTGAACTCATAACTTTGATGGTAATCACCCTAATACAAACCCACAATCATAAACTTGATTGTGAGCTTGATGGGAGTAAGATTCCATCAAGTTATTAACAAAATATAATCATACAAGAACATAAGAACAAAACAGACAGTTTATGGCACTTTGGACCTCAAATGTGGTGAGGTTTCACCTTAGATTACCCAAGTAATGTTGTGAAAACCTTCCTAGAGGTTATCCAAGTGATAAGAAAGAAGAAATGAGTAGAAAATTGAAGTAGAAGTGAGCTAGAACTCACTTAGAAGTGCTTGAACTCTCTGATTAACTTCTGAGAATTCAGATATATTTAGGAGTGTTTTGAGAGTGATTGTGAGGTTTGTAAAGTGGTAAATGAGTGGTAGGAGTGTTGGTTTTATAGTTGAGGTTTAGGGTTGAGTTAGGTGAGTCTTAATTTCAATTTGGTGGAAGAAATACAATTATAAACACACAACTGACCAACATGTGACCAGCATAAAACATTTCTGCGGATCCAGAGGGGTGGCATGGCACAACCGAGACACCACATCCCCGTCGCGCAGTGCGATGGGTTTTCTTCCGAGCAAAAGTTTGGTTTTTTTGTCAGGTTTAGTCCTTGTAGTTTGATAAAAGGTGTGTTGTAATGTGTTTTAAGTATAATAAGCATACTATAAGGTATTAAATACATACGAAAAGTATAGTTTAGGTATTGTAAACATAAAACCAAGTTTGGTATGTTTAAAGTGTGTAATAGGACTCGTATTTATAATGCTGGTATACAAATTTATGTATGTGTATGCGAGAATAACGACCATGTATCATGTGTACATACAAATGAAAAAAAATGAACACGATTAGTTTGAATAAAAATGGTCACACTTTACTACGAATCAGGTTATGAATTACGAAAATGGAAGTGTAATACGATTATGTTATGGATATAAGTTTCTAAAAATAGAAGTGTATACAACCTTTCTAATTAAGGTAAGTTTCAAAACGCGAGGCATTACACAACCGACTTTATCATCCTAGATGATGCTCCACTCGTGTTAGGACAACCATACACGAAAACCCATCAAGCTTTGCTCAAACCTAAACACCATAATCTTCCCACTAAACTTGGGGTCAACAAACGAAGCTTTAATCCCGATATGAAATATCCAATAAACAATGGCGACCCCTTGTTGGAAGATGAGCCGGAACCACCCGATACGTGGGGTCTAGCCAAGGACCCTTATAAACGTGGCGCACCATTGAGAAATTCCATGGACTATCCAATACGAAAGTAGTTTTAATCTTAGTATAACTTTTAAGCTTTTATTTTTTAGTTTTTCTTTTATTAGGAATAAAATACACTCAGAAGGATGGTGAGAAGGCCAAAGGACGTTGACCCAACACCCTATGCATGAAAACAGACGGCTCTCGACTGAAAATCTTCAATTCTGTAAGTGCAACACAGGGCCGTGTCAGGTAAGCACGCCCTCGTGCCTGATGTGTGCAAAATGTAACATATAAATTACATCAAATGATGCATAAAACTAACCCTTTTTTAGTACTAATGTTGGAAAAAGCATGTTTTTGTCTTCCTTTTGAATTTACAGGACCAAATGAGCTTAAACGAACAAAAGGAGAAAATAAGCAGCCAAAACCAACATAAATACAAAGAAAAGGGATAAACGTGACATGCCCGACCCCTCGGCAGCATCCCCAAAGTAAAAACAAAGAATCAGAAGACTGACCACGGGGTGGTGCCCGGCTGAACACGGGGCGTGGTCAGAGCCCTGCACAAAAGACAAACCTGTAGAAGCTTCCACGCCCACCACAGGGGCGTGCCCAGCTCAACACGGGGCGTGGTCAATGCAAAGATACGCAGAATCTTGCCAAATCTTGATAGTACAGATACGAAGTTGACCACGGGGCCGTGCCCAGGCGACACGGGGCCGTGTGGGGCCCTCTTCTAACTAATGAAGGAAGAGAAAAGGCTGGCCACGGGGGCGTACCCGCTGGACACGGGGCCGTGGCCAGAGTTCTGTGCAGGCTATAAATAAGGGTGCTTGGCTCACTTCAAAGGCACCCATTGGCAAACCACTACTCTCCCACTTTGCCACCACTCCACCGCCACTACAACACTAACACCCACCACCATCACCTACCATCCATCTTTAGAGTGTGTAGTAGTCTCGGGATCCAAGATTGATTGTAAGAGTTCTTGCCAATCAAATGCCATGTTTGGTTAAGCCTCTTACATCCTTTGGTGAAGACAAGTCTTTTATGTATTACTTTTGATTTTTAATCTTTCGACACTTTTTATTTGGGTTTGTATTAGTGACTTTAATAACTAGTTTCTTATGTTGAAGGTGAATTTTTCTTATCATTTTTTCCGTGGTGTCTTGAAGTTACTTTACTGTCTATATAAAGTAAAAGATTGCATCATTCATGTCTTTACGGTCTATGTAAAGGCATGTTGACTACCTGATCGGGGGTTAGGGGAATGGTTTGGTAAGGTTCTTGCCTTGTTCAGTGTATAGATCTTGCAAGGACCTGGTTCAAGCTTACTAGGACCTCCTTCAATACCCACTGGTATTGGATGGTGGGGGTGCGAATAACTTAACCCCTCATATGTAAACTACTATTAATACATTAAACCGGCTTATTGGGATTGTATCCTTGCTGACTCAAACCACTTAGCCGAGGGTAACGTCACCTTCAAAAAAGGGGCCTACCACTTTTCGCATTAATAACAAACTTAATTGTCTTTCAATATTCCGACCCTTTGGGATTGTATCCTTGCTGACTCAACCCACTGGTTGAGGGTAACGTCACCTTGAAAAGAGGGGCCTACTACTATAACTAAGATAATCTCTTAAAAAGTCCGAAAGTGCGAAAATCATCAAAGGATACATTAAAGGCGAGTAGGATCCAAGTGATTCATCTTGTCTATCTGTTTTTATTTTATTTTATTTCTGCATTTTTAGTTTTTAATTTTAAAACTTTTTTCAAAATTTTAGATTGATTAGACGTTGAGGATAAACCGGTTCTAAAAGTTTTTGTGTCCTTAGACGAACTCAGTATCTTACCAACGCTATACTACGCTCACGATAGGTGCACTTGCCCAAGTGTGTGTTTAGTGTTAGTAGAATATCGTGTTTTATAAATTTAAAACTTGACTAATGTGTAAAATGGGCTTAAAATATTAATAAAAATGTATCAAGCTTTGCACACACCAAGTTTTTTTTTTGGCGCCATTGCCGGGGACACAAGGATTTTAAGAAAGCTTAAAATTGACGGCCTAATCATTTTTCAAAACTGCGCGCACATTTTTTTTATTTTTTTAGGAATTTTTGCATTACAGTAGTCTGAACACGGGGCAGTGCTCGCTGAACACGCCCCCGTGCTGCACAAAACCAATAACATTTTTCAGAACGCCCAGATACAAACCCTGACCAATGGCCGTGCTCGTTGACCACGGGGTCGTGGTGAGCCTCTGTTTCAGTTTTCAATTTTGTTTTCTGGTCCCGAGATTTTTGTGATCTGCTGAGTGATTCTTATGGATCAATACTCAGGAGGTTATAATTACTACTATGAAGAGGATGATTACGAAGAAGAATATTGTACCATTTGCGGTAACCCTTAATCGGTACAATATTGTGACCTTTTTGAGCCATCCACCTCATACACATGCCATGAGGAACCAAGGTATGAACCATCCACCTCATACTCAAACCTTGAGGAACCAAGGTATGAATCATCCCCATCATATGCTCACTATGAGGAACAATGGTATGAGCCATCTACCTCATATGGATATTATGAAGGACCAAGGTTTGAACTTCCGCACTCAAGCTTTTGGGACACCTATCCCGCTCAATTTCACGAACCACCAACTATCCTCCCCGAAGCCGAAAGAATAATACAACACCTCAAATATATGGAACGCTATATAAAAGAATCTCGCGCGAGGGAAGATGTAATTTGTACTAAAGAGGTAATAATAGAAGAGGTAAAAATGGAAGAACAAGTAAGTGAAAAACCGACGCATGAACCAAACAACGAAAAAGCTAAGTCCGACAACGCTAATTTTCAAAAAGAGTCAATTTTTCAAGAAATTAATCTTTTAACACCTTCTTTCGAAAACTATTGTTTGGTACCTACTCATGCTAAGTTTTTAAAAGAGTTACACACTAACACTACAATGGACGAAATGGTAAGCATTAAGTTAACAAACGATCAAACTACGCTGATAAAAGATGATCCATTTGAAATTAACATTACACCGGTTCCATGTTTCTTTCAAAATTCCTTTATTAGTAATATTACAATTAATAAAGATCTTTGTGTTAATATAATGTCAAACTACATTTTCGAAAAGTTAAGTATTAGTGATTTTTCTCCACTTCAAATACCCATTTTCCTTTCTAATCGAAAAATAATAAAATCAATAGGAGTAGTTGAGGATGTGTTAGTGCAAACAAATCAAACGGTAGTCCTGACCGACTTCGTCATTATTGATGACGCTCTACTTGTGTTGGGACGACCTTTTGTGAAAACCCATCAAGCTTTGATCAATCGGAAGCAAAACAACCTACCCATTCATTTAGGGGCCGACAAAAAGTATTTCGATCTTGACCAATCAATTCAATATCCAATCGGCAATGATGACCTCCTAATTGAAGATGAAGATGAACCACCTGATACGAAAGATGAAATCGACCACTTTGTCGAAGAAGTGATCGCCATTGAACAAACATTTTTGGTCCTTGACCAAAATGAGCAACCAAATAAGGAGTCTCCTAAAGACCCACCACTTGAGCTCAAAGAACTCCCAAAAGGTTTGGAATATGCTTTTCTCGACAAGGATGGTAAGTTAGCTGTAATTATTTCTTCAAAATTAACTAGTTTAGAAAAAGAAAAATTAATTACACTTTTGAAAAAACATAAAAACGCGATCACATGGAAGCTTGTAGATATTAAAGGAATAAGCCCTTCAATGTGCATGCACAAAATTTTAATAAACGATGACTATAAATCGGTAATACAACCACAACATCGAGTAAATCCAAATGTTCAAGAAGTGGTTAAAACGAAGTCATCAAACTACTTGACGCCGGACTTATCTACCCAATTTCCGATAGCCCTTGGTTGAGTCCCGTCCAAGTAGTTCCCAAGAAAGGAGGTATGACGGTGGTCACTAATGAAAAAAATGAATTAATACCAATAAAAATCGTCACCGGATGGAGAGTTTGTATAGATTATCATCGATTAAATGAGGCAACAAGGAAATATCATTTTCCCTTACCTTTTATTGATTAAATATTAGAAAGATTATCCGGTCACAAATTTTACTATTTGAAGTATGTCATAGCGGGCTTGGTAGTCCCATTCTGACGGTTTGAACCTGGTGAATTTGCTGGCCATGCTTGGCTAAACTCTTACATCACTTGGTGAAGATAAATCTTTTATGTATTACTTTTTTATTTCCAATCTTTGACTCCTTTTTATTTGTGTATGTATTAATGACTTTAATAACTAGTTTTTTATATTGATGGCAGATTTATTTAACCATTCTTCATGTGTCGTTGATTCACACATTCGTGACTTTACGGTCTATATAAAGCACATTAACTACTTGGAAGGGGGTTTGAAGGGTGGTTGGGTAATTCTATGTCTCGTTCAGTGTATAGATCCTGCGAGAACCTGGTTCAAGCTTAGTAAGACTTCACAAGTGAGCGGTACTGTTTGCCTCGGGAGAAGTAAGAAACCACTTGAATCCCTTATCTGTAAACTACTATTAAAACTTTAAACCAACCCTGCGAGGACTGTATCCCTGCTGATTCATACCAAAGGATTGAGGGTAACGCTGCCTGGAAGGGGGCCTACCACTTTTCGTATTAATAACTTACTTAATTATCTTTCAATAATCAGACCTTGCGGGACTGTATCCCTGTTAACTCAGACCAATAGGTTGAGGGTAACGCTGCCTGGAAGGGGGCCTACTACTATGACTTAAAGATAATCTCTTAAAATCCCCAAAGTGCGAAAATCATTAAAGGATACATAACAGAGGAGTTGGAACCAAGTGATTCCTTCTTGTCTATTTGTTTTTCCTTATATATTTTTTTTCTTTTTACTTTATGTTTTCAAAACATTTTCATCAAAATTTGGTTAGATTAGACGTTAACGATAAGCCGGTATTAAAAGCTCTTGTGTCCTTGGACGACTTCGGTATCTTGCCATCACTATACTACGTCCGCGATGGGTGCACTTACCCTAACGTGTGTGATAGTATTATATCGTGTTTAATAAATTTAAAACTTGATTTGCGAGTAAAAAAGTTAAAATATATCTAAAAATTATAACCTCACACGCACACGTCAGTTATCTGAGTAAATCTCGAGGACGAGATTTCTTTTAAGGGAGTGAGGATGTAACAACCCGGTTAATTCTTGATGAAATTCAAGGTAACACGTGTCTTGAAACCTCCATCATAATTAACTATGTTAAAATGGAGGGTTAGAATTGCCAAAAGATCAAAATAAGAAGTTGAAGTGCCTAAAGTGCCAAAAACCAAAAATTCGTTTCGTTGAACCCTTTGCGGACCGTATGGGGTCCCCCTTGTGGTCCGCAAGGAGTGCCAGACAACAACAAATTTATTGGCAGCAACATTTTTACCTCCTTGTGCCACCTTTCGCCTTCTTCTCCGGTTGTGAAACATATGAGGACACTAATCTTCATCCTAGACGTCTTTGGACACTCGTCCAAGCCTCATGCATCCTCCATTTCTATAGATAGCAACCCTTGAGCTCATAATCGTCATTCCAAACTCAAACAAACACATTTTACTCTAAAAAAGTCTTGTGTGAGTTTCTTGTTCTGCTTCTCCAAACTTCTTCTTTGGTTTTTTAGAATCACCATCTAAAGTTGGTGAGTCCCTTTTCATAAGCTTTTTCATTTGCAATTATTTTCATAGCTTAACTTCATCCAAGTGTCGTTAACTTTAAACAGTTTAACCATTCTGTCTGACTTTCAGTTCTGGTCACTCTGGTCAACCATTTTCAAACTAAATTTACCTAAATGGTCTTCATAATGTATGGAATAAGACCTTTCGTTTACATCTACTGATCATCACGTCTAAGTGGTTCAAATTGGCAAGTCAGACATGAATTTTATGAAAGTCAAACTCAGCTTTATATATTTACCAAATAATGATCTCTAAAACATGTAATGTAATATTTTAAACATCAAAACAATTGGTAAAACATCACAAAAATATATTTTATCATGTTCGACCTGTAACGAACCCATTTTCCCGTTTGAGCCCGTATTTACGTATATGACTAGTTAAAATATTTTAAACCATATAAACAAGTCGTAATGGGTCAAAACCTTTTCAAAAATTGTTCAAATCAAAATGTAAGGTTAACAAACCATATTGTATGAGACTTGTCACACCCCGATTTCTGGCGGGCCCGACCGGTAGATTTATGCGTGATAATTGATAACAGTATCACAATATGCAGCGGAAGATATAATTATAAAGTATTAAATATAAAAGCTTGAAATTTATTTAATAAAATTTTACAAACTGTTTAATATAAATCCCACAAGGTAGGATCGGAAATAAAAACGAGTTTAGGACATCATAGGCCTTTAAGCAATGGACTCGCAAATTCCAAATCTCTTTCTTGACCGAACCATTCCAGCCTATAATCAAGGTTCGTTACCTGCGATTTAATCTTTTGAAAATACGTCAGTTTTCACGGGTGATCGTCACAGGAAAACGATGGGTTTAAATATTGGGAATAAATCTTAGAATGGCACATTCTAATTCTATATGCATTCCTTCACATAATTGACACCAGTCACCGTAAAAGTGGCGGAAGTAAAAATTATTATTAACATCCATGTTTGCCAGATAAGTTTTAACCGTCGGGGTTAGGCGGTTACTGTTTTCTCGCAAACTATTGTTGTCACACGGACCTGTGTGGTTGTCACACGGCCCCATGCTGTAGTTTGTCTCTGGCAGAAAACAGTTTGGTGTTACTGGGGATGTGACACGGCCCCGTGTTACTCTTGCAGAAAGTAGAAAAATAGGAGAAAAAGAAGGAAAACCTAAAAAAATTAAAAAAGCATAAAAATGATTAGGCCGCCAATTTTAAACTTTCTTCAAATCCTTGTCCCCGGCAACGGCGCCAAAAACTTGACGTGATGCGAGTGTGTACGGATTTTTTATATATTTTTAGGTACTTTTTACTCTTTTATCAAGCTTTAAATTTATAAAACATGATATAAATTATCACTCTCTATAACACGTTAGGGCAAGTGCACCCATCATTGGCGTAGTGTAGTGATGGTAAGATACCAAGGTCGTCCAAGGACACAAGAGCTTTTTATACCGGTTTATCGTTAACTTCTAATCGACCCAAATTTCGAGAAAAAGGTTTTTTAAACTTGTAAAATAAAGAAAGAAACTAAAGCAATAAAAGAAACAAATAAACAAGAAAGAATCACTTGGTTCCAACTCGTCTTTTAAGTATCCTTTGATGATTTCTGCACTTTGAGTTTTTTGAGAGATTATCTTAGTTATAGTGGAATGTCCCTCTTTTGGAGGCAACGCTACCCTCAGTCATATTAGTCTGAGTCAGCAGGGATACAGTCCCGTAAGTCCGGATTATTGAAAAATAATTAAGTAAGTTATTAATGCAAAATGTGGCATGTCCCTGTTTTGGAGGCAACGCTACCCTCAGCCATATTGGTCTGAGTCAGCAGAGAAACAGTCCCGCAAGACCGGTTTAAAGTTTTAATAGTAGTTTATTTATAAGGTATTCAAGTCGTTCTTACTTCCCTCGATTTGATGCTATATGCCTTAAAGGAAGTTCTAATAAGCTTGAATCAAGTCCTCGCAGGATCTAAACATTGAACGAGGCAAGAACTTTACACAAACCACCCTTCTAACTGTGACAATCGGTAATTAACGGCTTCTAATTATGCGATAAACAAACAATTATGGCGACAATAAATAATGTTTAAGGCACAAATTCACTTAATTAGGCTTTTGGAATGCCAAGGAATGCTTATCTGACGCTACAGTGCGCGTATGGTGAATTTCGGAAAAAACTGCGTAACGATAAACGATAACGAACTGATGTCGTACAAAATAATGATCACGCCGACAAATACGAATTTTATACGTATAATTTAAACCTATGGATTTCGTTTTGCGAAATTTTCATGCTTTCGAATGTCACAAAACGTATACGTGAACGAAAAACGCGACCGTAGGAACACACCGACAATAAAACGGACACATCGGACATGGGAATTACCTCCAAAACAGAAATATTATGACATATTTAGCACCATAATCGAATCTTGATATCCGTAGACAAAAACAGATCGAGAAACGGATTTAAGAACGACAAACTATGCCGTTTACGCGATTTAACACAACCGACGCACATACGCGTCTAATAACGCTATATGAATTAATTTCAAGCATTTCGACTCTAAGACTATATTTTATTGCGAAACGGATCTCGTAGATGTATCGGGCCACTTAAAACCCGAGAAGTGGGCTTGTGAGCCTTGGGCCCAAGCCCACAAGGGAACCCTAGGTATATATATGTAGTTATACCCTTATCTTCAAATTGAAACCACATATCACAAACACACACACACCAGTTCTCTGTTTTCCTTCCCAAACTCCTCTGCCTTCATCACTTTGAGAAGCCCTAAATCACAAATCCCTTCACACAATTAAAACACAGGAAGATATATACCTCTCAACTCACCTCCACTCCCCTTCCTCTCGATCATCTGTTCCGGCGACCAAGAAGGGGAGCTACACACCCCATCCTCATTACTTCACTCGATCAAACACCGGCAGCCAAGGAGGAGCCGGCTGCCAGTCATCTGGTTCTCCTTTTCGTCTCCAGCACCACACGACACCTCCCTTTTTTGTTGCAGAATTACGGCCGGCCACCACCAACCGGTGGTGGTGTACGGCAGCACTAACACAGAAGAGAGAGAGAGAGAGAGAGAGAGAGTGCGACGGAGGTGGTGGTGCGATGAAGAAATAGAGAAAGAAAGAGGGTGTCGACGATGAGAGAGAGACTGGAGAGAGAACGAGAAACGGTGGAGGTGCCGTTTCTAGCGACGAACCGCCGTTGGCGGCGGAGCCGCATCGGCGACGGCGACACTTTTGGTCCAACATGTCTTCCGGTAAGAACCAAACCCCTGATTTCTGCATTTTTTTATTTTTGTTTTCAGAATGATGGTGATACTTACTGTTTCTGTTGGTGACGACGGCCGGAGTGATGGTCGGCGACGGTGACTGAAGTGGTTCGGTTCAACATCAGGCTCGGGTTTTGTGATCGGGTTCTTGGGTAACTTTGGTCAGTGGTTCAGTCCATGGGTTAGCTTTTTTCGGGTGTCGTTCAGGTTTAGTCAAACTTGGTGAAATATGGTCAACGGGTCAGTTCGGGTTCCCTCCGGTCAGATTCGGGTTCGGTCAACTCGGTCAAACCTAGTTAACTCGGTCAACTCAGTCAAACGGTTTGACGTTTCGACACGAAGAGCAGTAAAGTTTAACGACGCGAAAGTAGTATAGATTGTTATAGTTTTAGATTTTTATACTACTTGAATCGAGCTCGACCGGTTAAAACGTTTATACATTAGTGATTTATTTACGATTCTTGCAATTTTTGCGAGATGTTATATACATATCGTTTGTTGATTTATTGGTTGAGTTTTGAAAAGAAAAAAACGACGACTTTTATTGTCGGGTTATTCCAAAAATAGAGGAAACTCTGCCCGATTTTCATAAAAACTCGAATTACACAACTAGAATATATCTTAAAAAAGACACCAAACAAAACTCTAGTTTTCTTACAAAACTAAATATAAAAGTATATGTATTTTAGTGTCGTCTTATAACTTATAAAATGAAACTAAAATATTTCGACAACAAGTGAGTTACAACTTACCAAAACCCGACACTCATTTAGATAAATATAATGTCTATATTATTTCAAACGTCGAGACTTTCGAACACTTTTATAAAATAAATACGATGTTTACATTTATTCCGAACGCCGACATTCCGAGTATTTTCTATAATATAAATGTAATGTGTGTACTTATTTCAAACGACGGAATTCGGAACTTATATTTCGAACATTTAGTATTCGGAAATCTTATAAGATAAATATAATTATTTATCTTTATTTCGATCTCTTAAAACCCGAATATTCCAATGACATGAATATAATCGTTATATTCATTTCAAACGCCAAGATTTCATATATATATATATATATATATATACGTGTGTGTGTATTTATTTACGTCTTATAAAAGCTACGACAAGAAGTACGTTGATCCATCCACGTACTTCTAATTCACGACGACCAACACGACATCACAAGTATATATTTATATTTTATATATATAAATATATATCTTAATCACTTAAAAACTAAGTCGACCCAAGGCTTAGTTTCTTTCCAATTATAAACCGGGATCAAATAACCATGGATTGGTTATTCTATTTCAAACTAACAACACCTTTGTAGAGTCGTTTTATTAACGACTCGGTAGAGCTTGGACACGTAGTTTAGCTTCGTTTAATTAGAAACTTATAATTATTCCTTTATTAGGAATGCTTTAGTTGCACGCTAGCGAGTTCACCTTCTTGGAATGACATCACGGAATCACGTTAAGCTAGCTTTGCACAGGAATGTCAAGGTGAGTTCATAACCCCCACTTTTTATTGTTTTACATTTTTATAAATGTTTTCGGGGGTGGTAAGACATGCAAGTTTTGCAAAAACACAATGTTTCGATAAACAAAAATCACATGTTTCTAAACCATTTTGCAACAGGATTTCAATGAACTCAAAATGGTTTACGAAAAAGTTTAAGCTAAACTTATCGGTTCTTACAACAATACAAGTTTTCGAAACATGCATGAGTTTCAATGACGTGGGCAAAGGCCCAATGACATGGGCAAAGGCCCAAGGACATGGGCAAAGGCCCAATAACATGGGCAAAGGCCCAGTAACACTAGGTATGTAGCTATGGAATTAGATGATAACAGATCACCGTGCGTAAGTAGGAGGATGACATTAGTAACCATTAATCACGTAGTGACCAAGGTGCAAAAGGTATAGATCTATCGAGTTTGAGGCGCGTTCCACTCCGGGTTTGGTAACCCTTTATGAGTTCTTTTGCTATCCCAATTGATAACAAAGTTGTCTCGGTTTGGTTACTTACTTATGGCATAGGTCAGTGTATTAGCTACACACTGATTGATCCTTAGATTCCATAGGTATCCTACATACTATGATTTCAATACCGGTTTACAAAGATAACAGAAAACATTTCAGTACCGGTTTACAAAGATAACAGAAAACATTTCAATACCGGTTTACAAAGATAACATAAATCATTTCAATACCAGTTCACAGATACGACAGAAAACATTTCATTACTGGTTTACAAACTCAGCAGTTACATGTATCGGTTTATAAACATTACAGAAAACATTTCGTTACCAATATACAAAGACGACATTTCAAATGCTTTGAGATATTGAGATCTCACTAACCGGTTTTTCAAATGCAAGATTTCAAGTGTTTTAAAACGCATTTGATACAAAACAAACAAACTATGAACTCGCTCAACTTTATGTTGATTTTTCGCATGTTCTTTCTCAAGTTACTTTCAAAACTATGGAATGGTTGGAATAGGAGAACCCATGGGAATTCGAGTACTTAGCAGGCGTTCAATTCTAGAAGTCTTAGCTCATATACTTCCGCTGTGCAATGAAGATGCCAGTCCAGTCACGCCAGCTCTGATTTTTCGGGGTGTGACAGATTAGTATCAGAGCTATAGGTTTCAGCGAATTAGGTTTCTATAGAGATACCTAGGCTTTAACCTCACTACCCTGTGGGGACTTAGATATCAAGACTTGAACTCATACAGAACGCCTAGGACTCAAATATGGGTTCCAACCGTTGCCGAAAACAATGAGACAACAGTTTTGGTTAAAACATACACAAGTGTTGTGTTTGATACACGGTACACGAAACGATTACATACACTAAGCAAAACCATGAGAGCTTTGATAACATGCATCTAGGACCTTTGGAGAATTCATGTAAAAAACCATTAAAGGTCGTTACGTAGGAACTGCGACTATTAACTCGGGCAAACGCCATTATATTATGTTGTCTATGCTATCTTACTTAACCGAGCAGGTAACCTACGCGGAACGAAACACTAGTGCATAAGAATACATGAAACTCAAATTATACGTCAACGGACGTCGGAGCACATCACATTCTACGCAGAATGAAACGCTAGTGCACAGGTATACATGAAACTTAAACTATACGTCAGCAGACGTCGAAGTATAGCACACACGACTTTCGAGACAAGGCCTTGGGAAAACATGATGGGGCACGAGATAACAACAATGCTAATCCGGGCAGCGAGAGAACTACGAACCGCAATGCGGCACTTTGCCATGTGATCCTGCAGATGACACGAATCTTGCTGAGGTACGTTAAAACAAGATTTCACAACAGTCGATACTTAGTCTGAAGAGACTCACAATGGTTGGCGCTGTAAAAGATGTCACACGTCTTCGCATTCCCCCTATTTCATTGATGATAAATACGCAATGTTCGACATTCCATGGTAATGTCACTTAACAACGGTTATCACACGAAACTCCAGGTAAAGTTCTTAAATTTCTTTTGTTGAAATTTCGACTTTTTGCATATAGTGAGTGGATTCTCACCGTTTTACTCCTCCTAATGGTCATTGTATCGCGAGGATTTCTTTCATGCTAGCGAATACTCATTTGCTTGTTTCTTGACAAGTTCGCATGTTACATATGTGTTGTTTGTTACGCATGTGGTTTCACTTCGGATGGTTGTTTTATCAACATTTCATGTATTATTTCGCTATACTCAATCTTGGCATTGTGATCTGGATGACCCGCATTGTTGCAAAGTGCTGACTCTTTGATATCGAGTCAATGAACTAGTTGAAACTCGTTTGTTTTGAGTACATTACATGGTTTGTTTATGTCGCAACCCCCGCCCCCTTATCTGTCCCAGGAACGGGCGGCCGCGAACACCAGTGTCGGTGGTATCATTTGTTTATCATTTTGGGAGCGGAAATTTCATCAGGACCGTAGTTAGGAAATGTTTATCAGAGTAAAACCACCATATTTTATATTAATAACCACATGGGTAAAAACCCAAGTTTCTTATTACAACATGTTTATCGGGATAAACCCTATTTTATTGAATTTAAAACATCGTCTTTTAGGTAACTTTTATAGCCACATTTTTCCAATCCGTCAGTGCTCTCCAGCTGGCTTTCTTCTAATTGGCTTTTACATTTTGTTACCTGAAACGCGTTTTAAAAACATTTGTCAGTGGGAAATAATGGTGAGTGAATCCCAGTTTAATCAAGAAGAATTTTACCCTTTAACAGTATTGAGAGCTATCACATTGTTTATTTCTACACAATTACTCATTCAGTATTGTCAATCCTGACTGGTGGGTCATATTACCCATTGGCTAACTCGTTGTACAATGGTAACGTGTTCCACATTTTGTATACAAAACCCCAACATACCGACAGTAATTGAAGAACTACAAAGACTCAATCACTGCTTAATCACATTGTAAAACATTTAAGGTTTTGTAAAACAATTTACAAAAAGGAGATTACTCACATTGTTGTCTTAGATTTCTTCTAAGGTTTCCTTGGTGATTATCTATAATTTATACAAATGTACATATGTTAGTATAATAAACCTTTATTTATATTAACGATACCCTCCCCGAGACGGCATTCCAACGACTATGTAGGACAGAACCAAGTCAGTCGTTACGGAATCCTGGATCAATCGGGCAGCGTATCTAATACGTAACCGGGGTTATAATACTTACAACGAGGCAGAACTTCGTTAATTAGGGGGGTATTATGCCCGGAAATTATGTTATCTTCTTCATAAATTCGCAAGAAAGAAAAGAAATGAGCGAACTGACTAAAGGCCCAAGCTCCCACTTTATAGGGCCTGAAATCGGGCCCGCGTAGACCTAAGGGTCGTCTTACGCGGCCCGCGTAGTAGGGTGTCTAGGCTGTTACTGATCCGGGTCACAAGTATAGGTCCAACACGTGCTGCCACGTGTCAACACCGGGTGTTGCCTCGTTTTTGATCGCTCGCAGCCCGCGTAGGCAGTAGCCAAAGGCTACGCGCCCCGCGACAGCCTTAATTTTTCTTGTTTTTATTTTATTTTTAATAATATTTCATATTTTGGGCTCGTTTTCACATACGGGGTGTATTTTAGGACATATAGGGGTATTTTAAAATATATTAGGGTGTCAGAAAAATTGAGGAGGATTGTTATATCCTCCCCACCTTGTTTTAGAACTCGTCCTCGAGATCTACTGGAACAAGTGTGGATATTTCCTTTGCATTTCTGATTCAAGCTCCCATGTGTATTCTGGTCCTCTTTTGGAGTCCCATTTCACTTTGACCAGAACTAATCTCTTGTGCTTGAGATTCTTGACTTTCCTATCTTTAATTTGTAAAGGCCTCTCTACAAATTTTAACTGCTCATTTACCTCTATATCTTTAAGAGGTACTATCAGTGATTCATCAGCTAAGCATTTCTTGAGATTAGATACATGAAATACATCATATATTCCTGCCATTTCCTCTGGCAGTTGTAGCTGATAAGCTACAGGTCCTATTCTTCTAATAATCTCAAAAGGTCCGACATACCTGGGGTTTAGCTTTCCCCTTTTAATGAATCTTACCACTCCTTTCCAATGAGAGACTTTTAATAACACTTTATCTCCTACTTGAAATTCCAATGGCTTTCGTCTGTTATCAGCATAACTCTTTTGTCGATCACGTGTTGCTTTCAGTCGTTCCTTGACTTGAATGATTTTGTCTGTTGTTTCTTGTACTATTTCAGGTCCAGATAGTTGCTTTTCTCCAATTTCTGCCCAACATACTGGCGTTTGACACTTTCGTCCATAAAGGGCTTCGAATGGTGCAGCATTGATACTTGTGTGATAACTGTTATTATAAGAAAATTCTATCAATGGTAAATGATCATCCCAATTACCTCCGAAATCAATTACACAAGCTCTAAGCATGTCTTCTAGTGTCTGAATGGTTCTTTCGCTTTGTCCGTCTGTTTGAGGATGATAAGCGGTGCTTAGATTTATCTTGGTTCCCATTGCTTTTTGGAAACTTGTCAAAAAATGAGAGGTAAAACGACTATCTCTGTCAGAAACAATTGATAGAGGAATTCCATGTAATGAGACTATTTCATTTACATACAATTTAGCTAACTGTTCCATACTGAAAGTTTCCTTCATCGGTAGGAAATGAGCTGACTTGGTTAGCCTGTCTACAATCACCCAGATTGTATCATTACCTTTCCTGGTTTTGGGTAATTTAGTAACAAAATCCATTGTTATTAATTCCCATTTCTAAACTGGCATTTCTAACTGTTGCAATAAACCTGAAGGTTTCTGATGTTCAGCTTTGACTTGTGAACAGGTTAAACACTTTGCAACATATGCTGCTATATCCTTTTTCATTCCTATCCACCAGAAATTCTTTCTTAAGTCCTGATACATCTTATCACTTCCAGGATGTATCGTATATTTAGACTTATGGGCTTCTTCTAATATACGGTAATGTAGGTTTCCTAATTTAGGTATCCACATCCTTTTCAAATGGAATCTCCAAATTCTATCAGTTCCTTGTTCTAATTCCTTAATCATTCCTTTTAACTTATCAGTATCATCCTTGATTATTGATTCTTGTGCCTTTTTAATCTGTTCATTTAAATCTACTTGCAGATTTAATTTAAGTGAACGTACTCTTTTTGGCTTTTCATGATACTTTCGGCTTATTGCATCAGCAACTAAATTTGCTTTTCCTGCATGATACTGGATATCACAATCATAATCACTAAGCATTTCCATCCAGCGTCTTTGTCTCATATTTAATTCCTTTTGCCCGAAGACATACCTTAAACTCTTATGGTCAGTGAAAATGGTAAATTTACTACCATATAGGTAATGTCTCCAAATCTTAAGGGCGAAAATTGTAGCTCCTGATTCTAAATCATGAGTTGAATAATTTTCTTCATGATTCTTAAGCTATCTAGAAACATAAGCTATAACCTTTTGACGTTGCATTAACACACATCCATAACCTAATTTAGAAGCGTCACAGTAGATTACAAAATCTTCAGTTCCTTCTGGTAACACTAGTATGGGTGCCTGGGTTAATCTTTGCTTAAGGATTCTAAAGGCTTCTTCCTGTTTTGGTCCCCATTCAAACTTAATGGATTTACAAGTTAACTTAGTTAAGGGAATGGCTATTCTAGAAAAATCTCGAATAAATCTTCTATAATAACCGGTCAATCCTACGAAACTTCTAACCTCGGTTGGTGACTCAGGGGTTTTTCACCTGGTTATTGCCTCGATCTTGGTGGGATATACATGAATTCCTTCATTATCAACTAAGTGTCCAAGAAATTGTACCTGTTCTAACCAAAACTCACACTTCAAAAATTTAGCATAAAGCTTTTCTTTTCTTAATAAACTTAGAAGTGCGTGCAAATGCTTTGCATGTTCCTCTTTACTCTTATGGTAAATGAGAATATCATCTATAAAGACAATTATGAATTTATTCAAATATGGCTTACATATTCGATTCATCATGTCCATGAATGCAGCTGGGGCATTGGTTAAACCAAATGGCATGACAGTAAATTCATAATGGCCATACCTTGTTCTGAAAGCGGTCTTAGGAATGTCCTCTTCCTGTACCTTTAATTGATGATATCATGACCTTAAATTGATTTTAGAGAAAAATCATGCTCCCTGCAATTGATCAAACAGATCATCTATTCTTGGTAATCGATACCGATTCTTAATCGTGACTTTTTTCAATTCACGGTAGTCAATGCACATATGCATTGATCCGTCCTTTTTTTAACGAATAAGATTGGCGCTCCCCATGGGGATGAACTTGGCTGTATGAATCTTTTTTCTAACAATTCGTCTAATTGTTTCTTTAATTCTGTGGGTGCCAAACGGTAAGGTGCTTTGGCAATTGGTGTTGTCCCTGGTATTAAATGGATTCTGAATTCAACTTCTCTATTTGGAGGTTGCCCTGGCAGCTCTTCTGGAAATACATCTGAAAACTGGGATACTACTGGAATATCCTTTAATTCTTTTCCTTTAGTGTTAGTGATTATGGAAATCAAATACACTACCCTTTTCTTATGTAACTTGTTGTTTTCATCACAGAGATGAACATTGTGGATTTAAGGATTTTATTTCCTTTAATTGTGATCTTTTCACCCCTTGGTGAATTTACTTGGATTGACTTTTGATCACACAAAATACTGGCTTTATTGGCTATTAACCAATCCATTCCTAATACAAAATCAAATCCTGCAAGATTCATTGGGTAGAGGTTTGCAATAAATTTCTGATTTAAAATTTCTATTCTTGACCCCTGCAAGATTTCAGAAATTTTAATGGTTTCCCCATTTGCTGTCTCTACTAGACATTCTTGTAGGAGTTTAGTTAATGGTTGATTGAGTAATTTTCAAAATGAAGTATTAATAAAACTTTGGTTTGCACCAGAGTTGAATAATACTTTAACAAAAACATCATTAACTAGAAACATACCGGCGATCACATCCGGGATCATCTTTGCTTCTTCTGCAGTAAGAACAAATGCTCTAGCATTTTTGGTGTTCTTGTTGTTCGTAGCTGGAGCTAGCTTTGGACAGTTAGGCTTGATATGACATTGTTCTCCGCAGTTGTAGCATATCCTGTTGCTAATATTTTTCCTGCAATCTTCCTCCTTGTGTCCCGATATTTTGCAGAAGTTATAGTATATGGAGCATCTTCCTGAATGCTTCCTTTTGCAATACTTGCAATAGGGTGCAGAGGTAGAGCCTATATTTTTCCCACGGTTAGAATTTCTAGAACGGAATTCTTGTGTAAGCTTCTGGGTTAAGTTCCTCCTTTGATCCTCTTCTCGTGTACGGACTAATTCATCTGTCAAGGTATTGGCTAGTTCTACAGCTTCTTCTATGGTTTGGGGTCTAGCTGCCTTGACTACATGTCTTATCCCTCCAATTAATCCCCAGATGTAACGGGAGATTAATACTGGTTCAGGTGAAGCAAGGGTTGGTACTATTCGGGCATATTAAAAGAATAACTTAGTGTACCCCTTACTATCCACACCGGTCATTCTAAGGTTTAGGAACTTGTTTGCTATCTGTTCTTTTTAATTAGGAGGGCAAAATTTCCTTTCTACCATGTTTTTAAATTCCTCCAATTCCATATTGTAAGTTCTATCACTTCCTCTAGACTGAAGGATGGTGTTCCACCATTCTAGTGCCTATATTTTTCCCACGGTTAGAATTTCTAGAACGGAATTCTTGTGTAAGCTTCTGGGTTAAGTTCCTCCTTTGATCCTCTTCTCGTGTACGGACTAATTCATCTGTCAAGGTATTGGCTAGTTCTACAGCTTCTTCTATGGTTTGGGGTCTAGCTGCCTTGACTACATGTCTTATCCCTCCAATTAATCCCCAGATGTAACGGGAGATTAATACTGGTTCAGGTGAAGCAAGGGTTGGTACTATTCGGGCATATTAAAAGAATAACTTAGTGTACCCCTTACTATCCACACCGGTCATTCTAAGGTTTAGGAACTTGTTTGCTATCTGTTCTTTTTAATTAGGAGGGCAAAATTTCCTTTCTACCATGTTTTTAAATTCCTCCAATTCCATATTGTAAGTTCTATCACTTCCTCTAGACTGAAGGATGGTGTTCCACCATTCTAGTGCTGAATTCTTAAACAGATTGGAAGCAAACATTATCTTATCCTCTTCCGCACATTTACTTATTTTTAATACTGCCTCAGTCTTTTCTATCCAGCGTCGAGATGCAACGGCCCCTTCATTGCCCGAGAATTCCATTGGTTTACAATACCAGAATTCTTTATAAGAACAACCGTAAGACACGGTTCTTCTTCTTTTGGGAATGGGCACTTGAAGTATGGGTCCATTGTTCACGCTGTGTTCAGGTTCAGAGGGTCGCTTGCTATCATGTTTACTTTTATTTTCTGCTTCCCTAACCGTTTGAATAATATATGTCATTGCATCTATTATTCCTTATTCCACTACGTGTTGGATGGCACTGTTGTCCACTTGGTTTCCATTATTGTTGTTGTTTGGGTTTCCGTTATCCGGGTTATTGTTACTCTGGTTATCGTTATTCTGGTTTTCCGGGTTATTATCTGGATTCTCTTGATTCACTTGGTTGGCCATCTGAATTTTAAACATTTACCACATATTAATATCACAAGATAATATCTTAATACGATCAATCACATGACACGCATCTTGATCAAAAACGTCGAGCATTGCGACTTTACTCTTTCTTATCTATTATACATCTACTACAAACTGATACTGAAAATTTGAAATTACAATACTACTATGCATTGCTAACCACAAAGTGGTCTATACTACAACATATATTATATATATATATATATATATATACACTAGGATATTGACCCGCCGCGCGTTGCGTCGGCGTCGAAAGTTAAAGTAACTCGTATTTATACTGTATATTTGACCCGACTCTTTACTTAAAAAAATTACATCGCCATCGAATGAGAACGTATTATATTTGACCCGGCTTGCTTTCAAATACAGTTTACGAACGTACATAAAATAAGTATATAGCGTATTATTTTTTACCAGACTCGCTTGAGAAAAAAGTTTATGTCAAAACGTAAGTCATTTACGTTGAAACGTGAATTTTAAAACGATATGTACGTTAAAACTGCAATACAACGCGTTACGTCGGCGGCACCTTAGTTGTTTATAGCTGACGACACGTTATGTGATGCGTTAACCACATAAAACACGTGTTTGACGTATCTGATAAAACTCAGTGTAACTTATATAAGCATAGTGGTTACAATGTACAATGATGAAATTAACATGTGATATCCGCACGTGACATTACACGTTTTTGACTTTGTTACACACGGTACGTTCGTGAAATTAACGTCGTTAGATATATATATATATATATATATATATGTGTGTGTGTGTGGGGGGGGGTCACTCATTGCAGTGTAAAGTTGTAACAATACTTTAGACAACAGTGTAAAATCGTAAAAGTAATTTAGACGTTAATATGGTTAGACATAGATAAAAAAATATATTAATGTGTGACGCTATGGTCTAAAGTCGTAAAAGCAATTCAAATAAAATGAGACCTTTAGTTATTAAGTAGAAAAAAATGGCAGCTCAAAGTTGTCAATTACCAAAAGTTAAAAGTGAATGCTTAAGTTACCTAGTTTGAGAGTGAATTGAAAGAACTATAAGTATAGGGGTTAAAAAGTAAAAGTATAGGAATTATAATTGTAATATATGAAAATTGAAAGAAGATAAATGTATAGGAGCTAAGTATATATTTTTATAAAAGTTGAGGACTTAAAAGACAAAGGTCCTCCACCGACCTTTGTCTTTAAGATTATATAGATAAATTAGCATGATCTGGTTTTTAATTAATATATTCGATGTTTAAATAATTGAACTGATTGGTTAGCCGAAAGTGTTCCTCTTTGACCCTGTGACATTTATTCAACTATTATTAGCAAGCAATAACCGAATGATTCTATTATAGAGAGATGAAAGACAAAATCCATATGGATATTCTATTATAGAGATTTTTCTGAAAGGCAAGGAACGACGTGCCAACTATCGTGACATCGGACGTTGTGGTCAAGATCGACTACTCGACCGCCGCCAGCCCCTTGGTTCTCCTAGATCTGTGGAAACCCGACCTCCACCCGCCCGAAAACACGACAGTGGAATAATCGGTAAAACCTCGCCTCCCATCCAAGACGAACCGACGCCACCCGTATTCGCCATTCACCTAGATGCCATAAAAAATAATGAGAAGAGTGAGAGTCGAACCTATGTCACAAAGAATATCAAGTTTTTTCCCAACCACTCCACCGGTACTCATCGGCAATTCTATTATAGAGATGAAAGTCAAAATTCATATAGATGTAAGTAGGTCTTGTTTTGAAGTTTGAACTTATCATCTATTCATATAAATATAATAAAGAAGATGGGTAACAAATAACATCATATTATTTTATATTAAAAGAGAAAGGGTGGGTGGAAACCGCCGACCTTTCTTTTTCATATTATATATATATATATATATATATATTCATACAAACATATTATATATTATTATATTATTATTACCAACTCCGCCATCACTTTCACTGGTCTGGATTCATCCAGTAATCCATATTACGCTCGTCATATTTCCAGACGAGTCGCTCTCCTACCTGCCTCATCCTCTCACTACTCTCTAAGATCTCTTCTCCGAAAGTTCGGAGCTCGTGCACATTTTCTGCACTCATTGGGGGTGCAGGTGCTGGTACTGGGTCTGGGTACTGGGGCATGGGATTCTCCTGAGGGTATGGATTCTCTAAGATCTCCCTAATGTATTCATCATTGTCATAGTAGGGATCTAGAGGGTCCAGACCTGGATAGGCTGCTAAGTTCGGCATGGGTTCGTCGTTTAGGTGGTAGCGTGGCACATAATCCCTATGATCATTGAACCATGGATCATAATCTGGATCTAAGGGATTAGGGGCTGGTATCCTAGGTATCTCCTCAGGGTTGAAATCATGCATTTCTACTTGATTTTAGAGGTTATTTTCTATCTCCATCGGCTGAGTGGGGAACAAAGGTAAGGGTTGTAGGGCTACTAGTTGTTCCAGATTTGGGTTGGCAGCAGTTGTTGCTAGGATATGAAAATTGGCTAAGCTCCTATTAAGCACATCCTGTGTATGGGCATCTGACTCTCGCTTAGCCGGTGCTAGGACTCTTTGCTGTTGCAACTTTCGCATTTTTTCCTACGCTCAAATGATCCTTTACTGAATCATCCTCTCTTTTTATGAGTGAATGGCTCTTCAGACTGAGCCTTAAAGACAAACATCCCTTCTTCCTGATCAGCTGAATACCCAGAGAGGGTAGGCTGGGAAGAAGTACCTTCACTCCTAGGTGAATAGGACAACTGACGATACACGTCTGAGGGTCCTTGATCACTCATACTGTAAACTAACAAATAGTAAAATGACACATAACAATAAAATACAGATATGCACATATTTTCATAATTTATTTCCTAACAATTTGGATAATATATTGATGTCAGCAGAACACTTCTGTGGCTGAATCAGTAGCTTAGTTCTGATACCACCTTCTGTCGCAACCCCCGCCCCCTTATCTGTCCCGGGAACGGGCGGCCGCGAACACCAGTGTCGGTGGTATCATTTGTTTATCATTTTGGCAGCGGAAATTTCATCAGGATCGTAGTTAGGAAATGTTTATCAGAGTAAAACCACCATATTTTATATTAATAACCACATGGGTAAAAACCCAAGTTTCTTATTACAACATGTTTATAGGGATAAACCTTATTTTATTGAATTTAAAACATCATCTTTTAGGTAACTTTTATAGCCACATTTTTCCAAGCCGTCAGTGCTCTCCAGCTGGCTTTCTTCTAATTGGCTTTTACATTTTATTACCTGAAACGCGTTTTAAAAACATTTGTCAGTGGGAAATAATGGTGAGTGAATCCCAGTTTAATCAAGAAGAATTTTATCCTTTAACAGTATTGAGAGCTATCACATTATTTATTTCTACACAATTACTCATTCAGTATTGTCAATCCTGACTGGTGGGTCATATTACCCATTGGCTAACTCGTTGTCCAATGGTAACGTGTTCCACATTTTGTATACAAAACCCCAACATACCGGCAGTAATTGAAGAACTACAAAGACTCAATCACTGCTTAATCACATTGTAAAACATCTAAGGTTTTGTAAAACAATTTACAAAAAGGAGATTACTCACATTGTTGTCTTAGATTTCTTCTAAGGTTTCCTTGGTGATTATCTATAATTTATACAAATGTACATATATTAGTATAATAACCCTTTATTTATATTAACGATACCCTCCCCGAGACGGCATTCCAACGACTATGTCGGGCAGAACCACGACAGTCGTTACAGAACCCTGGATCAATCGGGCAGCGTATCTAATACGTAACCGGGGTTATAATACTTACAACGGGGCAGAACTTCGTTAATTAGGGGGATATTATGCCCGGAAATTATGTTATCTTCTTCAGAAATTCGCAAGAAAGAAAAGAAATGAGCGAACTGACTGAAGGCCTGAGCTCCCACTTTATAGGGCCTGAAATCGGGTTTCTCGTTGCCCGCGTAGACCTAAGGGTCGTTTTACGCGGCCCGCGTAGTAGGGTGTCTAGGCCGTAGCTGATCCGGGTCACGAGTATAGGTCCAACACGTGCTGCCTCGTTTTTTATCGCTCGCGGCCGCGTAGGCAGTAGCAAAAGGCTACGCGCCCCGCGACAGCCTTAATTTTTCTTATTTTTATTTTATTTTTAATAATATTTCATATTTTGGGCTCGGTTTTCACATACGGGGTGTATTTTAGGACATATAGGGGTATTTTAAAATATATTAGGGTGTCAGAAAAATTCAGGAGGGTTGTTATAGTTCATTATAACCATGTCGAAATCTCTTGTTAACACATGCATTCATCGTTGGAAGGTGACTAAACTAAGTTCAATTGTTTGAACTTGCTTGTAATATATATTCGATTTAAGGGTCAATATGATAGCTTGGGGCCATCATATTTGAAATAATCCCAACAAGTACTTCATTTGCTTTGAACCACAACATGCTTGTTTGGTCTTCGACTTCATTGAAACGTTTCTTTGATCACGATCACCTTGTGGTGGCGTTTTTCACAAGTTTGAAGCTTGCGCTAATATCGTTTCTCACATCATGTACGGATTTAATTATTTATTTATTTGGTTATTTATATTAAATCCGCTTTGTTGGTTTATCATATTAAAGTAGTCTTAATACAATCGTGTGTTAAGATAATGGTACATAAATTCATGTTATAGATTCCGGTGTACCTCCTAACGGTTCCTTCATTGATCGAACATTTTGTGATATTCATTGCTTTTTCATCTTCGATCGAAAACACTATTTAGTTGTTGTTTCATTATCAATTGAAAATCTCATGATGTTTGTTTGGAACAAACATTCACATTTACTTCGTTGAGCCCTTCATCTGATTTCATACATGGTGATACTTGTTCGGTCACCGCTATTATTAAATTGTTTCATTCAATACGACACCTTGTGGTGTCGGTATAAACTTGTAGCTTGAGCTAATCATGATCGAGCATTTCATGCAAAACACGATGATACTTGTTTGGTCACCGCTATTATTGAATCATTTCATTCACTACGACACCTTGTGGCGTTGATATAAACTTGTAGCTTGTGCTAATCACGATCAGCCGTTTCATGCGAAACTATTAATGCTCTTCGTTTGACACATCGTTTAAATAGTCTTAATGCAATTATGTATTAAGACGGTGATACACCAGGTTCGGTTGTATTTTGTTTTGGTGTATCCTTACAACTCAACAATGTCAACACGTTGATTTTGTCTTATTCATTTATTGGTTCGATAGTTAACAAATCATTTTGATGGTTCTATTTATTTGAGTTTGTTGAATTCGAGTTTCATTTATATAACAACCAACGTAAGATTCTGTTAGTAGTAAATTCTGTTGCTTCCAAAAATTGCCTTGCAGTTTGTGAACGTTCATTTGGAATTCCATTTGTTGAATTTCCTCTTTTGTTGAATCCAGTAAACCTAGTCACATTGGTGATAGTATCACAACATTTCATTTACTTGACATCGATTTCTAGAACAAACTCAGTTGAACCGTTGGGTTCTTATTGATGCAAAATGTCTTTAAATTCACATGATTCGAATAAGTCTTGTTTCGATTACGTGGTCACTCACTTTGTTATTATTTGGACTTACCTGCGAACAACACAATTCTGAGGAGATAACATAGTCTAAATTTCGAGGACGAAATTTCTGCAACAGAGGGAGAACGTGACAACCGGTAATTAACGGCTTCTAATTGCACGATTAACAAACAATTAAGGCGATAATAAATAATTTGAAGGCACGAATTCACTTAATTGGGCTTTTGGAATACCTAGGAACGCTTATCTGACGCTACAGTGCGCGTATGGTGAATTTCGGAAAAACTGCGTAACGATAAACGATAACGAACTGATGCCGTATAAAATATTGACCACGCCGACAAATACGAATTTTATACGTATAATTTAAACCTATGGATTTCATTTTGCGAAATTTTCATGCTTTCGAATGACACAAAACGTATACGTGAACGAAAAACGCGACCGCAGGAACGCACCGACAATAAAACAGACGGACACGGGAATTACCTCCAAAACAGAAATATTATGACATATTTAGCGCCATAATCGAATCTTAATATCCACAGATGAAAAGGGATTGAGAAACGGATTTAAGAACGACAAACTATGTCGTTTACACGATTTAACACAACTGACGCGCATACGCGTCTAATAACGGTATATGACTTAATTCAAGCGTTTCGACTCTAAGACTAAATTTTATTGCGAAACGGATCTCGTAGATGTATCGGGCCACTTAAAACCCGAGAAGTGGGCTTGTGGGCCTTGGGCCCAAGCCCACAAGGGAACCCTAGGTATATATATGTAGTTATACCCTTATCTTCAAATTGAAACCACATATCACAAACACACGACACTAGTTCTCTGTTTTCCCTCCCAAACTCCTCTGCCTTCATCACTTTGAGAAACCCTAACACTCTGTTCCCGAGTTTCATTTAACGATAGAAGAGAAAGGAAGGGGACTTATAAGGGAATGGAAAGGAAAAGATGTGATTATATTCGTGTTCCCGAGTTTAATGAAAAGAAAAGGAAATGAAAGGAAATTAAACATTTTATATGTTCCCGAGTTGGGAGGAAAAGAAAAGAAAGTTTATTTATAATGAATTAGAGGGTAATTTAGGAAATTTAAAAAAGTCTGAGATTCATAATAATCTTTTCTCACCAAATCTCACCAAATTGGGAGGATGAATATTTGCATCAATCATCCCCTTGTTTCCTTTCTTTTCTCACCACTTCCCTTCTAAAAAAATCTCTGGAACACATTTTTTACTCTCTTCCTTTTAATTCCTTTCTCTTCCCTTGTTAAATGAAACTCGGGAACATAGTGTAAATCACAAATCCCTTCACACAATTAAAACACAGGAAGATATATACCTCTCAACTCACCTCCACTTCACTTCCTCTCGATCATCTGTTCCGGCGACCAAGAAGGGGAGTCGGCCCCCGATTGTCCTTCTTCGGCACACACACCCCATCCTCATTACTTCACTCGATCAAACACCAGCAGCCAAGGAGGAGCCGACTGCCAGTCATCTGGTTCTCCTTTTCGTCTCCAGCACCACACGACACCCCCTTTTTGTTGCAGAATTACGGCCGACTACCACCAACCGGTGGTGGTGTACGGCAACACTAACACAGAAGAGAGAGAGAGAGAGTGCGACGGAGGTGGTGGTGCGACGAAGAATCAGAGAAAGAAAGAGGGTGTCGGCGATGAGAGAGAGACTGGAGAGAGAACGAGAAACGGTGGAGGTGCCGTTTCCAGTGACGAATCGCCATTGGCGGCGGAGCCGCAGCGGCGACGGCGGCGGAGCCGCAGCGGCTACGGCGGCGCTTTTGGTCCAACATGTCTCCCGGTAAGAACCACCCCCCTGATTTCTGCATTTTTTTATTTTTGTTTTCAGAATGATGGTGATACTTACTGTTTCTATTGGTGACGACGGCCGGAGTGATGGTCGGCGACGACGACTGAAGTGGTTCGGTTCAACATCAGGCTCGGGTTTCGTGATCGGGTTCTTGGGTAACTTTGGTCAGCGGTTCAGTCCACGGGTTAGCTTGTTTCGGGTGTCGTTCAGGTTTAGTCAAACTTGGTGAAATATGGTCAACGGGTCAGTTCGGGTTCCCACCGGTCAGATTCGGGTTCGGTCAACAGGTCAACTTGGTCAAACCAAGTTGACTCGGTCAACTCAGTCAAAGGGTTCGACGTTTTGACACGAAGAGCGGTAAAGTTTAACGACGCGAAAGTAGTATAGATTGTTATAGTTTTAGATTTTTATACTACGCGAATCGAGCTCGACCGGTTAAAACGTTTATACATTAGTGATTATTTACGATTCTTGCAATTTTTGCGAAAAGTTATATACATGTCGTTTGTTGATTTATTGGTTGAGTTTTGAAAAGAAAAATACGACGACTTTTATTGTCGGGTTATTCAAAAAATAGGGAAACTCTGCTTGATTTTCATAAAAACTCGAATTACACAACTAGAATATATCTTAAAAACGACACCAAACAAAACTCTAGTTTTCTTACAAAACTAAATATAAAAGTATATGTATTTTAGTGTCGTCTTATAACTTATAAAATGAAACTAAAATATTTCGACAACGAGTGACTTACAACTTACCCAAACCCGACACTCATTTAGATAAATATAATGTCTATATTTATTTCAAACGTCGAGACTTCCGAGCACTTTTATAAAATAAATACGATGTTTACATTTATTCCGAACGCCGACATTCCGAGTATTTTCTATAATATAAATGTAATGTGTGTACTTATTTCAAACGACGAAATTCGGAACTTATATTTCGAACGTTTAGTATTCGGAAATCTTATAAGATAAATATAATTATTTATATTTATTTCGATCTCTTAAAACCCGAATATTCTTATAACATGAATATAATCGTTATATTCATTTCAAACGCCAAGATTTCATATATATACATGTGTGTGTGTGTGTGTTTATTTTCGCCTTATAAAAGCTACGACGAGAAGTGCGTTGATCCATCCACGTACTTCTAATTCACGACGACCAACATGACATCGCAAGTATATATTTATATTTGTATATATATATAAATATATATCTTAATCACTTGAAAACTAAGTCGTCCCGAGACTTAGTTTCTTTCCAATTATAAACCGAGATCAAATAACCATGGATTGGTTATTCTATTTCAAACTAACAACACCATTGTAGAGTCGTTTTATTAACGACTCGGTAGAGCTCGGACACGTAGTTTAGCTACGTTTAATTTGAAACTTATAATTATTCTTTAATTAGGAATGCTTTAGTTGCACGCTAACGAGTTTACCTTCTTGGAATGACATCACGGAATCCCGTTAAGCTAGCTTTGCACAGGAATGTCAAGGTGAGTTCATAACCCCCACTTTTTACTATTTTACATTTTTATAAATGTTTTCGGGGGTGGAAAGACATGCAAGTTTTGCAAAAACACAATGTTTCGATAAACAAAAATCACATGTTTCTAAACCATTTTGCAACAGGATTTCAACGAACTCAAATGGTTTACGAAAAAGTTTAAGTTAAATTACCGGTTCTTACAACAATACAAGTTTTCGAAACATGCATGAGTTTCAATGACGTGGGCAAAGGCCCAATGACACTAGCTATGTAGCTATGGAATTAGATGATAACAGATCACTGTGCGTAAGTAGGAGGATGACATTAGTAACCATTAATCACGTAGTGACCAAGGTGCAAAAGGTATAGATCTATCGAGTTTAAGGCGCGTTCCACTCCGGGTTTGGTAACCCTTTATGAGTGCTTTTGCGATCCCAAGTGATAACAAAGTTGTCTCGATTTGGTTACTTACTTATGGCATAGGTCAGTGTATTAGCTACACACTGATTGATCCTTAGATTCCATAGGTATCCTACATACTATGATTTCAATACCGGTTTACAAAGATAACAGAAAACATTTCAATACTGGTTTACAAAGATAACAGAAAACATTTCAATACCGGTTTACAAAGATAACAAAAATCATTTCAATACCAGTTCACAGGTACGACAGAATACATTTCAATACTGGTTTACAAACTCAGCAGTTACATGTATCGGTTTATAAACATAACTAGAAAACATTTCGTTACCGATATACAAAGACGACATTTCAAATGCTTTGAGATATTGAGATCTCACTAACCGGTTTTTCAAATGCAAGATTTCAAGTGTTTTAAAATGCATTTGATACAAAACAAACAAACTAGGAACTCGCTCAACTTTATGTTGATTTTTCGCATGTTCTTTCTCAGGTTACTTTCAAAACCATGGAACGGTTGGAATAGGAGAACCCATGGGAATTCGAGTACTTAGCAGGCGTTCAATTTCTAGAAGTCTTAGGTCATATATTTCTGTTGTACAATGAAGATGCCAGTCCAGTCACGCCAGCTCTGATTTTTCGGGGTGTGACACTAACCCCCTTCCAGGCAATTAACGCGCTTTATATAAACCGTAAAGACACGAATGAGTGAATCAACAAAAATGAAGAGATAATAGGATAAAACTCACTTTCAGTATAAAAAACTAGTTATTAAAGTCATTAATACATACCCAAATAAAAAGTGACCAAAGGTTGGAAATCAAAAGTAATACATAAAAGATTCCGTCTTCACCAAGTGATGTAAGAGATTAGCTAAACATGGCCATAGTTTGATGAAAGCTCTTACTATCGATCTTGGATCCCGAGACTACTTCTAACTCTAACTATTGTGATGGAAGATGATGGTGTTGTGGTGGTGGTAGTGAGAGAATTGGTTTGCCAATTGATGATTTGCAAGTAAGCCAATCACCTCCTTTTATATTTGAAAACAGTAAGTTCACACGGCCCTATGCCTGGTAGGTACGTATAACAACCCTCCTAAAACCCTTTAACACGACCCAAAACGTTCCTAATATACCCCGTATACAAGAGACGGCCGTAGAATACCTTAATATTTATAAAAATCAAACAAAAACAAAATCTGGATATCTCTCACAGGCCGCGACCCTGACCTCCACGTCTGTCGTGGGGCGCGAGCCCTTTGTTTGCCGGATACGGCATTGTGCCACGTGTCCATATATGTGCGAGACCTACCCCTTGACTCAACAAGGCTACGCCCTAGTCTAACTTCGTCGCGGGCCGCGAAAGAATAGGAGGGGGGTCGTCGCGGCCCGCGAGCCGCCCTTCGGCCAACCTATAAAAGAGGCCCCAGGCCTCAGTTTGCAAGTCTTTCATTTCTTACTTCTGTCGCAACCCCGTCCCCTAACTACCCGGGAACGGGCGGCCGCGACCAGTTTTGGTGGTATCGGTGTTTATCATTTTGGCAGCGGAAATTGCATCAGGACCGTAGTTAGGAAATGTTTTATCAGAGTAAAATACCACGCTTTTATACTATTAAACATATGGGAAAATCCCAAGTTTCAAGTACACACATTTTATTGGGATAAACCATATTTTATTTAAATAAAACATCTCTTATTTTAGGTAACTTTATAGCCACTTTTTCAAGCCTTCAATGCTGTCCAGCTGACTTCTATTTGGCTTTCACATTTTGTTACCTGAAACGCGTTTCAAAACATTTTGTCAGTGGGAAATACTGGTGAGTGAATCCCAGTTTAATCAAGACTTGTAAAAAAACCATTGTACAGTATTGAGGGCGGTCGCGCAATTACATTTGTTTCCATCTACTTCAATTACCACCCACGGTACTGTCAACCCGACTTGTGGTCATGTTACTACTGACAATGTAGTAACAAATTTTGTATACAAAACCCCAACATTCTGACGATAATTGTTGAATACAAATACTCAATCACTGTTTAATATATCATTAATTAAGTGAGGTTTTGTAAAAACAATTTGCAAAAAGGAGATTACTCACATTGTTGTCTTTGGGTTTTTCCCTAAGGATTTCCTGGTGATTATCTATTAATTACACAAATGCACACGCGTTAGTATAATAACCCAATATTTACATTAGTAATACCCTCCCCGAGACGACATTCCAACGACTACGTCGGGCAGAACCACGACAGCCGTTACGGAACCCTGGATCAATCGGGTATCGTATTTAATACGTAACCGGGGTTATGATACTTACAACGAGGTAGAACTTCATTATTTAGGGGGGGTATTATGCCCGAGAATAGCTTATACTATATGAAATTTCAAGAGAGAAAAAGTGTGTGAGCGATTTGAGATTGAAGCCGATGGCCTCTATTTATAGGGCCTGATTTTGGTTTTGTCGCGCCCCGCGAAAAAGGAAGGCATTGCCTTCGCGACCCGCGACGACTTGTAGACTAGGTCTTAGCTATGCTAAGTTGACTCGTAGCCTCCACACGCGTCCTGACACGTGGCACATTAGGGTTTCGCCTGAGATTTGAATTGTCGCGGCCCGCATAGGTCACCGCCAACTCGTTCGTGGCCCGCGAGCGAGGTCTGGATCTTGTTTTTATTTAATATTTAATTATATAAAGTATTTTGGGCTCAGTTTTCGCATACAGGGTATGTTTTAAGACATCTAGGGACATTTTAAATGTTTTACGGGTATCGAAAAATATTTTAGAGGGTTGTTATATCCTCCCCACCTTGTTTTAGAGCTCGTCCTCGAGGTCTACTGGAATTGGTGTGGATATTTCCTTTGCATTTCTGATTCAAGATCCCATGTGTATTCTGGTCCTCTTTTGGAATCACATTTCACTTTGACTAGAACCAATCTTTTGTGTTTGAGATTCATGACTTTCCTGTCTTCAATTTTTAGAGGTCTTTCTACAAACTTAAGCTTTTCATTTACCTCTATATCCTTAAGAGGCACTATCAGTGATTCATCAGCTAAGCACTTTTTGAGATTGCATACATGAAATACATCATGTATTCCTGCCATTTCCTCGGTCAGTTGTAGCTGATAGGCTGCAGGTCCTATTCTTTTAATAATCTCAAAAGGTCCAACATACCTGTGGCTTAGCTTTCCCCTTTTGATGAATCTTACTACTCCTTTCTAAGGAGAGACTTTCAATAACACTTTGTCACCTACCTGAAATTCCAGTGGCTTTCGTCTATTATCAGCGTAGCTCTTTTGTCGATCACGTGCTGCTTTCAGTCGTTCCTTGACTTGAATGATTTTGTCAGTCGTTTCTTGTACTATTTCAGGTCCGGATAGTTGCTTTTCTCCAATTTCTGCCCAACAGAGTGGAGTTCGGCACTTTCGTCCATAAAGTGCTTCGAATGGTTCAGCATTGATACTTGTATGATAACTGTTATTATAAGAAAATTCTATTAACGGTAAGTGATCGTCCCAATTACCTCTGAAATCAATTACACAAGCTCTAAGCATGTCTTCCATCGTCTGAATTGTCCTTTCGCTTTGTCCGTTCGTTTGAGGATGATAAGTTGTGCTTAAATTGAGCTTGGTTCCCATGGCTTTTTGTAAACTTGTCCAAAAATGAGAGGTAAAACGGCTATCTCTATCAGAAACAATTGATAAAGGAATTCCATGCAATGAAACTATTTCATTTACATATAATTTAGCTAACTGTTCCATACTGAAAGTTTCCTTCATTGGTAGAAAATAAGCTGACTTGGTTAGCCTGTCTACAATCACCCAGATTGTATCATTACCTTTTCTTGTTTTGAGTAATTTGGTAACAAAATCCATTGTTATCAATTCCCACTTCCACACCGACATTTCTAACTGCTGCAATAAACCTGAGGGTTTCTGATGTTCAGCTTTAACTTATGAACAGGTTAGACACTTGGCAACATAAGCTGCTATATCCTTTTTCATTCCTATCCACCAAAAATTCTTTGTTAAATCTTGATACATCTTATCACTTCCAGGATGCATCGTATACTTAGACTTATGGGCTTCTTCTAATATATGGTGGCGTAGGTTTCCTAATTCGGGTATCCACATTCTTTTCTTATGGAATCTCCAAATTCCATATGTCCCTTGTTCTAGTTCCTTAATCATTCCTTTCAATTTCTTAGTATTATCCTTAGTTACTGATTCTTGTGCTTTCCTAATCTGTTCATTTAAATCTACCTGTAGATTTAATCTAAGAGAACGTACTCTTTTTGGCTTTTCGTGATACTTTCGACTTAAAGTCTTCAGTTCCATCTGGTAACGCTAGTATGGGTGCGTTGGTTAATCTTTGCTTAAGAATTCTAAAGGCTTCTTCTTGTTTTGGTCCCCATTCAAACTTAATGGATTTACAGGTTAACTTAGTTAAGGGAATGGCTATTCTAGAAAAATCTCGAATAAATCTTGTATAATAACCGGCCAATCCTACGAAACTTCTAACCTCAGTTGGTGACTCAGGGGTTTTCCATTTGGTAATCGCCTCGATCTTGGTGAGATCCACATTAATTCCTTCATGATTGACTAAATGCCCAAGAAACTGTACCTGTTCTAACCAAAACTCGCACTTTGAAAACTTTGCGTAAAGTTTTTCTTTTCTTAATAGACTTAGAAGTGCATGCAGATGCTCTGCATGTTCCTCCTTACTCTTGGAGTAAATGAGAATATCATCTATAAAGACAATTATGAATTTATCCAAATATGGCTTACATATTCGGTTCATCATATCGATGAATGCAGCTGGGGCATTGGTTAAACCAAATGGCATGACAGTAAATTCATAATGGCCATACCTTGTTCTAAATGCGGTTTTAGGAATGTCCTCTTCATGTACCTTTAATTGATGATATCCTGACCGTAAATCGATTTTGGAGAAAAATCGAGCTCCTTGCAATTGATCGAACAAATCATCGATTCATGGTAGTGGGTACCGATTTTTAATCGTGACCTTGTTCAATTCACGGTAGTCAATGCACATACTCATTGATCTGTCTTTCTTTTTAACGAATAAGATTGGCGCTCCCCATGGCGATGAACTTGGCTGTATGAATCCTTTCTTCAACAACTCGTCTAACTGTTTCTTCAGTTCCTGCATTTCTGCGGGTGCCAAACGATACGATGCTTTGGCAATTAGTGTTGTTCCTGGTAGTAGGTGGATTCTGAATTCAACTTCCCTGTCTAGCGGTAGTCGTGGTAATTCTTCTGGAAACACATCTGGAAACTGAGATACTACAGGGATATCTTTCAGTTCTTTTCCTTTAGTGTTAGTGATAATGGAAATTAAATACACTAATGATCCTTTTCTTATATAACTTGCTGTTTTCATCACAGAGATGAATTTTGTAGATCTAGATGGCTTATCTCCTTTAATTGTGATCTTTTCACCTCTTGGTGAATTTACTTGAATTGACTTTTGATCACATAAAATACTGGCTTTATTGGCTATTAACCAATCCATTCCTAATACAATATCAAATCCTGCCAGATTCATCGGATAAAGGTTTGCAATAAACTTTTGATTTAAAATTTTAATTCTTGCTCCCTGCAAGATTTCAGAAATCTTAATGGTTTCCCCATTTGCTGTCTCTACTAGACATTCTTGTGGGAGTTTAGTTAATGGTTGGTTGAGAAGTTTGCAAAATGAAGTATTAATAAAACTTTGCTTCGCACAAGAGTCAAATAATACTTTAGCAAAAACATCATTTACTAAAAACATACCGGCGATCACATCCGGGATCATTTTGGCTTCTTCTGCAGTCAGAACAAATGCTCTAGCATTTTTAGTAGTCTTGTTGTTGGCGGTTGGAGCTATCTTCGGACAGTTCGGCATGATGTGACCTTTTTCTCCACAGTTGAAGCACATTCCATTATTAGGTTTCTTCCTGCAATCTTCTTCCTTGTGTCCTGGTATCTTGCAGAAATTGCAGTAAGTGGAGCATTTTCCAGAATGCTTCTTCTTGCAGGCCTTACAGTAGGGTGCAGAGGTAGAACCTACATTTTCCCATGGTTGGAATTTCCATAACGAAATTCTTGGGTAAGCCTGTGAGCTAAGTTTCTCCTCTGGTCCTCCTCTCATGTACGCACTAATTCGTCTGTCAAGGTGTTTGCTAGTTCTACAGCTTGTTTTATAGTTTGAGGTCTAGCCGCCTTGACTACATGTCTAATCTCATTGATTAATCCCCAGATGTAACGGGATATTAATACTGGTTCTGGTGATGCAAGGGTCGGCACTATTCTAGCATATTAAAAGAATAATGTAGTGTATCCCTTACTATCCACTCCAGTCATTCTAAGGTTTAGGAACTTATTTGCTATCTGTTCTTTTTCATTGGGAGGACATAATTTCCTTTCTACCATGTTCTTGAATTCCTCCCATTCCATATTATGAATCCTATCACTTCCCCTAGATTGGAGGATTGTGTTCCACCACTCTAAGGCTGAGTTCTTAAACAGATTGGAGGCAAACATTATTTTATCCTCTTCCGCGCATTTGCTTATTTTTAAGACTGCCTCAGTCTTTTCAATCCAGCGTAGAGCTGCAATTGCCCCTTCATTGCCCGAGAATTCCACTGGTTTACAAGACCATAATTCTTTATAAGAACAACCATAAGACATGGTTCTTCTTCTTTTAGGAATGGGCACTTGAAGTATGGGTCCATTGTTTACGCTGTTTTCTGGTTCAGTTGGTCGTTTACTACCATGATTACTTTTATTATCAGCTTCCCTAACTGTTTGAATAATATATGGCATCGCATCTATTATTCCTTGTGCCACTATGTGTTGGATGGCACTGTTATCCACTTGGTTCCCATTGTTATTGTTGTTCTGATTATCGTTATTATGGTTTTCCGGGTTATTATTCGGGTTTTCTTGATTCACTTCTTCGTCCATCTGAATTTTAAACATTTGCCACGTATTAATATCACATAACACGCATATTGATCAAAATCGTCGAACATTGCAACTTACTCTTTCTTATATATTATGCATCTAATACAAACTGGAACTAGAATATAAAATTATAATACTATTAGGCATCAGTAGATATTGTCTAGTTTTTTTTCTTCAAACATACACACATATTATATATATTATTATTTTTATTATTATTACTATAACCATTACTGATATGGGTTCATCCAGAACTCCATATTATGTTCGTCATACTTCCAAACGAGTCGTTCTCCGATCTGCCTCATCCTCTCACTACCTTCTAAAATCTCCTCACCAAAGGTTCGGAGTTCTTGCACATTCTCTGCACTCATTGGGGGTGCAGGGGCTGGTACTGGGTTTGGGAACTAGGGCATGGGTTCTTGGTAAGGATATGGATTCTCTAGAATTTCCCTGATGTATGGGTCATTATCGTAGTAGGGATCTAGAGGGTCCAAATCTGGGTAGGATGCTAGGTTTGGCATAGGTTCATCTTCTGGTATTGGGTAACGTTGCTGGTAATCCCTATTGTCGTCTAACCATGGGTCGTAGTCTGGGTCTAAGGGATTGGTTGCTGGTATTCTAGGTATCTCAGTTGGGTTGAATTCAGGCATTGGGATTTGATTTTCTGGGTTGTTTTCAATTTTCATTGGCTGTGCGGGAAATAGTGGTAAGAGCTGGGGTGCAGTGAGTTGCTCAAGGTTTGGGTCGGCAACTGTGGTTGCTAGGATATGAAAATTTGCTAAACTCCTATTGAGTATATCCTGGGTGTGAGCATCTGTTTCTCTTTAACGGCTGCTAAAGCACGTTGCTGTTGTAACTTTTTCATTCTTTTCCTACGTTCATGCGCTCCTCTACTGAACCATCCTCTTTTTTTAGGAGGGAATGGCTCTTCAGACTGAGCCTTAAACACGAATATCCCATCTTCATTGTCAGCTGAATACCCTGATAGGGCAGGCTGTGAAGAGGTGCCTTCGCTTATAGGTGAGCTGGACAACTGACGGTAGGCGTCGGAAGGTCCTTGGTCGCTCATACTGTAAACTAACAAATAGTCAATTAACACACAATAATAATATACAGATATGCACGTATTTCCGTAATTAATTTCCTAACATTTTGAATAATATCTTGGTGTCAGCAGAACACACTTGTGGCTGAATCAGTGGCTTAGCTCTGATACCACCTTCTATCGCAACCCCCGTCCCCTAACTACCCGGGAACGGGCGGCCGCGGCCAGTTTTGGTGGTACCGGTGTTCATCATTTTGGCAGCGGAAATTACATCAGGACCGTAGTTAGGAAATATTTTATCAGAGTAAAATACCACGCTTTTATACTATTAAACATATGGGAAAATCCCAAGTTTCAAGTACACACATTTTATAGGGATAAACCCTATTTTATTTAAATAAAACATCTCTTTATTTTATGTAACTTTATAGCCACTTTTTCAAGCCTTCAATGCTGTCCAGCTGGCTTCTATTTGGCTTTCACATTTTGTTACCTGAAACGCGTTTAAAAACATTTTGTCAGCGGGAAATACTGGTGAGTGAATCCCAGTTTAATCAAGACTTGTAAAAAAAACCATTGTACAGTATTGAGGGCGGTCGCGCAATTACATTTGTTTCCATCTACTTTAATTACCACCCACGGTACTGTCAACCCGACTTGTGGTCATGTTACTACTCACAATGTAGTAACAAATTTTGTATACAAAACCCCAACATAACGACGATAATTGTAGAATACAAATACTCAATCACTGTTTAATATATCATTAATTAAGTGAGGTTTTGTAAAAACAATTTGCAAAAAGGAGATTACTCACATTGTTGTCTTAGGGTTTTTCCTTAAGGATTTCCTGGTATTATCTATTAATTACACAAATGCACACGCGTTAGTATAATAACCCAATATTTACATTAGTAATACCCTCCCCGAGACGACATTCCAACGACTACGTCGGGCAGAACCACGACAGCCGGTACGGAACCCTGGATCAATCAGGCAGCGTATTTAATACGTAACCGGGGTTATGATACTTACAACGAGGCAGAACTTCGTTATTTAGGGGGGTATTATGCCCAATAATAGCTTATACTATATGAAATTTCGAGAGAGAAAAAGTGTGTGAGCCATTTGAGACTAAAGCCAATGGCCTCTATTTATAGGGCCTGATTTTGGTTTTGTCGCGCCCCGCGAAGAAGGAAGGCAGGGCCTTCGCGGCCCCGCGAGGACTTGTAGACTAGGTCTTAGCTATGCTGAGTTAACTCGTAGCCTCCACACACGTCCTGACACATGGCACATTAGGGTTTCGCTTGAGATTTAAGTTGTCGCGGCCCGCGTAGGTCACCGCCAACTCGTTCGCGGCCCGCGAGCGTGGTCTGAATCTTGTTTTTATTTAATATTTAATTACATAAAGTATTTTGGGCTCGGTTTTCGCATACGGGGTATGTTTTAAGACATCTAGGGACATTTTAAATATTTTAAGGGTATCGAAAAATATTTTGGAGGGTTGTTATAACTTCTCTCTCAAACTCTCTGATAGTAGAAACTCTCGGGAATTATACTCCTATAAAGCGAAGCTCTGCCTCGTTGTAAGTATTATAACTCCCAATCACATATCAGTTACCCTACCCGATTGATTTAGGGCTCCGTAACGCATGTCAAGCCTCTGCCTGACTCAGTCGTTGGAGTTCTGTCTCGTGTTACACCCGATTGATCTAGGATTCCGTAATGCATGTCAAGGCTCTGCCTGACTCAGTCATTGGATTTCTGTCTCGAGTTATATGGTTAATGTGATTTGGGTTATCTTACTAACATGTGTGCATTGTTTAATTTTAAAAGATAATAACCAGGAGATTCACCAGGAAGCTTTAGTTTTACCTAAGTAGACAGTGTGAGTACATCTTAATTTTTGTCACCATTTTTACCAAAATCTCAAATGTTTTCGATTATAATTAACAGTGATTGAGTCTATGTATTCTACAATGAATGCCGGTATGTTGGGGTTTTGTATACGTTATTTTAATCCGTTACTATTGGACAAAGAGTTAGCAATGGGTAACATGACCCACAAGTCAGGTGTTGACGGTACTGAATGGGTAACTGTGTAGATATAAACATTGTAATCGCTCTCAATACTGTAAAGTTATAAAACGGTTTTGATTAAACTGGGATGCGCTAGCCGGTATTTCTTGCTGATAAAACATTTTTAAAACGCGTTTCTGGTAACTCAATGTGAAGCTAATAGAAGCCAGTTGGAGAGCACTGAAGGCTTGGAAAAGTGGCTATAAAAGTTACCTAAATAAAAAGGAGTTTGTTTTCAATAAACTAGGGTTTATCCCTATAAATGTATTGTAATAGAAACTTGGGTTTTATCCCATTTATTTATTATAAAAAGTTTGGTGTTTTAACTCTAATAAAATATTTCCTAACTACGGTCCTGATTTCTCATTTCCGCTGCCAAATAAATAAACACCGCTACCACCCGCTCTGCGTGAAACGTCCGCGGCTGCTCGCCTCCCGGGGCAGGGGTCGGGGGCTGCGACAGGAGGTGGTATCAGAGCTACAGCCACTGGTTTAAGCCAATGTAGTGTTCTGCTGACACTTAAATTATAAATAAATTGTGTTAGGAAATAATTTATGTGATTATGTGTAATGTGTATATTATTGTTTTGTGTTATTTGACAAATTGTTAGTTTACAGTATGAGTGAGCAAGGTACATCCGACGCTTATCGTTAATTACCTAGTTCCCCAAAAGATGAAGGAACCTCGTCTCAGCTAAATCCTTCAGGATACTCAGCTGATACTGAGGAAGGAATAATTATTTTTAAGGCACAGTCTGAGGAAGCATTCCCTTCTAAAAAGAGATGATGGTTTAATAGAGGAGCGCATGAGAGGAGGAAGAGGATGAAGAAATTACAACAACAGAGAACGATAGTAAAATCCAATAGGGAAGTGAATGCCCAAACTCAGGAAGCAGTCAATAGACCACTGTGAGAAGAGGAACTTGATAGGCAGTTGGCCGATTTCCATATGCTAGCCACTACCGTAGTAGACTCTAACCTAAACCAAATAGCTGAACCACCACTGTTACCTTTATTCCCAGACCAACCAATGTTAGAACCAAACCAGGAAAACTAATTCCCAATACTTGCATTCGACCCCAATGAACTACAAGGGATCCCAACCCCAAACCCTTTAGAATATGACTCATGGTTTGATGACAATAGGTCATATTCGGCATTATATACTTTCGAAGAACCATTACCAGCCCCACTAATAGACCCACCCATGAGCCAAAAATGTGTGCAGGAACTCCGTCAGTACGGAGAAAATTTAGTGGATGAAGGGAATAGAATTAGACAGATAGGGGAAAAACTCGTTTGGAAATACGACGAGCAAGACATGCAATATTGAATACATGACACCTAGAATAATACCTAGATATGTGTGTAATTTTGTATTTTGATAAAAAAAGAATATATATATATATAACCAACTAAAATAGATATACTAAGATATCGATGCATAACTACTAGTATGTTTAATTTTAGTTGTAATATGTGATTGATGCATAGGTATATAAAAAGAGTAAAGTCGCAATGTTCGACGATTTTGATCAATTTGTTTGTGTGATTATTTGTATTAAATTTTATTCTGTGATAATTCATACCTGATAAATATTTCCAATTCAGATGGATAACGAAGTAAATCAGGAAAACCCGAATAATGAGAATAACGGAAACCAAATAGATAACAGTGTCATCCAACATATAGTAGCACAAGGAATTATAGATGTTATGCCCTATATTATCAAGACTGTTAAAGAAGCAGAAAATAATAAATCTGCAATTGGAAGTAAACGCCAACCTACTCAACCAAGTCACAGTGTGAACGGTAATAACGGACCAATAATCCAAGCTCCAATTCCTAAAAGAAGAAGAACTGTCTCTTATGGTTGTTCTTATAAAGAATTATTGGCCTACAAACCAATAGAATTCTCAGGCAATGAAGGAGCCATTTCAGTCTTGCACTGGATAGAAAAGACAGAAGCAGTCATAAAAATAAGTAAATATGCAGATGAGGATAAGACTATGTTTGCTTCTAATCTTTTAAAAAATGCAGCCTTCGAATGGTGGAATACTATTCTCCAGTCTAGAGGAAGTGACAGAGTTTATAATATGAAATGGACCGACTTTAAGGATATAGTCGAAAGAAAATTATGTCCACCTCATGAAAAGGAACAAATCGCCAATAAGTTCTTAAATCTTAAAATGACTAGAATAGATTGCAATTACACTACCATATTATTTGAATATGCTAGGATAGTACCAACCTTAGCCTCACCTGAGCCAGTATTAATCTCCCGCTACATTTGGGGATTAATTAGTGAGATCAGACACGTAGTCAAGGTAGCTAGGCCACAAACCATAGAAGAAGCAGTAGAAGTAGCCAACACCCTGACTGATGAATTGGTACGCACACAAGAGAAAAACTAGAGAAAGAACCTAGCTCAAAGGCTTACCCAAGAATTTCGCTACGGTAATTCCAACCGTGGGAAAGGTACAGGTTCTTCCTCTGTACCTTACTGCAAGTATTGCAAAAGGAAGCAATCTGGAAGGTGCTCACTATACTACAACTTTTGCAAAATGTCTGGACATAAGGAAGAAGACTTTAGGATGAAACCTAGCAATAGGCTATGCTTTAATTGTGGAGAAACTGGGCGCATCAAACCAAACTGTCCGAAACTAGCTCCGGCAGCAACCAGCAAAGCTAAGACAACTGAAGGACCCAAGAAGAATGCTTGAGCATTCGTTCTGACAACTGAAGAAGCCAAGATGATTCCAGATGTGATTGCCAGTACGTTTTTAGTTAATGACATTTTTGCCAAAGTATTATTTGACTCTGGTGCAAACCAAAGTTTTATCAATACTTCTTTCTACAAACATCTCAACCAACCCTTAACCAAACTTCGACAAGATTGTCTGGTGGTAACAACCAATGGAGATTCCATTAAGATTAATGAAATCTTGCAGGGAGCAAGTATACAAATTTTGAATCATCATTTCTCTGCTAACCTTTACCCAATGAATCTAGCTGGATTTGATATTGTATTAGGAATGGATTGGTTGGTAGCCAATCGTGCCAGTATTTTATGTGATCAAAAGTCAGTATAAGTAAGTACACCAAGTGGTAAAATGATCACAATCAAAGAAGACAAGCCAACCAGGTCAACAAAATTTATCTCTGTGATGAAAACTGCACGTTGTGCAAGGAAAGGAGCAATAATGTATATGATTTCCATAATCATTAACACTAAAGGAAAAGAATTAAAAGATATTCCTGTAGTATCTAAATTCTCAGACGTTTTTCCAGAAGAGTTACCTGGCTTACCGCCTGATAGAGAAGTTGAATTTAGAATTCACCTAATACCAGGGACGGCACCGATTGCCAAAGCACCATATCGACTAGCACCAATGGATATGTAGAAACTGAAGAAACAATTAGACGAACTTCTTGACAAAAGTTTTATACAACATACTTCATCACCACGGGGAGCGCCAATTTTGTTTGTTAAGAAGAAAGACGGATCAATGCGTATGTGCATTGATTTCTGAGAATTGAACAAGCTTACGATTAAGAATCGGTACCCACTATCGAGAATTGATGATCTGTTCTATTAACTTCAAGGAGCTCGATTCTTTTCTAAGATCGATTTACGCTCAGGATATCATCAATTGAAAGTACTGGAAGAGGAAATTCCTAAAATTGCTTTCAGAACAAGGTACAATCATTATGAATTTACCATCATGCCATTTGGTTTAACCAATGCCCCAGCTGCATTTATGGACATGATGAACAGGATATGTAAACCATATCTGGATAAATTCATAATTGTCTTTATAGATGATATTCTAATTTACTCTAAGAGTAAAGAGGAACATGCAGAGCATCTGCATACACTTCTGACATTATTGAGAAAAGAGAAGCTTTACGCTAAATTCTCAAAATGTGAATTCTGGTTACAAGAAGTGGAATTTCTTGGACATCTGGTTAATCATGAAGGAATTCATGTGGATCCCACAAAAATCGAGGCGCTTACCAAATGGAAAGTCCCTTAGTCACCAACGGAAGTAAGAAGTTTTCTTGGACTGGCAGGATATTATACACGTTTTATTCCAGATTTTCTAGAATAGCCATTCCATTAACCAAACTGACCTGCAAATCAGTTAAGTTTGAATGGGGACCAAAACAGGAAGAAGCCTTTAAGATTTTTAAGCGAGTAATGATTCTTATTCCAGTCTTCAGTTCCTTCTGGTAATGCGAGTAATGATATCCTTCGAGTAATGATATCCTAACTGACTTGCATCTAAGTTAGGATATTTTAGGTAAAATGATCGTGTAATGATATTTTGAATTTCGGTTGGGTCAAATTTACCGGGTCACCAAAATATAAGTAGCAAGTCTAGCTTACGCTGCATGGGGGACAACAGAAATTTGTGTAACATCAGATATTAAATTATTATCTAGTAGGTTATATATATTGATGCATTTGAGGAGGGTACACAGATGCATCCTTGCCGTTTTTAATAGTTAAGTATAGAACACATGGAATTGTTGATAGATCTATCGGGTTGACAACCCTGTCGTGACCAATAGCTCCGTGTCCATATAGCGGCGAATTTTATTCTATAATTGTCTAGTATTGATTAGAGCCTCAATCATAGTATATAGCTCGTAACGTCTTGCAAACTTACGAAACTGAAAGAATGACAAATATTTAATATTGAAACCATGGGTATAAATTTTCATCAGAGAGTTTTCAAATAAACAATTCCGGATGAATCGCCTTCGGATTTTTACGAATGAAATAGAATTAACTTTCTTAAACATATATGGATTTTTATCATTAAAAATCTATAATAAGAAAGTTTTTCCTTAAACAAAATGTTACGAATTTGGAAATGTGAACTCACCCTCCATTGTGTTGACACTTGATTTTTATGTGTTCTTCAGGTACATGAGTTTGGCTTCGGGGATTTTGGCTTGTGTTGTCATGTGGTTGTGTGATGCAATTGTAATTAAATAATGTTTAGACACTTTTAAACTACTTTTGGGACCTTGTGTAATAAGACCCCTAAGGGTTAAACGGCTATGATGTGGTTGTGATGAACATGGAAACTTAAAACTTATGTTTTAAAATAAACCAAATGTCCAACATAAATATTGCATTGACCACTAAGACATTTATGTGTACCAACCTCCGTCATCGCCACGTTTGTATTTCCGTTGTGACGTTTTTGGGGTGTGACACCAACTGATGGCGGAAACATCAGGGCGGGACGAGGACGAGATTGCTCGACACTTCATAACACTATTGCGATAATACTTAATCAAAACCGATTTCATTTTATAGCAAAATTGTCAAGTACAACATTTGAAATTTCAAAGTACAACTAGTTCTGTTGGGATTGAACCCTACCAGAGGAACAGATAATGTAAAGCCAAAACCTGGTCACAACAGTGGATCCACAATAAGCAGACATTTACTCTAAGCTCTCCCCTTGACAGTGGTTATCTATCTGTTGATACACTCTAAGTACTGCTCTGAAGAACAACTGATGAACCAAACACTGATGGAACAACTAAAGACTGCTAATAGGCAAACACTGAGCTCTATCTACTGCTGACTCTTAAGTACTGCTGAAGACCCAAGCACTGCTCATTCAAAGACTGATCACCTTTTGAAGAAAGCACTGATGATCAAGTAATCAGTGCTTAGGCCACAACAGTGGAACGTGAACAGTGTTAGACTTGTTTTGTGTTTTATTATCAATCAGTTGTTAGACATCAGTAGTTTGTATAGAACAGTGTTTATAGGTTGTTAGGCTGTTAGATGTCACTATCTTGGTGACGTCAGCTGAGGTACATCAGTAGTTTGGTTTGCCTATAAATATGACAGTACTCTGTACTGTTATATTTGATTCGTTTTGAGAGAGTTCTTCTCCTCAATTCAATCCTTTCATCTTGTACAACCAACTCTGGAGTATCATGCTGAGGGGGAGTTTAGTCTGTAAGCTTGCATTGTAACCTTTTGCTTTTGATGTAATCTTTCGAATCTATGAAAAGCAATTGTTTATCAAACTATATTCTCCTTTGATTGTGTTTACAAAGTTTGTTATTCATTTCCGCTGCACTTAAAACTATTCATATCTATTTGATTTGTTCAAATCTCACAAACAAACACAATCATGAGAGCCTCAGATCATAACAAGTTCGAAACAACACAACAAGTTAAAGTAAAAAAATACAACAACAATTCTAGTAGTCTAAGCGTGTATCTAAGCATCCCTACTATATTCCATGATCATCAATGTCATTAACCTGCAACATGTTTTAAAGTATAGTTCAATACACAATGTACTGGCGAGTATACAAGTTTGATAATAGCATAAGTATATAAAAATGTTTAAACAAATCCACATGGCAAATAGTTATCATATTGTAGCAACAATAGGACCGTTCTGTTTTAAAGACTTAACATGACCACAAGACTACAGGCGGTGCGTTACTCCTATAGCTATACATGTTAAGGGGACGCTCGTATGAAGTTAATGACAAGTGAATCACATAAGAATGCTCCAGAGAGTACAAATCAAGTATAACGTATTAAGCATGCATGATTGGATTGTTTGTTTGTGATTGTATAAATTGTGAAGTTTTATAAAGTAAACATATTGCACCCAAAAGTGTAAAACGTAAAAAGGCGTTCGAGTATACTCACGGTTTCGCAAATATTCGTTTAATAATCCGCGAGTTAAGAAGTTGACGAGAGGAACATCGAGGTTACCCTACAAGGGGTAAATGAAGGTGTGAGTCGTTGGAGTTTGAAAGGAGGATTCAGATTTGGAACTTAAAGTATAAATATAAGTATAAAAGTACAAGAGTATGATTAAACAGAAAATATATTTCGTCTAGCCACTCGTTACGACACTAAGGTACTGTGATTTCATGGGTCATGATCTGCCCATTAGAATCAGTAACGAGGAACGTAGAATTGAAATAAACAAAAACCAAAACATCACAATTCTGTTCATGTGAATGGAAAGTTTCCTTCGTACGAGTGGGCCTGTTTGCACGAACAACAATTCGTTTAAACGTTTTAACCATAACCGGTTACGTTGTGTGTCAGGTTAAGTTATATTTTATATTATATAGTATAATAATAGTCCAGTAAGTCATGGAATTCACAGAAGTCATGCATGGAGGTATAACACCTCGTTATAACCAAAGCACAAGTTCATTAACAAAGTTAACAAACCGGTTGGTCATGAATACAACAGAAAGTAAATACCAAACAGCCGAACAAGGACAACCCATGCGTTTCATTTCCAACATGGCAAGTGTTGGAGGCGAGGCGGGGTTAACTCATTCTAGGTCTAGAAGACTGTTTGGGTGTTCGTTTGTAAGTTCAAGTGGGCGGTGGAACTACATTGGAAGCCAAGGTTCCCATGGTTCACATTCTGTTAAACACAGAGTCGTCCATATTAAAAATGGGGATCTGAGTTACACTCAACACTTAGAAAATTGCCAAAATGGAAGCAAACAGACCCTTCCCACGAATGGACAAGTCCAGTCGTGCGAGAGGCTCCTGTTTGGAACGATTCGGTTCGTTTTGTTTGAACAAACTCGTTTTCTTGGCTGGAACCAACCTCAACACTAACCCACATCTATAGACTTAGCTTGTGAGCTCAGTGGGTTCTTGATTCGGCCAAGTTTCATTGTCAGAAAGTTGTTTATAAAAGTTTTGAAAAATATAAACTTCAATCTTCAACTTGGACCTCTTTATGGTGAGCTTCATTATTCAGATTTCCATGGCAAGTCTGTGAAAGCATCCTAGAGGATAACCAAGTCGCAAAGATGAAATAATAGTAGAAAAGTAGAAGAAAAGTAGGAAATGTTTAAGTAAAGTGAGTTAGAACTCACTTAGAAGTTTTCTGGAAATGCTCAGCTGCAAGTGTACAAAATCAGTAAGTTTGAGAGAATTTCGGAATGTGGAAGGTGAGAAATGAGGGTGAAGGTTCGTATTTATAGGTTGAAATGAAGTTTTGGAGCGAATGGGATTGGGGTGAATGGGCTTGTGCGACTGGGCTTTGGTACGAGTGGCCCATTCGCGTGAAGGGGAATGGTCCTTTCGTGCGAAGAGACTAGTCCAGTTGCACGAAGATTTAACTTCGCCATTTTCGCGTATTTTAGCCAGTTTTAGGTGTTTTAAGCATGAAAGTGCAATGTGTATGCAAAATGTATAAATAAAATGCATGTTTAAGCTGAAAGTGCAAGTATGACAAGTATCAGTTTGCGTATAAGCATGTATAAAGTTTGCATATATTACGAGTATGTAGCGAATGTATAACAAGTATGTGTAACATAATGTACAAAATGATTGACTTTTATTATGATTCAAGTCTCGGATTACAATGCTTGGAAAGGAAAAACGAATACAAAAGGGATTACAAGTTCCCATAAATAGAAATACAACCAAACTTTCTAAATAAGGAACGTTCCAAAATGTGAAACGTTACAATCGCACCGTAAGCCAATAAAGTTTGAGTCCGGCTGAACTACAAACCGAATACGCTGTGTTCAGCTGCTAGTACAAGTAAATACTTTTAACTCGTTTTATTAAAACTTGGGATATAGTATAAAACCCCTTGGTTCTTGTATCACCAAAGGAGCTAATTGCTTACTAGTGATAATTCAATTTAATACGTATTACTTGATTAACATAAAGTATTTGGGTGTTGATATTACTGTATTCAAGTTCCCCGATTCATTTATTGTAATGACTGTAAGTGCGGGGTGTAGGCATACACTTGACGGTTCACATAATATGGTGTGTGTATTGATTAAAAGCATTGGCCTCTGTGCTAGTTCCCGAATGTGACAAACATGTAAAATCGGTAATTCAAGATATTTGTCCATGAATATTAAATATTTTAAAAATGAGTCTGTTAACTGTATTTACCAGCAAAAGACATATTTTTAAAGATTGACTTAAAGGTGGAGGACCTAGATAGCAGTCTGGATAGGGTTTGGTTTGTAGTTTTGAATTTTGGGACTCCATTGGCAAAGACCTATGATGTCTCTAAGTCCATTTTTAAAATTTAATTTCGATATTGCCTTGGGATACATTGTATCGGATCTTGATACTTAAAAGTTTTTAACATATTTTAGGAGTTTTAAATACATGTACTTCATTATTACGTAATTACCTATTTTTGATGCCTTGTGAAACTGGTACACAATCGTCATGCTAACGCCCCAAGCCCGGGCCCACTGGCAAAAATTGGGGGTGTGATATACCATCCGTGGTAAAAGACAAAAACACTTATTTAGCTCAATGTTCCACCCATTTACTAACACACATGGAAACAACACTGGACTAGGGGGACTTGAAGGGGTATGGTCTAAAATGTTGCGCAGGCCGCGACCCAGCCGTTGCACGCACAGGACCATACCCACACTTTAACCCAAAAACACTCAACTGGTTCCAAGGTTCCTGTGTAGGATACTCTCGCGGGCGCAACCAATCAAAGGCGACAACCAATACAAGGTGAACGGGTCTTGCAGCCTATTAGCGTACGCCAACTACTATACACACAACCAGTACAAGCGACAGTGATGTGTGGCCAATTAGCATGCACCATCTCACCTCTGCTCAATTTCCACTAACGGCTAAGGACAGACTAGGCAACAAGTACATCTGGAAAGCGACGTGTAGCCAATCATCACACGGGATAATACTCCCACCTCTGTGCGCACCACTTGTCGTGTCATAGGGGATCAAATCTTATACTGATCAACGAAGATGCCATCCCATACCGATCAAGAAGATAGAATAAAAATAACCCCGTGGCCGAGATACCATTATTGTTCTATCCCTCGCGAATCAGAACTGGTGTTTCTTCAAAGTTAGATTTATATTCGTATATCACTAAAGAATAAAATTGATTTGTAAAAAATATATTGATGTATAGCAATATACATTTGTTTCCATTGTATAGTTTGGATAGTTTTCGATATGTATTATGTCATTTTAATACTGGTCTTGTATTGTACTTAGTCGTTTGTGATTTGCAGGGTTTCAGAGGATAAAAGAAGTGAAAACGAGTGTAATTGAAGGAAACCGAGCCTCCAGACGAGTCGCAGAATAAATGGAAGTTGAAAGATTGAAAAATGGTGAAAAAACACCCTGTCGTGCTACGCGACAAGGATTTGAGGAAACTCTCGCGTAACGCAAGAGGACTAATGGACCCCGCACTTTTGACATTGTTGCGTTGCATGACATACTAGTTCCTTGCCTGTCGCGCGACGTGACAAGCTCTTAAAATGCTGAAATCGAGTCCGTGCTTATGTGTGTTATGTTTTAACCTAACAACAACTCTAAAACACACACAATCGGCTGAGGTACGAACATATAGCTGATTTGGGACGAAATTTGGAGATCAAGAAGCTAGGATGGAAGATTGAAGCATCAGGATCAAGTTTTCTCGAGTTTTGTCATGCGGTTCTACGTTCCCTCGTTTTCTTTGATTATGAATATGTTTGTTAAACTTGTTTATACTTTTATTCGCATTTCAAAGATGATACTCAACTAGATTTTATGTTACCACCTAGGTTTTGAGATGATTATTTATTCATGATTGGTTTTTAAAGGGTTTTTGGTAACCATTTGATGGATTAATACTTTAGTAAATTATCTTGTTCATGAAGTCAGATGTTGTAACACCCGTCTTAATTACTACTTGAAATTTATAATAATTCATAAGATTTTATATAAAAGATGTCTAAGTTAAAACATAAGTTCAAAAAATAAAGTTCTAAGGTAACAACATTAGTCAACTACCGACTAATTTAAACATTCCTAAGTTGTTTAACAAACGGTTTACATCATAACATTGTCTAACAAATTTAATTTATGCGGAAGCTTCAAAAGTTCGTGTTCGGTTCTTCAAAAGCTTGCTTGACCGCCATCCGTAGTCCTTCAATACCTAGAAACTGGAAATTTTTAACAAAAATTAGTATCTAAGTTCTTAGAAATATTACATAATCGAAATTACGCTCAAAAATGAATTCGATTAACGAGGATATACAAATTTCGACAAATGATACAGGGCTCTACCGTAACTTACGGTATACACCGTAAGTTATGGTAGATCCTGGGAAATATTGGTCTACCGTAAATCAATAGAATCCTATCGTAACCTTTTGGCCTCTACCGTAAATTATGGTACTACCGTAATTTATGGTAGTCCCTAAAAAGTTATGTTTTGTCTTCTTTATTTATTTCAGCCAAACCCAACTTCTTGGATCTTTCATTCTATCAAACCAACATACTAAATTCTTGTATTTTGAGATGTCAATTATTGATCGATAACAAAAGACCAATCAATCATATTACGAAGCAATATCCATGCTTTAATTAATTATTCGACCCATTTGGCCCATCTATGGAATCCTCCAATATGATGACTACCAACGAGATCTTATCAATCCTTGATCTATTATTCAATTTAGCGAACATCATCGCTTTTAAAATTTACACAACTTCTATTCTACAATACGACTATACATAACTTAACAAAATTTCACTTAACGTAACGGGTCAAGTTACATACCTTCAAAGTAAGCCTTTCAAACGCGATTCGCCACCTGCTTGTCCGCTTGACGCTCCTGCGTCCTTTCCTATAGAGTTCATTTATAACATGTTTAGAACTCCCTTTAAACCATATATCGCGTAATACACCGAAACATCATAATTATGCGTTTCAACTTAAATTTTAGTTTTAAGCCTTCTTTGAGGCATTTTCACAAACACTTTAAGGGCAGATTTTTACATGATTATATAGCAAGTCCCTAGCTTATCATTTAGCCCGAATTTCACATCAATCAACCCATTTTACATAATTGTTAGCTTCTAAATTTCTGAAATCACTTCACAAATGTCAAATTACACTAGAACAACACCCAATTTCCTAGTGTTTATCAAATTATACATAACCCACTAATCACCTACAATGGTGTTCATATATTTCACTAAAAATTCACATGATTTCAACTTGTATTTGTCTAGGGTTTGTCCCTAGACACTATATTGTTCCTAATCCATCATAAAACAAACATGCAACCATAAATTTCAGATTTCCCGAATTTATGAGAATTTCAAGTTGGGGAATTTTCATCAAATTTTACATACCTGATAATCCTCTTGCAGTGAGGATCACTAATCTATGCTTGATTTTCGATTTTGACTTGGTTTGAGCCCTCAATTTGTGAGTTTTGTGATGAACTAGGGTTTTGATGGAGCTTGGGGTCGCCCCTGTCTCCTGGTCGATCTCCACAAACATAGACAAGTGTGTTTGTGTTTTAACTTTGTTATTTTATTAAAATAGTTTTCATTTAGACACTTTTAGTCCCTCATTTTTCATTCTTTATTTGTTTTTAACTCCTAACTACTTATAAGTGACCCACTAACTTGGTTAGTGTCATTCCTAGTTAGTTTATTTTACTAGTTTAATTGCAACCAAATTGCAAATTTATGAACTCGCATTTTCGGGATGTTACAGATGTTTATGCATGCTTATTGCTAATTTAAACTTATTATACTTCCACTTACATTTTTGTGATGGTCTATCATGTATGAATGCTAGTTAGGTCGCCTACTGTGTGTTTGCGATTAGTTTACAGTTAATTGCCAGTAATTTCTGTACGAACTGTGATTAAGGTTTTAGAGGTTTTAAGTGTTCTGCCTAGTCTAATAGCGGTGAGGTGAGGATTAGTTAGGTTTGTCTTTGTCATTAGACAGTTTAGGTATTGATTGCGTGTGAGCGGGTCTTCCTTAATTGTCTTATGATAGTTATTTACTTAAATCTGATGAATTGTTCATAGATTACCCCATTTACACTTTAGAGTGCATTTAGATAGTTGCGCTGTGAGGTAAACCGTCTTTCGTGTACTTAAGTATTGTTGGATTCGTTGTGAGGCTATTCGACTAACCGCTGAGTTTAACAACTCTTAGGGTTTTCTTAGCTTACAACCTTAAGAAAGGTCGAGGATACTTTAGGATTTCCTATTAGTTTAGTATCATAGATCCCGGTTCCATCTTAGTTACCATTATCGTTAGAAAACCATGACTCATGAATAGGATTCCAAACCTATGTAGTGTTTATATCATCATCTGATTACATCTTCGGTCATAGTTCGTGTCTTAGTCACTTTAGTTGGTCTTTTAGTTAATTGCACTTAGGATTGTTAGAACCCCCCTCCAAAACATAAAAACAATTAAATTGAGTCATTATACATTTATACATAAGTAATCGAGTCTAATTTATGTTTTCACTAGAGTCTTGTGGGTCTGATATCCGGACTTACTTTAGCTTTCCTAGTTTCGTTCGATTCACTTGTTGGACAGTAGTTTAGTTTTTAGAGAGTCATTATACATAAGTAATCGAGTCTAATTTATGTTTTCACTAGAGTCTTGTGGGTCTGATATCCGGACTTACTTTAGCTTTCCTAGTTTCGTTCGATTCACTTGTTGGACAGTAGTTTAGTTTTTAGAGAGTCTTGAGTATTATTTATTGTCTAGTTTAGGATTAATTTTAGTTAGATTAATTAAACTACTTTTAACACATCATATATAAAATATGGGTACCTTTTCAAAAAAAATATATATACGTGTAGCAAATATGCGACAAAAAACCACAAGCTAAAATGCAGTCGTAAATCAGTCACAAAGTATCTAGGGTCGCAAAATTGGATTAGCCATGGGTATTTTTGTCACCGCAATTTGCGTCGCAAAAGGTTGTTTGGTGTTGCTTTTGTTTCGATTACATTATAGAAATTTGGGTATTGGTGTTATTCAAACTCTATCAAGAAGTTTTGAGAGATAAAGAAAAATATAAATTACTTACTAAGAAACTAAAAACTGAAGAAAAAATATAGACATCATAGACATCCCAATTAAGTGTTATCTTTTTGCTTTTGATACAAATCTATTTAAAGGACTTTTCTTGTACTTCTTGAAAAACCTCCCAAGCTAATCAAGAATTGGTGTTGCATTATATGCATATGATTTTCTAGAATGACACAGTGAAGATTGTTTTGGACCATTTAGAATTCCACAAGAAAGATTGTGTTGGACCATTGATAAACACAAACACAACACACCGGATTTTGGAGTCACAAAGACTAGCTATTATTTTCTCAATTATATAGAACTTTTCAATATTAGATTTATCCACAATGCGGAGGCCTTTAGCTAGGACGCCTACGTAGTGTGGGACAGAACCCATTGCGACGCTTGTTCGTGTGGTTACTTTTGGGTTCAATTCCGCATGGACCGGTAGTTCGGAGAGGTTTTATTTAACGAATGTTGAGTTGGAAGGTTTTAATTGAGTGAAAAATCAATTCCACGCATTAACCGGGTGATTTGCCCCATGCCTACGCCCCCTCTTGCCCTAGAAATTGGTGTTCCACACCCATTTTAGGTGAGAAGAAGGGCATGATACCATTAAGCATGGGCTTAGAGCATCCTCCAACGCATGCTCACAGACCAAATAGTGTTGGAGATGTGGTCTGGCCATGGAGTCCATAACCAATGACCAGGTCTGATGGAAGGGACATGGGGCGACACACACATTGTTGATTTTTTCTTTTTATATATAAAGTGAAATGTGAAACGAAGGCAAGGTGAAAATTCTCTATATTTTTTAATTCATAACACAACTAGATTTACCACCCGTCGCAATGCGGTGGTGGCGTAAAACCGTGCCGTGTAGCACCAATGCCACACCAACGTCAGCAACAACCAATACTGAAGTTACGATGTGTTAATACGAAGAAATTAGACTGCAACGTAAAACATAGAAAATAATAACTAAGTCAATTTAGGATCCCACGCGTTGTAACGAACCTGTGAAACGGGGAAAAATAGACGACGTAAAAACGTTGAACCACACACGCACGTTGAGTCGTGGTAATCGCAAAATCTAAAACAAAACGTTAAAACGTTGAACCACACATACACGTTACACCCTGTTAAGTCAACAAATTTAAAACGAAACCTAAAATGAAAAATATGCAAAATATGATAAGTGTGGGGGACCAAAGTTGAAAGTAAAAAAGTTGTGAGATTAAATTGCAACAGGTGAAAACTTGTGGGTTAAAAGTAAATGTCAAATAGATTTGGGTTAAAAGTGTAATATCAATTTTTTTTTTTGAAAAACTCACAAAGTTTTGAGTACAATACCTTTATGCCTAAATATGTTGCTAATTTATACTTTCTTAAGTAATTTTTTTCTTTTTTCCATATATAGTAAACTTTAAGATTATATTTAATAATAAAACTTTGTTTTTGTTATAATTTTATGACAAAAGTTAAATGAGTTTAGCTTTTATATTAGTTTTTGTTTTACGTTTTCCTCCGAGTTTGGTCGTCGTTAGGTTGCTACTTAGCACGATGTTTAGCGGTCACAATATAGTCCCTAAGGTTTTTTTACCCCCTCAAATTTTTAACATGTGTCGGTATACATTCGACTTCATCTCTATTTTACGCTCTTTCCCGATTTTAATCGTCACTTGGTTGCTACTACGTTGGTAGTACGGTTTTACGCCCCCATCCCGTAACATGAGGTTAAAACTAGTTTGTATGACTATGAGTACAACATCCACGTGCACAAGGTACCACCACCAATAAACCAATCAAACCTTTTCAAACTTTGCATTCTCCTCCTCAATAATCGCCACTACTCGTCTCTCGTGTCACTTTCTCATTCAAAACCCTACGATTCCGAAGCAAATCAACCTCTTCTTCATTTCTTCACCAACAACTAAACTAAAAACCCTTGATCACATACACTACAGGTAATATTATCACTCCAAATCGATATTACAAATCCTTCCAATCTTCAAATCCAGAATCGTTTTCGCACGCGAAATTTTATAATATTATTATATGGTTTTGTTATATGTGGCGTTTTCGGATCTGATATGTTACAGATGATTGTTAGATTGTTGATATTTTGTGTGTGTTTAGGTGGATTCGGTGTTGTGATAATGTCAAGGAAGATGCTGAATGATGGAGGTGTGGGAAGTGGTGGTGAAAGTGAAGAGAATCAGTATGATTTTGATTTGTTTGTGATTGGTGCTGGCAGTGGTGGTGTTAGGGCTTCCAGATTTTCAGCTCAGTATGGAGCTAAGGTAACAACATTTTATTGCTTGAATGTGTTTGTGTGTTTTGTTTAGTTGTTTATCGGTCAGACGTCGTTGGTGGAATCCAGTTTAGAGGGTGTTTGGGATTACGTTTTGAAGTGATTATTTGATTATTGCGTTTGTAAAACATAAATAATCTAAAAAAAGTGTTTGGATGAAAAAGTGATTATCTGTCTCCAAAACTGCTTTGGAGAAGCATGTACCTACATGCTTTTCCAAAATGCAATTTTGAAAACGCATAATCTATTTTGAAAACGCATAATCTATTTTGAAAACGCAACACCAAACACCCCCTTAGTATTGGTATAATTGAATTACTGGTGGCAAATTATATTTAGGTATGTTTGTTTTAACTAATGTTTTTTTTTGTCCTCAATAGATTCAGTGATGACTTCCATTTGATTGTAAAGTTTAGATATTGTAGTAATTTCTGTAGCTTGTTATGAGAATAGCAAGGTTTACAAGTACGGAATCGTGCCTCAAGGCGTTTTCCCTTCGCCTCATGAGGCGTACGCCTCAAGACGAACCGAGGCGGAATTAAAAAATGAATATAAAATCTATATATCTTATAAATTATAAAATACTTACTAATCTCATCATATATAAGATTCATCAAAAACACACACAAGTTTAAAAGACATGGAATGTTTAAAATTGACACAAAAAGTCTAAAACATAGGAAACAAACACCAAAATTCAAAACCCCCGCCCCTGAGGCGCTGTTTTTCTTACCGCCTCAGCTCTATGAGGCGCACATACACAATATCCCCCCTGAGGTGCTGTCTCATACTCGTGTTTTTGGGCGCCTTGGCCGTTTTTCAAACTATGGGTAATAGAAGTGTTTGCCAGACGCAGTATATATGTACGTTGAAGTTTTATCCCGCATTTTATTCAACTTGTGGTGAAACATGAACCCTTAACATGCACTCATGCCAAAAAATAGTGTATTCAATAACATGTGATTTAACAACAACATGTGATTTAACAACAGTGAATGACCTTTGATGATTTATGTTTCAGATGTAAGACTTATGTTCTAGAAGTCTGTTCATGCTAATAATTGTAGTTAGTAATATCTACCAGATGATTTGTTCTATTATTCATCTCTTCTAATCTTATTGCAAGGTTGGGATTTGCGAGCTACCATTCCATCCAATCAGCTCAGAGACTATAGGAGGTGTTGGAGGAACGTAAGTTTTCAGATAATGTTTAGCATGGTACTGTTAGTGATGTATTATTTATTTAAATATAATTCATAATTTCATATCTCTCTGGATATTATTTGGGATGTTTAAGAATCACACAATTTAGTGGTGGATGTATAATGTTTACATGTGATGCAGGTGCGTGATTCGTGGGTGTGTTCCTAAAAAGATTTTGGTCTATGGAGCGACTTTTGGGCCTGAAATTCAGGTGATCTTGAGTGGAAATCACAGAAGTGGATGATGTCTAATGTTATGAATTTTTTGTTTTAGGTTTATTTTGTGCTGTTACTAATTCAGTAAAGTTGATTGACAGTGAGAACATAGTTATTAATAGCGCTCGTGGTGAGCGCTATAGCGAATTTTTTTTACTCTCTGTTTCATCTCGTGCAGGATTCAAGGGAGTATGGATGGAAAGTCAACGAGACGGTTGATTTTGATTGGAAAAAGCTACTGAATAAGAAGGTTTGCTGTGAAAAATATATTTTGCCATTTTAATTTCTTTTTCAAGTTAATGGGTTGGGTATAAGTAATAACCTCTAGCAACTACTATCGTCAAATTCTAGCCACTATGTGTTTTTCTTTTTCTTCTAACAAGAACTGATATGTACTCAACGGATAGAATATTCATCCACAAACCCCTCAGTATGTGGAAAAGATGAATTATACATGTTGAATTCTTATAAAGATTATTGCAGGATGTAAATTGGATAATAAGATATATCTTGAGCCTTAATTTTTTAAACAAATTTTATCTTCTATTTTAAAATGTGATTTGAGTCTCCTATCTAGAAGCAAGGAATTAAATGATCATCAATCTTTATGTACTGATATTGTTATTCTTTTTTTCTTCTTTTATGTACACATTCTGTCTTACACATGTGTTTAGCTGCTTCAATTAAATGTTATATTTTCATCAATATTAGTTTTTAGTTCCTATGACATTAGCATTAATGGTGTTTCTACAAAACCTATAAACTTTACTTACATGCTTGTTTTTGGCATTTTTTTATTCCAAATTAAACGGGCCTTAAGAGTCTTTTGGTTTTGGAAGTCAACAACTACATCCAATATTCTTAGGTGTTCTAAAAAGCTGACATTTGTCGTTTTTCTTCTCATGATCATCTTGAGCCAATCAAATGAGTGTCTTTAGTCATCACACCTCATGCATCTAAAATGTAGTTTATTATATGTTTACTAGCAAAAATGTTCCCGTTATAAGTATCATAGAATAGTGAATCATTGTCATTTTTTTCATGTTCTTCCTTGTTATAACCTGTAAAGTCAATTTAATTCAACATAAAGAAAACAGTTATACACATTGCAGCGCACATGGCTTTTGCTAATCTTATAATAATAAATTTTCCGTGTTAATGCATTTAACGTGTTTTTTGTGCTTCTTCATCAATTCTCGAATGCTGTATTAGTAGACATTATATGCACCTTCATTATAAACCAACTTATGAGCAGTTCAATTTATATTAATTTAATTTCAACAAAATTTTAATTTTCTATTATTCTGCATATAATGTATGTGACTAGACAAGCTTTATTATTTCAATCAATAAATTATTGTTGTGTAAACTGATTAGGTTTCACAACGTCCGTCTATTTTTCGAATACACTATTTTTGCTTTATTGTTACTCATTTGAAATCGACAATTCATAAGTACATGGTTGAAAGTGCCACTTCTTCTTTTTATTATAACATCTTTGTTTTTATATTAGACGGATGAAATAGTGAGGCTAAATGGGATATACAAACGCTTACTTTCAAACGCGGGAGTCAAACTTTTTGAAGGGGAGGGAAGAATTGTGGGGCCGAATGAAGTGGAAGTCATACAATTAGATGGCACCAAATTGTCCTACTCAGCAAAGCATATACTCATAGCAACTGGTAGCAGGGCTCAACGTCTAGATATCCCTGGACAGGTAAAAAATAAAAAAACTTGACAATTATTACTTCCTGCTGAGAAATTAAGCAAGTTGGTTTTTTAGTTTAAAACATAATATTGTATTTACTTTTTTGTTTATGATCTAGGAGTTAGCTATAACATCTGATGAGGCTTTGAGCTTGGAGGAGTTACCAAAGCGCGTTGTTGTACTTGGGGGAGGGTATGGTCACTTATGACTTTTCCATCTAGTTTGGTTTTAAACTACGCGCATCAGGAGCGCGTAATGCGCATGCGCTGATGAGACCGCATCAGGTGATGCGATGCACTGTGATTACCTGATGCGCTCGCATGATGCACACGTTTTTTTTTTTTTTTTTTTGAAATGACCACTATATAGTAAAATGGTACAATGTGCTTAATAAGCTTGTACAATTAGCTGATGAAGTTTTTAAGCGAGTTCCTACACAGATTACTTGTACCTTTTGCATAGATTACTTGTACACAAAAGAAGCTCAAGGTTTATTTTTGTTATATTGAATATCTTTAATGTTGTTAGAGCTATTTTTTTATTTAATCTCTAAATTTTTAGTGTTTAAAGTTCACAGGTTGAAATATTATCTATAAATAATTTTTTAAATAACAAACGCCTCACATTGCGCATCGGCTTTTGGGATCAAAACGCATCGGAGCGCATCACACATTTTAAAACCAAGCCATCTAGTAATTTCTCGTTTATGCGCATTTTCAGTTTATGATCCCTTTAAGATGACTAATTCTTGTATCCTATCAGGTATATTGCGGTTGAGTTTGCTTCAATTTGGCGTGGGATGGGTTCCACAGTGAATCTATGTTTTAGAAAGGAACTTCCTTTAAGGTTACAGTTTTTTAATTAAATGCATAATAAACTTCGTCTTGATGAAATTATCAAATTGACATCATTACAGGGGTTTTGATGATGAAATGAGAGCTTTGGTTGCAAGAAATCTTGAAGGAAGAGGCATAATTTTGCACCCACAGACAAATTTGACACAGGTTTCTTACTGCTTTTAGGTTAATTTGTTATTGATTATAATTGTATTGCTAAACTTTCTTGAATCTTGAATTGATTTAAGTTAAATGTATATGTTTCAGCTGGTGAAAACAGCGGATGGCATTAAAGTTACTACAGATCATGGTGAAGAATTAATGGCAGATGTTGTACTTTTCGCCACTGGTAATTCTATCTTCTCATAAAGATAGTCATTATAGTTAAATGTCAAATTTTCTTTATTTATAGTTAAATGATTCGAATTTTCTATAGGGTTGTATAAGATCTTATAATATCAAGTTAAGCAAAATATTAGCATCTTAGGTTTTATCCTATACATTTTAACAGTAAACATTTTATCCTGAAATGGCATGTCTTGATTTCTCCATGATTATGGGTTAACAAATGACAAATCGTTCTTTTCTTACTAAAGTGTGAAACGTTGCTATATGATCACTCTACAATCTACATTCATACTTATATATTGTAAGTTTTTTTCAAACTTACTAAATTAATTAACAAATCTTTATTTTTTTGTTGGTTGCAGGGCGGATCCCAAATACAAAGAGGTTAAATTTACAAGCTGTAGGTGTTGAAGTTGACAGTATAGGAGCAGTGAAGGTTCTTTTAAATTTTTATTTAACCCTTTTACTTTATTTCCCTAATTTTTTATGATGCTTGGAATGTGTAGGGGTGAGCAAAAAATGATTAACTGAACGGAAACCAAAATAACTGACAAAAGCGCACCGAAATAACCGATCCAAACTAATAACCTACAGTTCAATTTTGTTTTATCGACTGAAAATTACTGTTTGGTAGTACCTTGTTTTAAAACCGAACTGAACTTGGAAACTGAACCACACCGAACTTGTTTGAATGTTTGTTATTGGCTTTACGGCCCCAATATTTTTTAATAAGTGGTTAACAAAAAGTTTAGGCCAAAAGGTCTAGGGTCTACTTTATTAATTTGGGCCAATGTTTTTCAGGCCCATATGTAAAACCGGAAACTGGCCCATAACCGAACTGAACTCATACTTAAAACCTAAAAACTGAAACCAATCGGAATTCCAAAAATGAAAAACAAATAATTATGAATTAAAAATTTGCAGGTTGATGAGTATTCTCGCACTAATGTGCCTAGCATATGGGCCATAGGTGATGTTACAAACCGTATGAATCTTACACCTGTCGCCTTGATGGAAGGAACAATGTTTGCTGTATGTGTTTTCAGTCCTCTGTGATTTCTAAACTCTAGATGTACTCTGAATATAATGATTATTTTTTTATTGGCTTCTTTATAAATGTAATTGTTGTTTGACACAGAAAACCGTCTTTGGTAATGAACCTAGCAAGCCCGATCATAGCAACATCCCTTGTGCCGTTTTTTGGTAACATATCAATTTTCTGATTTTTATTTTCTTTTCTAGGGATCGGATGTGAAATTTGCTATTTTAAAACGATATAACAAAATATCATATTCAATTTCAGCATACCACCTCTCTCTGTTGTTGGACTAAGCGAAGAACAGGCCATAGAGCAAGCTAAAGGAGACATATTGGTGTACACGTCAACATTTAATCCTATGAAGAACTCCATCTCTGGGTAAGTGAACATGTGCAACTTCTCTGTCATAAAGTAAATGGGACCCACAAAATGAAATTTTTTATGTATCCATAGACGACAAGAGAAGACACTCATGAAGCTTATCGTTAGTGCTGAGACCGATAAAGTTATCGGTGCGTCGATGTGTGGGCCTGATGCGGCAGAAATTATGCAGGTATATTTAATCACTCTTGATGCTTTTAAATGTTGTTTTAGGAAGATTAGACTAGTATAGAAGTAATTAGGGTGTAAACAAGCCGTCCAACTTAGTGAGACCACTTTTATTAATGTTGATATATCATAGGGCATTGCTGTTGCACTCAAATGTGGAGCAACAAAGGCACAGTTCGATAGCACGGTGAGCTTAGACCGACTATTTATATAAATAAATATAAATCTCATGATCTTATTTTCAAAAATTTAATGAAATATTTTACGTTTTCCTTTCTCAGGTGGGGATACACCCGTCGTCTGCTGAAGAGTTTGTTACAATGCGCTCAGTCACAAGGCGTATTGCTGCAGCTGGTAAACCGAAGACCAACCTCTAAACTTGAATCAGTTGGTCGTTCCTCACAACTCACATCCATAGAGAAAACGGGTACACATTATTTTGATTCAATAACTTAAACTTTTCATGTCACTATCGATTATTGTTAGCATGTGAACGATGTATCGTGTTAAGTTTCTCATATGTGAGCTTTTGGGTTTTTTTTGGAACGTGTCGATAGGAATTGAAATGGAATAGAAAAGGCAATGGATTGAGCAATGGGGTGGGGTCCTTTATGGTTTCATTATTATGTTTGTTTTGTAGTATAAAGTTTTGAATTGAAGGAAATGAACGAACAGTGATAAGGTTGGGAATGGGGTCCTTTATGGTTTCATTATGTTTGGTTCGGGTGTTGCGGATCAATAAAGCTGGTAGGCTGTCCCATAAAGACGTTCTCAGTAAGATGACCCTTTTAAATGCATTTTTGACATCGAGTTGATGAAGCGATCATTTTTGGATAACAAGTGGTAATATGTGAGAGTAATCCAAATCTGGTATTTGGGTGAAACTTTTGAGCCCTTGGATGAGCGTTCAGTCGCTCAACCAAACCGTTTGATTGTAATTTAGTGCAAAAATCCATTTAGATCCCACAACGTTAGAAGAATGTGGGCGTGGGACAAGATCCCAACTATGATTTTGGTGTAATGTAATCATCTCATATGCATAGCCTAGAGCCATTGGTGTAATGTTATTTAAGAAAAATAAAAGAAATTGTGTAAGCACCTTGTGTCTCGCTCATGAAAAGTAGTTCGCTTTTGCGCTTTTCACCTCGGTTTTAAACCTTGTCCGCTTGTCGCCTCAGTGCGCTTCTTGCATTTTAAAACCAAGGTAATGTCAACGATAGTCGATCTTCTTTTGAAAGTTCACAATCGGTATTTGTACATAACAAGCAACACATAAATATCCAAACTTGTTTCATAAGAACTAATATGGAAAGCTACGTGGCCTAGATCTACTATGCCAAATCTAATAAGATGCAATAAGTCGTATGGGATGCCGTGACTTGTGAGGACCTGAGTGCCCAGATTTGGAATGTAGAGTCCGTCTTCATGTTTGCCCTATGCTAGTATTTTCTCGATTAACCGTTCATATTGCAAAAAAAAAAAAAAATCAAGAAAATACACTGTTAACCAGATAATCTAAAGTTAACTTGCTAATTGAGAGGAGATTCTTCGAGACTCGAGGAACAGCAAGAATGGTCAAGATTCATGGAGATGGATGATTTACCAATACGAGAAACATGTATAGCATTACCATTGCTTAAAAGTGGTTGTCTTTTCCCAAATACAAGGTGGAAGAGTCTAGGCGATTAGGAGATGGTGTCCCTAGAGGCAACGTACCAGATCAGGGAGGTGTTATGGGCAAATCGAGTTTTAAGTGAGCCTAGGGATGGCAAAAAAGCCCAAGCCCGACGGGTATACCCGAAACTCGAAACATACGGGCCGGGTATACTCGAAGCCCACTGAGTATGGGCTGGGTACGGGCTTAAAAAAGAAAAAAATCGGGTACGAGTATGGGATTTGGTGATACCCGCCCGATACACGGCCCATTTACCCAATTCATACCCGAAAGTATCATATTATAGATTTCCATATATATAAACTTAGTACATGTACTTAATACCTTCTCTATAGTCATATGTGGATATGTATTTGGCAAATGCTTAGTGAACAAATAACTTATTTTTGAGCATGTATATCTTCCTATACTAATAAATGAAATTTTTTTTGTACACGTGTCACTCTCTCGTGCCTCCTCACTTTAATAATAATATAATATTAATTAATATAGTTAGAGATAAACGTATAAATTCAAATTTAATTAATAATTATCTACAACAAATGTAAATGTATCAAATAATATAATATAGTATAATATCTATTAATAAAAGAATCCAAATAAATATATATTATATAATATGATATTATATTAATTTAATAATTTAAACAGGGAAATCAAAACAATGTACACATGTAAATTTAGATTAGGAAATTTATTTGTGTGATTTATTATTATTATTAATTTATTTGTTTTTAATTTTTTATATTTAAAATTTCTAAAATCACATTAATTTATTTATTTTTCCTTTTTAGAACAACTTTTATAAAATTCTAAGTAAAGTGTTGCAACGTATTTATTTTTTTCTATGTTCGATATAAGTTTTATTAAAAATTTTACTGTTAATTACACAGGTTATAAACTTGTGTATTACACGGGTTTGAGGATTAAAATTATATAATTTAATAATGTATGCACAAATTTACATAACTAAATTATTTTCAACCATGCAACTTGAGGGGTAATGGAGGTAACAAATCATGGAACTTTATTTCTGGTCGTGACCTCATCTAAATCTTAATAAATGGTTAATGAAATTTCATATTAACCACTTTGATGTTATGGTTTTTATATTTGAGAAAAAATAAAATATACTTATAAAAAGTTACAATAATATATAAAAGTTATATATAATGAAAATATAACCAGAATCAAATCAAATCAAGTCATAACAAAGCCAAGCTATGTAAAAAAAGAGTAGTACTAGAATAAAGCAAACATGTATCTACACAGGCTTAAGAATTCTATAATAGATTGGAGTGTAAGATGAGAACATACTGTTATATCATGGACGACTTATTAAAAATGATTAGATATATTTATTAGAATATTTCGTGAGCTAAAAAATTAGAAACGTGCAAAATAGTTTAGAAAGGCCAATAAAATCACATAATTAAGGAAATGAAATGGTTACCATAGTAAATATGGTATGGTTAAATATGGTATGGTTGTCATATAGTTGAGATATTTGATTAAAAAAAGTAAAGGGAAAACGTCACAGAAATGTAATCAAGTTTGCTTACTGTTCCGATTAAATCATTCAAACTTTTTTTGTATCTATAAAGTAACTAAACTTTAGTTTAGTGTTCTAATAGTGTGTAATTACCAGGTCACCAGGTTAATTTTTTTTTTCCTCCTATTTTTTATTTTGTTTTAATGCTTATGTGAATATTATTTATGTCACATACAAAACGTGGCGGAAAACGTCGGGGAGTGTTGCAACAGAATTAATTGTTTCATAACCATGGCATTCAAAGTTGTATTTTATTTATTAAACAAGAGTGTTATATTGTCTTAAACAGGAAACAAAGAGTTCATAACATAATTAAACTAGTCTATCTTCATTTTTAGTCTCTAAGGCACAGGTCCGCCCTAGTGTCATGATCATCATCCTACGTAATAGCTCCTGAAAACACATGTGAAAATAGGTACGTCAGCATAAAAATGCCTGTGAGATACATAGGTTTGTGAAAATAGGATTCATGACTTATAAGTTTAGAAAAAGTTGTTTATCAAAAGTCAGTCATGAACCTTGTAAATTGTTTTGTTTTGTAAATCATTTGAAAAACGATAAGATCAGATGATATGTATAAATAAGAGAATAATGTATGGTTTAAATGTATAACCAAGTAAAATGAGTTGTATAAAGTAAATTGTTTGTAAACCAAAGTCTTGTGAAAATTGTGTTACTTGTGTAAAATGTATAAGTCCAAATTGAATGATTTAAATAACGCTATGACATGTAATATAATACAAACACTTATATATAGGAAGTACCAGCGGCGTATCCACCATGCTTGTATCATATTACTCACATCTCGTTACTTAAGTCACTTAAACAAACCACCAATGTATAAAGTCCATGTTTAAACCAATAGTCAAAAGTCCTTGTATAAGCCATGTCAAATGTTTATAGGCCAAAAGTAGTCAAGTAATGTGTAACAAATGTTATGTGTTGTAAGTAAAGTATTGCCACATAATTCAAATGTAGAAATGTACAAAACAAAGTATTTTGAATATATCAAAAAGTTATGTTTTGCAAAGTAATGCATGTTACATTGATACAAACATTTATGTGCTAAGTTAACGCATACATTCAAGCCTTGAGACAGTCGGATAACCTTTTCAGTCAAGGTTATCAAAAGAAATGTTTTCGGATTCAGTCATCCCTTACATCCAAACAAACCCGGGATGTCAGGAACTGGATTTGTCAAGTCCTATGGTACCAGTACTTACTACCGAGCGGCGTAACTAATGTTAATGAACGTATATAAGTCTCGTTTGTGCAAACCAAATGTTATAGCAATTGTATACATGTCATATGAAAACAATGTACTAAGTATGCTAAGTTAACATACAAAGCAGAAAAGTCATGTAAATCAACGTGCTAGCATGCTATCAGTCAACATACATAGCAGAAATGTAATGTAAAACAATGTACTAAGTATGCACATAATGGACATACATAGCATAAAATGTAATGTAAAACGATGTACTAAGTATGCACACAATGGGCATATATAGCATGAAATGTAATGTAAAATGATGTACTAAGTACGCACACAATGGGCATACATAGCATGAAATGTAATGAAATCATGTACTATAATGTACTAACAAACATAGCAGGTATATGATGTGAAAACAGGAAAGCATGAAAGTAACAAGTAGGCACATGTGTTTCACCCCAAAATGTTTGGAAAACAGTAAAAGAGGGGTCTATGTACTCACATAGACACCTTGAAAACATTTAAAAGAAGGGGTTCTATGTACTCACTTGAGATTGCTCAGAAGCCCTAAGATAACCACCAAGCAATGCTAGAGATCTCGGAATCAAACGGTACCTAATATAGGTAACTATGTTAATAAACCGGATCTAAGTCGGAAGATTTAGATAGAATGAGGGTTCGTAAACCAAACGAGTATGGAGAATCGTGTCATATGGTTTAACAAAGCCTACATACAAAATGAAACTTAACCTAAGTGCTTACGACCCATTACGACCCGTTTAGGAAGCTTATGCTACTTTAACGCGTCGTTCGCGCAAAACGCGTTCGGACCGCCTAACTAGTCCTATGAAAAGTAGAATATGCCTTAACATGTCTAATATTGTTACCAAATCAGTTTAGATACCAAAAGTTATGTTACGTATGCTTAAAATGAATTTTGGCATCAAAGGGGTATTTTGGTAATTTACCTAAGGCATATAAACTACCTATCATACAACTACTTAAACGTCGTGACCATAAGGTATAACCTCGGAAGGTTATTCCCTATATACTATGGTCACCTAATGTGTTTGGTCGGATCCTAATGATCGACCAAATGGGTCGGGTTCGAAGGTATAAGCGATTTATCAGATCGCTTACCCTTACGACCCTAGACAACGTGGTAATCAGTAGGTATAGTCACAAGGGACTATAACCATCGTGATTACAATCACGTTGCGAAGTTCAAACGAACTTCGCATTGACCATAAACTGGTCAATGCAGAAAGTCAAACAAAGTTTGACTTTCGGACTCGAAAAACAATAAAAGAACGAAGGAATACTTACGAAGGGTCCCTGAATGCTAATCTAGATCAAAATAGCTCAGGTATGAAACAAAGGTTTCAACTTAGAGCCTTTTAGATCAGATTCTTGTGAGTTTGAAGCAAATGGGGGTGGGGTATTTATAGTTTTTCCCGAACCGTTAGGATCGTTTCTTGGAAAAGGGGGCACGATCTAAGCCGTACACTTGTTGGAAAGTTGTGGTAACTAAAAATGGCCTCTCATGAGCTGAAAGGGCAAGTGTGAGTGTGTGGATGAGGTTTAATCAGCTGAAATCTGCTGACTAATCAGTCTTATCTGATCTATACCCTTTCTTCCTTCTCCATTCAACACATTAGTCATTTCAGTTCGAGTCTTCGGGATTTCGTCACAACAAAATCAAAATCCAACCCACACCTATCTCTGATTACGATCGGCAATTACACCACACAAACACCCAGACCGAAAGCCATCGCAACTCAATCATCTCTGTATCGCCACTGGTTCACACCAATCCATCGGACACTGCCTCTTGCCGGAGACGACTTTCGTTTTAACCTCACCATTCGATCTCAGATTTTGGTCGATCAACAAGTTTTCAGATTGGGTGTTATGGCCGGCAAGTAAATGCATATTTCAGGTAGAAAAATGGGCGCAGATCTAGGATTTGGTATTCGGAAAAAAGTATAGGGTTGCCGCTTGCCGCTTGCCAGTGTGTGGTCGGAGAGTAAAACGATTTGCAGGTTCAGATGTGTGGTTACGGTTATACTTGTGTGTTGTGTATAATATATTCAAACTACTTTTTTCCTTTTCTTGGAGGCACATTGATTATTTTTAGTTTTTCAAAAGAAAAGTCCATGTCCATAATATAAATTATACATATATAATACAATAACTTGATATTAAATATTAAAAATTTAGTTAAACCTGACACATCATCACTGGTAACCTTGTGACCTGATAATTACATAGTATTAAAACAAAAAATGAAACTTTAATTATTTTAGAGAGACAAAAAAAGTTTCAGTGACTTAATTAGAACAATTAGCAAACTTGATTACATTTCTATAAAGTTACCCTAAAAAGTAAATATGACATGTGTATTCTTAAGTTATATAATTTTTATCCTCAAACCTGTGTAATACACAAGTCTATAATCTAGTATTGGATATAGAAGCTATCACCCTTTATTATGTGGATGTTTATGTAATTAGGTGGTCCTGATACAATTACTTAATTAAGTAATCGTTTTGATTTAGTTGGTATATGTGGTCTGAATATGATATGTGGGTAGGGATAGTGTATAAAGTGTCTAAAGTATGAGAAGTGTAAGAAGTGTTTTAAACCATTAGATCTTTGATCTATTGGTTGAGATGAATAGGGGCCAAATTATAAATTGTGTTTTAATTATTACAACTGATTTAAAATTGTAAGGGTAATAATGTCTTTGTATATGTTTCAAATTAGGTAACATCTCCTAAATTCCAGTGATTCACTCATAAATTATAGCGCTTCAATTTTAAACTTATTCTAAAATCCGGACATTCTAAAAAATCCAGAAATATGTAAATGCTACAAGAAATACATAACACTATACATCCATCATATAACATTATATAACACCATATAACACTATGTAACACTATGTAACACTATGTAACACTATATAACACTATACATCTATCATAGATATGCTATCAGAAAAATATAACACTATAACACTATATAACACTATATAACACCATATAATACCATATAACACTATATAACACTATACATCCATCATATAACACTATACAACACTATATAACATGAAAAAACACTAAATAACACCATATAACACTATATTGTTAACACTATATAAAAATATATAACACTATACAGTTCTGAATGGTGGTTGCAGTGTTATATATAATGTTGTAGTGTTATATAGAGTTATAAATAGGGATGAGATCGGTACGATACCGGTACCGTAAATACCGTTATTGAAATTGAGGAAATGTGGATACCGATACCGGTACGGTACCTGTAACACCCTTAAATTTTTCACTTGATTTTAATCATAGATTATAATATTTCAAATATAAAATAGTTTAAGTATCATGATTTTTATAAACGAAGTTCATAAATAACATCATACTTTAGTCATCTACTGATTAAGTTAAATCATATCAAAAGTTGTTTAACAAGTATTTACAATCCATACACAAAAGTATTAAAGAGTTAAAAGAATGCGGAAGCTTCAAAAGGTAGTGTTCGGTTCTTCATCATTCGCTTGATCGCCATTCGTAAGATCCACTTCATCATCTATGGTCAAAACCGTTAAAACATTAGTTCTGACATTATTATATAACATAATAAACACAAGATCCAACATTTAACTTTGTAATAATATCACCGTAAGTTACGGTGGGTTCTGAAATCATCTGGTTCACCGTAAAGCAGGGGCAAACCATCGTAACCACCTGACCTCTACCGTAAGTTACGGTGCTACCGTAACTTACGGTAGTCACTGGAAATTCATGTCTTGTTTGTCTATTTCATTATACTCAACCAAATTCTCGGATTTTGCTTTTCTAACAAACCATTACATTAAATTCTCATGTTTCTAACATGTTATATGTTAACCAATATCAAAGATCAATCCATCATATTCCGAAACATTAACCATGCTTTACTCGATTATTCGACCCGTTGGCTCGTCTAAGGAATCCTCCTATATGACGACTACCAACGAGTTCCAACCAAGTTTGACCAATCATTCAATATAACGACATCTCTGCTTAATTCAAATCATTCTTGTTCTAAAATTCGATTACTTATTATATAATCACCAAAATCTACTAAATGTAACGGGTCAAGTTACATATCTTTAATGCAAGCCCTTCAAACGTGCATCCCCACCGGTTTGCCCGCTAGATGCCCCGGCTTTCTTTCCTATAGAGTTCAATCACTTTATGTTTAGAACTCTATGTTTTACATACATAACGCACATTTTGTCATACTTCATAATTATGCGTTTTTAGCTTAACATTTAAGTTTCAAGCCTTCTTTGAGGCATTTCAACAAACACTATAAGGGCAGAATTCTTACATCTTTCATATTCATGTTTATAGCTTGCTAATTGGTTAACTTAACTTCAATAAAGCCTTCATATAGTATTTAAACATCATACTTTTCTGAAATCACTTTCTAAAATCGAATTACACTAGAACAATCATTCTAAACCCTAGTGTTCATCATCATCATATAAAACCCACAACCCACCTTCAAAGTGTTCATGGAATTTCCTGAATTTTTGGTCATGATTTCACATGTAGTTGGCTAGATTTCACTTCTAGACACCATATCAACTCTAATCTAACCACATAACACACATGCAACATCTAATTTCAGATTGTCCAAAATCATGAGAAATTCAAGTTGAGAGATTTCATCAGATTTTACATACCTTATAATCCTCTTGCGATGAGGATCACGATTTTAAGCCCTAATTTTGATTTCAACTTGAATTGAGACTTCATTTTGCAGATTTTAGGAAGTTTTAGGGTTTTGAATATGGGGTGTCGCCCCCTGCTCTTTCTTGATCGACCAGACCCTCCTTTTGGGGGTGTTTGGTTTGTTTAATTTGTTTATTAACAATTAAGTTTCAATTGTTACAACTTAAACCCCTCCACTTTGATCAATAATTAATTTAGTTGCTTTTAACCCTACTTAAAGTTATTTCTAGTCTTTTAACTAACTAGGTTAAAAATTTATAGTTAGTAAATTCTCGTTTATGTATACTTCATGATTCTAATATAGAGTTTTATATTTTTCGGGGTGTTACAAGTCCACCCCCCTTAAAAAGGGTTTCGTCCCCGAAACCGAAGTACGTACCAAATAATGTAGGGTGAAGACGTCGCATCTCTTCCTCGGACTCCCATGTAGTGTCCGAACCTTTCCTATGCTCCCATTTGACTTTGACTTGATCAATTTGTTTATTTCGTAAATGTTTGACCTTTCGGTCTAAAATCTCCACCGGTCTCACCGCATAATTCAGACTATTATCCACTTCGATATCATCGTAATGGATATAGGCCGTTTCGTCTGCTAGGCACTTTCTTAATTGTGACACGTGGAACGTGCCATGGATTCCACTTAGTTCCTCCGGTAGTTCAAGGCGGTAAGCTACCTTGCCAACTCTCCCGATAATTTTAAATGGCCCAATAAACCTCGGGCTTAGCTTCCCCCTTTTTCTGAATCTAATAACGCCCTTCCATGGGGAAACTTTTAGCATGACCATGTCACCAACCTGGAATTCGATTGGCCTATTCCTTTTATCAGCATACGCCTTTTGCCTGTCTTGAGCCGCTTTCAAGTGTGCCCGAACTATATCGATCTTTTCATTCGTGGCTCGTACTATATCTTGGTGGGCGAGTTCTCGTGGACCCACTTCACCCCAACATACCGGGGTTCGACACTTCCTACCGTAAAGCATTTCATACGGTGCCATCTTAATACTAGATTGGTAACTGTTGTTATACGAAAACTCGACTAACGGTAGGTGAACATCCCAACTGCCTCCAAAGTCGATTATACACACCCGTAGCATGTCTCCCAATGTTTGTATCGTTCTTTCACTTTGTCCATCCGTTTGAGGATGGTACGCAGTGCTAATGAACAATTTGGTCCCCATTTGCTCTTGGAAATCTCGCCAGAAATTCGAAGTAAACCGGGTATCCCTATCAGACACGATGGACACCGGCACCCCATGACGTGCTATTATTTCATTGGTATAAACTTCTGACATCTTTTCTGATGTATAAGTCTCACGAATCGGAATGAAGTGAGCACTTTTCGTCAATCTATCCACCACTACCCATATGGCATCGAAACCACGATTCGTCTTAGGCAACTTGGTTAACAGATCCATTGTAATATGTTCCCATTTCCAAACCGGAATTTCTAACGGTTGGAGTTTGCCGTATGGTTTCTGGTGCTCCGCCTTGACTTGTAAACATGTCAAGCATTTTTCCACATACTTCGCCACATCCCTCTTCATTCCGGGCCACCAATAATTTTGTTTCAAATCATTGTACGTCTTGGTCGCACCCGGATGAATTGAATAATGGGATTTATGAGCTTCATTAAGTAGAAGCGCCTTCACTCCACAAGTATGTGGAACCCATATCCTTCCGGATCGAGTCTTCAACCCGTTATTTCCATCCGACAAATCTTTCAACTGTCCGATTATTATTTCTTTCTTCCAATTCTCTTCTTTCATTGCTTCTAATTGCGCTTCTCGAATACGTTCAAGTATACCCGAGGTCACCACGAGTTGCATCGATCTTACTCGTATTGGGACATAGTCCGCTTTTCTGCTCAGAGCATCCGCTACCACATTAGCCTTTCCGGGGTGATAATGTATTTCACAATCGTAGTCTTTCACCGTTTCCAGCCATCGCCTTTGTCGCATATTTAACTCCTTCTGATCAAAGAAGTATTTCAAGTTCTTGTGGTCGGTGAATATGGTGCACTTTACCCCATACAAGTAATGCCTCCATATTTTTAATGCAAATACCACCGCAGCCAACTCGAGATCGTGCGTGGGATATTTCTTCTCGTGTATCTTCAATTGTCTCGAGGCATAGGCTATTACCTTGCCCCGTTGCATTAACACGCAACCGAGTCCTGATAGTGAAGCATCCGAATAAACCACCATGTCTTCGACTCCGTCCGGCAATGTCAATACCGGAGCTTGAGTTAACTTTTCTTTTAGCGTTTGAAACGCTTTCTCTTGATCGGCACCCCAAATGAACTTTTCTTTCTTCCGTGTTAGCTTTGTTAGCGGTGACGCAATCTTGGAGAAATCTTGAATGAATCTCCTATAATATCCCGCAAGCCCCAAAAAGCTTCTAATTTCAGAAGGGTTCGTTGGGGGATTCCATTTTGACACAGCCTCTATTTTCGACGGATCCACCAAAACTCCATCGGCACTTATGACATGGCCGAGAAATTGTACCTCTCGTAACCAAAAGGCACATTTAGAGAATTTTGCATATAACTTCTCTCGCCTAAGTGTCTTTAACACTTCTTGTAAGTGGTGTGCGTGTTCAGCTTCACTTTTCGAATACACTAAGATATCATCGATAAACACAATGACCGACTTATCCAACATTGGCTTGCAAACCCGGTTCATGAGGTCCATGAAAGCCGCGGGTGCGTTTGTTAGCCCAAATGACATCACGAGGAATTCGTAATGTCCGTATCTCGTGCGGAAAGCTGTCTTTGGCACATCTTCTTCTTTGACCTTTAGTTGGTGATACCCCGATCTAAGGTCAATTTTTGAAAACCAGTTCGCACCTTGTAGTTGATCGAATAAATCATCTATCCTCGGGAGCGGGTATCGGTTCTTTACCGTGAGTTTGTTTAACTCCCGGTAATCGATACACATGCGCATGCTCCCGTCTTTCTTTCTCACGAACAACACTGGTGCGCCCCAAGGAGACACACTCGGCCTTATGAATCCCTTGTCAAGCAGGTCTTGGATTTGAGACATCAACTCTTGTAATTCCGACGGTGCAAGTCGGTACGGGGCTTTTGCTACGGGTTTCGCGCCCGGAATCAATTCGATCCCAAACTCTATTTCCCGTTCAGGCGGTATCCCCGGTAAATCCTCCGGAAACACATCTTCATAATCTCGTACTACCGGTACATCTCCAATCTTTCGTGATTCTTTTTCGGGCTCATTAGCGTATATCATGAATGCCTTGCATCCTCGCTTCATAAGCTTGTGAGCTTTCAACATTGAGCATACTATGGGGTTGCCTCCTTTTTCGCCATAAATGGTGACGTGTTTTCCGCTCGGAGATGTTAGTTTTATCTCTTTACGAAAACACACTATCTTTGCATGGTGTTGAGATAGCCAATCCATCCCAACGACTACTTGAAATTCTCCCATTGACATCGGGATTAGGTTTATCAAATATTCTTCGTCGTCAATGCTCAGTTTACAGTTTTTACATACATCACAAACAATAAAGCTCTTGTTATTACCTATCTCTACTTCTAAGGGCACAGGTAATTTTGTTAAAACAAATGAAGGATGTCGAATAAATCCATATGAAACAAAGGATTTATTCGCACCCGTATCAAATAACACGCGTGCAGGAATCGAATTTACAGCAAATATACCTGAGACCACGTCAGGTTCAACCTTTGCTTCTGCGGCGGTTAGTTGAAAAGATCTTGCCTTTGCTTTTGGGGCTTCACCTTTCTGGTCCTGCCCCTCCTTCTTTCCAACCAGTTCCGGGCATTCCGACTTTTTGTGACCCGTTCGATAACAATTGTAACAAACCGTCACTTTCTCCAGGCACGATATAGCCACATGTCCCGTTTTTTTACATATGGGACAAGGCTTATCCTTGTAACGACATTCGCCTTTATGACCCTTTCCGCAGATTCTGCAACTTGGCGACCCTCCTTTCGTATCAAATTTCTTTGCGGTTTCGTTTGTTCGTGCCTTCTTAGCAGGGCTTGGGTTTACATCTTGTGCTTTCCGTTCACCCCTTTCAATGCTCTTTTTCAGTTCGATCTCCCTTTCCCGAGCAGCATTTATGATCTCGGTAAGGGTCTCGTATTTGGAAGGGGTGATAAATTCCCTATACTCAGCACTCAACATGTTATGGTAGTAGTATATCTTTTGTTCTTCATTTGTCACTAGATCATCGCAAAACTTCATCTTATCCATAAACGTTGCCGTGATCTTGTCTATGGTCTCACTCTTGTGCCTAAGTTGCATGAACTCCTCCTTGATTTTATTCATAACCGCTTTGGGGCTATGATGCTTAAGAAATGGCGTCTTGAATTCTTCCCAAGTCATGACCTTAGCAGCTTCAATACCGATCTCTCTCTTTTTGTTATCCCACCAATCTTTCGCTTGACTCCTTAGTTGACCCGTACCATAGGCTATGTAGTCATCTTCGTCACAATGGGTCCTCTCGAATACCCCTTCGATATCACTTAGCCATCGTTGGCACACTATTGGGTCAACCTCCCCATTATATATTGGTGGTTTACAAGCCATGAATTCCTTGTATGAACAAGGCTTTTGTCCTCCATGCTTTTCCTTTGCTAAATTTGAATCATCTTCCAATTTCTTGATTCTATCTTCTACTATTGATAAAACTGTGTTTTGAATTTTATAAATAAAGCCCGACAAACTGTTTTCGATCGCCTTTCCAACCTCTTCGGCAATCACTTCTCTCATTTGTTCGGTGACTCTTGGCACCGCATCATCATTACCTCCATCTGCCATCTCTATTTCTGAAATGTTTACATAGGTTGTTAAACATTCCATTTATAACACATGCTTTACTTGTTTTGATTCAATCAAGTTCATAACTTGATTTAATCGTTCTTGCTTTGATTCAATCAAGTTCATAACTTGATTTAATCGTTCTTGTTTTGATTCAATCAAGTTCATAACTTGATTTAATCGTTCTTGCTTTGATTCAATCAAGTTCATAACTTGATTTAATCGTTCTTGTTTTGATTCAATCAAGTTCATAACTTGATTTAATCGTTCTTGCTTTGATTCAATCAAGTTCATAACTTGATTTAATCGTTCTTGTTTTGATTCAATCAAGTTCATAACTTGATTTAATCGTTCTTGTTTTGATTCAATCAAGTTCATAACTTGATTTAATCGTTCTTGCTTTGATTCAATCAAGTTCATAACTTGATTTAATCGTTCTTGCTTTTTGCATTTCTTGTATTTGAATGAGCTTACTCGCTCTTTTCATGCATATTTGTTCGTTTCTCATTCTTTACATAATACATAATTTATTAACAAAAGAAGTTAATTCTTACCGGACGATCAATCAAGCTTGAACCGAACACTTTGTTGACAACCTTAGGCTCTGATTACCAACTTGTAACACCCTTAAATTTTTCACTTGATTTTAATCATAGATTATAATATTTCAAATATAAAATAGTTTAAGTATCATGATTTTTATAAACGAAGTTCATAAATAACATCATACTTTAGTCATCTACTGATTAAGTTAAATCATATCAAAAGTTGTTTAACAAGTATTTACAATCCATACACAAAAGTATTAAAGAGTTAAAACAATGCGGAAGCTTCAAAAGGTAGTGTTCGGTTCTTCATCATTCGCTTGATCGCCATTCGTAAGATCCACTTCATCATCTATGGTCAAAACCGTTAAAACATTAGTTCTGACATTATTATATAACATAATAAACACAAGATCCAACATTTAACTTTGTAATAATAAAATAAAAAAAATAATAAGTTTTTCTGTTTCACCGTAACTTACGGTATCACCGTAAGTTACGGTGGGTTCTGAAATCATCTGGTTCACCGTAAAGCAGGGGCAAACCATCGTAACCACCTGACCTCTACCGTAAGTTACGGTGCTACCGTAACTTACGGTAGTCACTGGAAATTCATGTCTTGTTTGTCTATTTCATTATACTCAACCAAATTCTCGGATTTTGCTTTTCTAACAAACCATTACATTAAATTCTCATGTTTCTAACATGTTATATGTTAACCAATATCAAAGATCAATCCATCATATTCCGAAACATTAACCATGCTTTACTCGATTATTCGACCCGTTGGCTCGTCTAAGGAATCCTCCCATATGACGACTACCAACGAGTTCCAACCAAGTTTGACCAATCATTCAATATAACGACATCTCTGCTTAATTCAAACCATTCTTGTTCTAAAATTCGATTACTTATTATATAATCACCAAAATCTACTAAATGTAACGGGTCAAGTTACATACCTTTAATGCAAGCCCTTCAAACGTGCATCCCCACCGGTTTGCCCGCTAGATGCCCCGGCTTCGTTTCCTATAGAGTTCAATCACTTTATGTTTAGAACTCTATGTTTTACATACATAACGCACATTTTGTCATACTTCATAATTATGCGTTTTTAGCTTAACATTTAAGTTTCAAGCTTTCTTTGAGGCATTTCAACAAACACTATAAGGGCAGAATTCTTACATCTTTCATATTCATGTTTATAGCTTGCTAATTGGTTAACTTAACTTCAATAAAGCCTTCATATAGTATTTAAACATCATACTTTTCTGAAATCACTTTCTAAAATCGAATTACACTAGAACAATCATTCTAAACCCTAGTGTTCATCATCATCATATAAAACCCACAACCCACCTTCAAAGTGTTCATGGAATTTCCTGAATTTTTGGTCATGATTTCACATGTAGTTGGCTAGATTTCACTTCTAGACACCATATCAACTCTAATCTAACCACATAACACACATGCAACATCTAATTTCAGATTGTCCAAAATCATGAGAAATTCAAGTTGAGAGATTTCATCAGATTTTACATACCTTATAATCCTCTTGCGATGAGGATCACGATTTTAAGCCCTAATTTTGATTTCAACTTGAATTGAGACTTCAATTTGCAGATTTTAGGAAGTTTTAGGGTTTTGAATATGGGGTGTCGCCCCCTGCTCTTTCTTGATCGACCAGACCCTCCTTTTGGGGGTGTTTGGTTTGTTTAATTTGTTTATTAACAATTAAGTTTCAATTGTTACAACTTAAACCCCTCCACTTTGATCAATAATTAATTTAGTTGCTTTTAACCCTACTTAAAGTTATTTCTAGTCTTTTAACTAACTAGGTTAAAAATTTATAGTTAGTAAATTCTCGTTTATGTATACTTCATGATTCTAATATAGAGTTTTATATTTTTCGGGGTGTTACAGTACCGGTATTTCGGTTTTACCATATTGGTACCGCTTTGGTGTCATCCATTGTTTTACCTAAAAAAATTTCATGTGCAACCCATCCATCCATTATTAATTGAACTAGAGTAATATATAGAGGAATGTAAACAAAGGGTAAACATATTAAGTAGTCAAAAAAATCAAAAGGTAAACATCCACAGGTTCGACTTTTAACATCCAAATTTCAACATGTCTAAAAAATATCATAATTGATTAAAAATAACCAAACAAAAGAAATTTGATAATGGTTTTTGTAAAACAATGTTCAAGAAAATATAACTTTATAGTGGGATCTAAGATAATAGTAAAATACGTAAAGTCATTATTAAATTCGGTATCAATGCCGGTGTTTACCGAAAAATACCGGTACCGATACCGTTTTTACCGATACCGAATTTTGAAAAATCGATTACCGATACCGGTACCGTTTATGATCGGTACGGTACCGGTACGATACCGGTACGATACCGGTATTTCGGTAAAAAATCTCATCCCTAGTTATAAAAGGGTTATATGGTGTTATATGTTATTCTTAGTGTTTTATATAGATTTGTAGTGTTATACAAAAACCTTCATTCTGCATCCATCACTATATAACACTCTATAAATTTTCAGTCTGCGATCTTCAGAACTAAAAATTGATGAACGAGATGACACAAATTTGTAGATTAATTCTTAATTAGTGTTCCTATAATTAAGGGTGGCGGTTATGGAAGGTTATCAATTAATTAAATCAATAAGAAAATTATTTTTTTACCCTTTTGAATTAATTTAGATTGAGGACACATGTCATCTCCACAATATTTCTCACACTTCTCACACTTTTGAATTAATGTAAAGGATATTCAATCTATGATATGTAAGTTATTAATTATATTTTCATTTGTTATAGTCATTAAAATAGTAAATTATATAAACATCAAAGTAAAAAATTGCACATTTGTCCCAACGGGTATTTTTATGGTATTAACGGGTATACCCGATACCCGCGGGTATGCCTGATACCCGACGGGTAACGGGCCGGGTATGGGACAAAGAATTACAACCGGGTACGGGCCTGAGATTACCAATACCCGGCCCATTACCATTCCTAGCGTGGACTAGGGGTGTTCAAAAAAATCCGAATCCGAAACCGAATCCGAAACATCCGAAAACCCGTATCCGAAATATCCGAAATTTCGGATATCCGAAATTTCGGATAATCCGAAAATCGGATAATCCGAAAATTCGGGTTCGGATTCGGATGTTAGTTTTACAGATTTTCGGATATTCGGATTATCCGAATCCAAAATCTTAAAAAATAATAAAAATAGATATATTTTAATATATCATATATATCACGATTTTCTAATTCAAAACTCAATAACAAAACAATTAAAACACATCCCACGCGCATTCAGTTCAGTCATTCACATTTCACACTTAGAGAAACTAGGGTTTCTCTTTGGATCTCAAACCTCAGCGCCGCATCCTCTTCCCTGCGGGCTGCGACAGTGCGACATCGACCCTCTCCGATCCGGCAAGCATCCTCTCCCTCGTCATCTGTCTCGGTGTCTCCGGTGACAATCGATTTCTCAAACTTCAGCGCCGCATCTGTCTCGTCATCTGCGGGTTCGGTTCGACTTTCTCCTCTTTAAATCCTGTATCTAACTGATAATTTTCGGATGTTTTGAGATGTATCTAACTGATAATCGATTTGTAGATACTTGGATATTGTTTGCTTTTTGAGTTCACATCTTCATCAGATCTTCAAAAGGTAATAGATATTAGTTTTCATTAATGTATTAGATATTTGGATCTACTGATTTTTTTTTCCAGATTTGATTGTTGAATTGTTGTTATGTTTTTCTTGTACAGTTACTTATTCCAATGGATAATCTTAATGAAACTAATTCAGATTATGAAGATGTGAATATTTTGTGGTGGTTTGAACTTTGAATATTTTGTTGTTATGTTTTTCTTGTACAGTTACCTATTCCAATGGATAATCTTTGGATTGTTTTGAATATTTTGTGGTGGTTTGAACTTTGAATTTATTATCAGTTGTTTAGTTTTGCTTTAGTTAGAAAACAATTTTTCTGTTTTTTTTTTTCAAGTTTGGATACCCGTTTAGATATCCGAACCCGAATCCGAAATTTCGGATATCCGAAATTTCGGATTCGGGTTCGGATGTCAATATTTCACTATCCGAAATTTCGGATATCCGATTTTCGGATATCCGAAAACCGGATTATCCGATCTTGAACACCCCTAGCGTGGACTGACTTCCACGTCAGTTTACTACGCCTACTCTGTATAGTGTAAGAGCATTCACATCCATCCCAAAATTTTCACCCTAAATTACACTAAAAAACACTACATTTTCTCTCTCATTTTCAATTAAATAATATTTTTTATACCTTTATTATTACGTTTTTTCTCTCCTCCACTCACAACTACGTTTAAAATATATTAAAAAAATTATAGGGGGTGAACAGTAACATTTTCTCTCTCCTTCACTCACAACCATTTTTTTATACTTTTTATATTTTAAAAACACCATGTACAAAATTTGATTCTATGGATGTGATTGCTCTAAGAGGTAAGTCCTAAGTGATGATATAGATATAGGAGTATGTTAGAGTGATGTTAATCAGTAATCTTTACCCAAAAAATTAAAACTTTACCAAAAAAAAAAATCAGTAATAATAAAAATAATATAAATATAAAATAACATACACCAAACTTAGAGTGGCTACATTTAGTGTCTCCTTTGTAGTTAGAAGGGATGTGATACATCTCTACTTCTTTATTTTTTTTTTTGTAAGAGGCGGGTACTACAACAAACAATAGGGCCGCAATTATCAGTCGACATGATAGTCCCTTAACCCCACTCCGGCCAGTGTGGTGTCTTAACCGTGCCCACGGCCTGGCATCAGAGTTTGGCATGGCTCTCCACGAGAAATTTCCAGCCCCCAGTGCCCCCGTTGCCGGGACTGGTAGTTGCACCCTCCACAAGAGCCGAGGCTCTCTGGAGTAAATGCACTGTACTAGAAACTCGTATTGGGATCAGGAGTCGAACCGGTGACCCGGCCCATACCCCATCATTTCCTCTTCCCCCAAATGCTTTATTTGGTTGAGGCGAGTGAGATTTGACTAAAATGAATAGTCTATGTGCTACGAATCTATTCGAGAGCATGTATACACATCAAAATTCATGTGACAAAAGAAATGTTTCATTTATCACTAAAATGTCATGGGCAATAACTTATTTTATCTCTACTACGTAATATTTAGTCACACCTCAAACTTTTTCACATGCAGAATTTCTAATAAAAACATATTTTCTTTTGACCTATCGTATAACGAAAATGTATAATCACATTGTTAAAGTTCGATAGCGGGTACATCTTGGCACACGCATAATTACAAACAACTCAATGCATGTAAATTGAGGTCCGGCCCAAGGGTCATCTAAGTGAAGCAAGTGCTTTAGGCCTCAAATACTTTTGGGCCTCCGTTTGATAAAAAAATAAACCTATATATTGATTTAATGTGGATATTAATATATAACTAGTTTATATTGACGTCGTGCGTTGCTGTGAAACCGAGCAAATGATAATGTAAAACAAACGTGATTTGAAAATAAAGCATATTGTTTCTTAAGCCAAACCATTAGAACGGCTTAGTTTATCATCGTACCATTTTATGATACCAAATAAATACTTTATTTTGAGTATTACTTCGTTTTTAACAAAAGGTATAACGGAATGTCGGGGAAAAAATCAAGCACAACTATTTACTTAAGTTTTTAGAAAAAAAAAGTTATAAACGTAAATTATTGAAGAAGTATCAAATTAGTCGATAAATTAATACATGTTATAAAAAAGAAAATAATTAAAAATATGTTATTAAAAGTAAGTAAACTATTATAATATACTAAATAAAAGAATAATGAAAAGCTATATATTATTATAAAAATAAAATTACTATTCCTCATACTTTATCATCAATATATATATATATAACTAGTTGGATGCCCCGCCCGCGTTGCGGGGCGTCAAGCCGAAAATTTCTTAGTTTCATAACATGCACGCATGTATTTTAGTTACTTATACATACTACTTATAACACGATCTATAAAAAAATCGAGTCAACAAATTAAACAAAAAAAAAACCTAAAACGATGGCAAACCTTTAATTTTGAGTTGGGGGCAAAATAGTAATTTGTCAGAACCAATGAGCGAGTGCTAAACACCTGCTTGACACAAAAGTTAAATTGAGTCAACGAAGTAAAATAAAAATTACTATAGTTTTGCAAAAAAAAAAAAAAAAAAAAAAAAAAAACTAAAGCAATGGCAAGACTACAAATTTTAACTGGGGGCAAAATCGTAATTTTTTTAGCTGAGGGCAAACTCATAATTTTAAGCTGAGGGTAAATTCGTAACTTTAAGCTAGGGGAAAAAGCATAATTTTATTTTGAACTGGGGCAAAATAATAGTTTTGAACTAAAGGCAAAATTGTAATTTTGAACTAAGGGCAAAATCGTAATTTTGAACTTATGACGCAATCGTAATTTTTGAAAAGGGGGCAAAATCATATTTTTGAACTGAGTGAAAATCGTAATTTTTCGATAGAGAGAAAAAACTAAAACGATGGGAAGACTACAAATTTTAGCTGAGGCAAAATCGTAATTTTTTAAATGAGGGAAAACTCATAATTTTAAACTAAGGCAAACTCGTAATTTTTAGCTAGGTCAAAACCATAATTTTATTTTGAACTGAGGCAAAATTATAGTTTTGAACTAAGGGCAAAATCGTAATTTTGAGATGGGGTATTGGCATAAATTTATTTTGAAATGAAAGCAAAATCGTAATTTTGCACTTAGGGTGAAATTGTAATTTTTGAAGAAGGGGCAAAATCATATTTTTGAACAAAGGGCAAAATCGTAACTTTGAGCTAGGGGCAAAAACATAATATTATTTGAAACTAGGGGCAAGACGGTACTATTAAACTATAGATAAAATCGTAAATTGATTAGACCAATAAGATTATTTATTCATATTAAAACTTAAAATAAAAATAAATAAAAAAGGGCCACCGCCCTTTTCCACCAATTGGAGGGTGGAACTATTACCGCAAAGCTTCTTTGTATATGTAGGTAACTAGTTGGTGCCCCGCCCGCGTTGCGGGGCGATGACAGAATAATGAGCGAGTGTTAGTCAGCTCATTGACACGAAAAACGATTAATTCGAGTCAACCAATTAAAACAAAACACTTTTATAGTTTTGATAAAAAAAAACTAAAACAATGGCGATATTTTAATTTTTAACTGAGGGAAAGTTGTATTTTTTGACTGGGGTAAAATCGTAATTTGACAAAAGCTAAAGTAATGACAGTACTGCAAATTTGAGCCTGGGGCAAAATTGTAAATTTTCACAGGGGCAAATTCGTAATTATGAACTTGGGGGTAATAACGTAATATAAATTTGAACTAAGGGCACAATCATAATTTTAAGCTTGAGGCAAAAGCACAATTTTATTTTGAACCGAGGGAAAAATCGTAATTTTAAGCTGGGGGCAAAAACATAATTTTATTTTTAACTGGGGAAAAACGTAATTTTGAATTGAGGGCGAAATCACAGTTTTTAAACCGGGAAAATCACATTTTTAAACAGAGGAAAAAATCGTAATTTTTAAGTGGGGGCAAAAACAAAATTTTATTTTGAACTGGGGGCTAAAAGGTAATTCTGAGCTGAGGGCAAAACCACAATTTTATTTTGAATGGAGAGAAAAATCGTAATTTTGAGCTGGGGACAAAAGCGTAATTTTATTTTGAGCTGGGGGCAAAAACGTAATTTTAGAGAGAGACAAAAACGTGATTTTAGAATGGATATAAAATAATAAACTGGTTGGTCCAATGGGAGAGTGCCAGGAAAAGGCGTAATTTTGAATTGAGGGCAATATCGTAATTTTGAGATGGGGACAAAAAAACGTAATTTTATTTTGAGCTGGAGGCGAAAACGTAATTTTATTTTGAGCTGGGGAAAAAAACGTAATTTTAAAATGGATATAAAACAATAAACGTGTTGGTCCAATGAGGGAGTGCCAAGCAGCTGCTTGGCACTATTCCCCCATTTGGTTTTTGTATATGTAGGAAACTAGTCTAAGTACCCGTGTGTTACACGGGTGGACCAACAATAATTAATATTATGCAACACCATCTAAGTAAACATCTTAATTAAATAAACGTTGAACTACAAACATCTTTATCAACATTACACGTAATTGAAAACAAACAAAGAAGACAAAGTTCACAATTTGTTAAACACTTCCTTATAAACGACATTTGATGTTTTATCGGTAGGTTTGCCGTCCTTGTCTAATATAAGCAATTTGTCTCCGTCTCTGGATTTTACCCTTGATAAAGCCACATACAACTGACCATGCGTAAAAACAGGTTGTCTCAAGTACAGACCAACCCTTGATAGCGACTGCCCTTGACTTTTGTTGATAGTCATCGCAAAACACACAGCTATCGGAAATTGCCTCCTTTGAAACGCAAAAGGAATCTTTTTGTCTGAAGGTGTCAAATTAAGTCTCGGTATGTAGGTGCGAGTGCCGATATTTCCTCCAGATATGATTTCTGCTTCTATGACACGGTTGTATAATCTTTTTATCTGTAACCTCGTACCGTTGCATAAACCATTTTGTTGGTCAATGTTACGTAATAGCATTACTGGCACACCAACTTTGAGTACTAACATGTGATTAGGCAAACCTGATACTTTAAGACCATTCAACACATTTGGTGAGTATAGTTTTAGCTGTGTTGAATTAGGATTCTCAGTCTGACAAAGACTATCGGAGCTTAGATACTCTCTTTCTTCGCCTGGGAATAACGCTAACAACCTGTCATTTATCTCATGCACAACCTCGTTCTTAGGCGCAAGTATAGCCCTCTCGCTAAAGTAGTTATGGTTGTTGTAGTTATCTAAAATTGAAGGATAAACGAAATCAATTAAAGATGAAATGGGATCAGAGGTGTCCTTAATTAGAAGATCCGGTGGTATTTCAATTGATGCTTCCCCGTCATTAGGACAACAAACATTTCCCTCACCCAAATCCAAAAGCCACTTGGCAAAATTATTGATTTCTTCAATATCAGATGTAGAGCGTCCAATGGTTAATCTCATGTTTTTTGTTAGCCTTAGCAACTTGCATTTACTCCACAAATATGACGAACATAGCGAGGCATTCACTATCTCTTGTCTTCCACCATTGGGGACAACAGGAAGAATTTGTCTAAAATCACCACCAAAAACAATAACCTTACCTCCAAATGATATTTCAGAACCTATGGAAGTGTCCATATTGAATATGTCATTCATCGTTCTATCCAAAGCTTCAAAGGCATGCTTATGAACCATTGGGGCTTCATCCCATATAATTAACTTGGTTTCACGTAGTAATCTAGCTGTGTCACTGTCTGCTTTTATATGACAAACTGAATCCTCAGTAAGATTTAAAGGAATATGAAACCGGGAGTGTGCAGTCCTGCCACCAGTCAGTCGCAACGATGCAATTCCACTTGATAATTGTCGCCGACAATGTCTTCTATAAGAAGGTTTTACCGGTTCCACCATATCCATAGACAAAGAATACACCACCTGTGTCACCGTCAACGGATTTCAGTATTTCTTCAAAAACAGACCGTTGTTCATCGTTTAGCATACTCATTTGGCTTTCGTACTCGTTTCCACGATCTAATTGGGTGTAACAACGCTCCTCATATATCAGGCGATTTTGTGAATCAGCTAAAGACGCTTCATCAGGATATGGCATTGTTAAAAACCTTCGTAGAGATGAGTTATTCTGAACTAAAAATTTTTCTATTTCGCCCAGAGCATAGTTTTTAAGGTGGTCCTCAGGAACTGACAAAGTTGTAAAATGTGAAATCAAGTTAATATAATTAATTACAAACATTAATTAAATTATAAAAACAGACTAAACAACTATTGTATCATAACAAATGACTTTAAAGTAACAGTAACATAACCAAATTGTAAGAAAATATAATTAAAAAAAAGTTACCTTCAGATCGATGAAATTTTCTTAATCTGTAAATAAAGTCATCCGTCATATATTTCCACGTGCTTTCCCATACCACCTCAGGTCTAGACAGAGTATTTGATAACAACATCATTGCAAACAAAACACGAATATACGAACATGTTGCTGTTTCATTTGCTTCCTTGATTGCTTCAATGTACTCCGTGTCATCGTCCAAAAGACCAAGTGCGTAACACGCATCTCTAAAGGTATCGTGTACATGACCATTAACGGTTCTAATGTCATCAAACGATTTTGGCCCTTTGACTTTATTAAGAAGAATCCTTAAAAAATATGCTTCACCAAAAGAAGGGGGTACAGAGTGAATTCTGCCAATCGCTTTTCCTTTTTGTCTAGGTTCCCAGCAACGATTTTCAATCTTCCATACATAAAAAATTGGAAACTGAACATAAGTAAGGGTACGGGCCACTGTGTCATTCGGGTCTTTGTTACGTTCCATCCAAGACAAAAACATTGACGCTTTGACAGATGGTTTGTTAAGGACGAAATTTATATCTTCATCAGGATCAAAAACGACATTTTGTTGTCCAGGAAGATGGAAAGGTAACCTTGTAACAGAAGGATACCTATAGTGTACTTCATTAGAGAATATCCTCCAAGATGCCTCACAAGCTGAGATGTACCTACAATCATAATACTCTTTTATCTCATCTTTTGATGGTTCTTTGTTTTGGTTATCCCCTTGCATAACAACAACAGTTGCTCTATCAGGTCCTTTGTTGATGTATTTAAACAAATATTTGATAGACCCAGCTTGATTGCACCACTCAACATTTATGTGCGCCTGATACCTTTTCAACAGCTTTTTGTTGTATGGTACAACACTTCTATTATCTAGCTCAATGCGGTTCTTTATAACTGTTTCACCATCGTTTCTTCTTCTGTACACTGGGAATCCATTTGAATCTAATGTCGTATGATCTTGAAACTTTTTGGAAAGCCTTTCGAACATTTTCTATCAACCATACATGGACAGCTTAGGTTAGCAAGACCACATGGACCATGAATCATATAGTCTTTCACAAGTGTGTATAACTCCGGGTCCTTATTTCTGTTTGGAATCTCAGCACATATAAATGCATCAACATGGTCCACTGTAGGAAGTTTATATTCATCCTCCATGAATAGGCATAAGTGTGCATGAGGCAATCCACGTTTTTGAAACTTGATAGTGTAAACAACTACATAAAAAAAGGAAAAAAATAATATAAGTTTAAAAATGATAGCCAATAGTTTAATTTAAACAATATATATAGATAAAATAACCTGCGGCAGCTTTTCCCAATAGATGGTGTTCCTTTAAGTCTTTGCAAATAGCATCCAATTTCAACTTAAATAATCTTGACAGAATATCTGGTCTATCTTCAGGTTTAAGTGTGGTGTCTCTAAGAAACCTTGTTACCTCCGGCCATTTTGGGTTGCATGTGATGGTTATAAAAAGTCGGGATAACCAAAACACTTGCATAGAGACATGGCATCTAAATAGTTTTGCATCATATATCTAGCACCGCCGGTAAATGAAGACGGCAACATCACACTTTTACCAGCCTTAGATATATCTTGTTGACCGTTATTTCTTAACTTTTGAAGACTATCATATGTATCTGATCTAAGATTCTTTTGCTGATGACGTATATAGTTGAGTCTCTCAGTCTCAATCATCGTATATGCATCAACCAAGAATTGTTGAAATAGTCTCCTTGAATTAAGAATCAATGAAAATTGATTAATCCTATCTTGAACACGATACGCAAAGAATTCTCTCATAGTACAATTTGGCCGCTTCTTATTGGTAACATCTAGGACACCTCTATGAGGGATGTCAACTCTATAACCATCATCCCCAAAAGGGAACAAAATCGGGTATTGAAGAGCAAGATAAGAAGGATGCAATTCACTTATTCGTTTTAGATCACCTGTTTGGGTTTCCACAACAATATCTCTACTGTCAATTGCGCTGTCAAGATCTCCAACTATAAGAGCAGCGACCTCGCCAGCCGTTGGTAGGTTATATGTCCTACCATCTTTCTCCCTTCTTCCAATAAGGCGTAACTTTAGAGATAGTTGCGGGTTATTTTGAAAAGAATCCCTGACCATTCTGTAACTTTTAACCAGCTAATTGTGTGTGTCTAAATCATCCTTTATATGTTCAATCAATTGACGATCAAGGGCGGCGGTAGACGACGAAGATGCATCCTTTGAGGAACTGTGTACATAAATAAGTTGTTGTGAACAAATAATTTATGTAGATGAGAAGGGATTTTAATATAAAGTAACATTAATAATAAAAAAATAATATTTTTTATTAATTACCTAAATATGGATTGCCTATTTGAAAGTTCGTTCTCAGTATCGTATATGTAGAGCTGACAAAATTTAGGTTTTGATCCGTTTTCTGGCAAGAGACTCCCAATGGTATGATAGTTTTCACCACTGATTCGGTAGCAAAAGGGGGCATTACCTCTATTAACAGTCGGATCAACCTTACCACCCATTGAAGTAAAAGCAAACATAGAGTTATAACGTCGAATGTTCTTCAAAAAGTGCTTGCTTTCTTTATCAACGCACCGAAAAAGTTTTTCATAATTTGGCCATGTGTCTTTATAATCCGGAAGCTCAACCTTGTTGTATCCACAACATAAGGAATATGACGTTTTTCCATCCTCGTGTTTACCCCTGCCTTTTTCTGAATCCCATAACTTTGCATTACATACGTCACATGTAATACACTGGTCACCATGGTCCAAATATTCTGTTTAGTTGGTTAGGCGTAACAGTAAAATAAGTTAGTTATATCGTTAAGGAATCTTGAAAAAAAATCGTTAAATAACTTGAAAAAGAAATAATACCAAACTACCTTGTGAGACACCTTTGTATGGATCTTCAACTATAGTTTCTTCTGTAGACAAATCAGTCATTGGTATAGGAGAGGTAACTCGTGCTTTGCGTACTAATTTACAATTTCTCGGAGATAGTCTTAGTAAAGTAGAATTTTCAAGAATAGGTGATATACTATTCGTTGCCGTGAGGTTTGAAGATAAAGAAAAGCGAACAATATTTGTATGAGGAGCAGAGTTACTTCTAACAGAACCAACATTACCTAAAAAATATAATATAAAAACCAAAGTGATTTATATGTTAGCAATAAAAAAAATATACTAAACATCATCAATTGATTGAATATTGGAAAAAATTTACTTGTAGGTAAAACCGAGGGGGTACGTGTAACATTGTGCGTGTTGGGGTCTATGGATTTGGGATCAGCAGACGAAGATAAATTTTGTTTGGAGATTGATCCGCCTGGTGTGATAGATCTTTTATTACTCAAATATAGCTTCCTTAATCTACGTCTCTCTGTAACATCATTTGCATAACGTGTCGTATTAAAAAAATGGGATAATATGAACAAACAACAATAAATAAGCTAATGTTTACTGTTTACACAAAATCGTATATGACAATTAAAAGCACTTATTTAGTTTTACCTGCACATGTAATCGGCCCCTCAGTTGTAGCATTGCATGTGTTGTACGGAGTGGACGTCAAAGTGGTATTTGGTGTTAAATTACTTGCGGATTCCGATGCAACTCGTTTAAAATTAGAGCGTTTACTATCCAAATATAGTTTTCTTAGTTTACGCCTCCTTTTGTACTCTTCTTGGGTAACAATTGGTATAACAACTGTCAAACGACCAATACAATGAAGAATTCTAATACTAAAAAATCTCACATTAAGTAGTAATGTTATGAGTTTAAATGTATGCTAAGAAAAAAAATGCTAAAATAATAAGATACCGGAAAGTCATATCGTTTGAAATATTGGTAAGCGGTGCTGGGTAGGAAAGATCTGAGATAATACAAATTAAATGTAACCATTAATTAGTGAATCGCTAAACTATAAATTACTTGTTTTATTTAATTATAAAATAATCTGTTATAATTATTATTTTTTATTATAAAACAACAGGTTTTATATGTAGAATGTAATTACATTTAGTAAACAAATAGATTTTATAGTGTATAGATATAACTTTATAAAAATTAAGTAAACAAAGGGATTATTTATGTAAATCAAATAAAGTAAAAATTGTCTTTATGAATATAATATACATATCAGATATCTCTACAGTGATTCTTATCTCTTTGTAGATTGCCCCTCTATATGAGACAAAGTTTCAAACTTCATACGCATACAATCAGTATCTCTGGTTCGGCATTCACATTATCGACAAACAAAGAGAAATCACTACCAGGTACGATTCCAACTAATGTTCTCACATAACCTAGATCTTTAATTGCATTAGTCTTACATATTTGCGATCTCAATTTGGGAGTTTTTCCTTAATCGACATGTTCAGTGATAATCAACATCGAGTATTTATCACAATAATTATATGTAGTCAATGGCGGGTTCTTCAAATGAGCGAAAGAAAGAAAAGAAAGAAAAGGAAGTGATAGTGCTAACGGATTCGGACTCAGACTACTTTTTCACTTCGGAAGAATTTGACTGAAACGAACCAGAACCAAATATCATTTTTATGCCGTCCGGATTATGTTTTGTAAGTCGTTAGCTAGATTCTTTGTATAATAAGTTAACTGTTGGTGTTCTATGGCGTCATTAGTTTGTTTGTCATTACAGTCTGAATAATGTTTTGGCATTTTTAGCGGATAGCGGTAAAGGTCGCAAAAGCCATGGGAATCGATCGCTGCCTAAAGGTAACAATAAAAAATAGGCGTGGTGTCGAAACCACCTTGAACGTCACGGCTGAACCAAAAAGAGGAAAAAAGAAAAACAGGTATAGTGTATTGGGATAGCCAGCATGGGTTCGTGAAAACAACATCAAGAAGGGTTATCTTTGCGTTTTAGAGTGGTATCCGGATATGCCTACGCTCTTTCTTAGGGATGTAATCGAAGAATAATTGTGTTAGTATCATAGATCAACCGTTCAACCATTTTATATGGTAATTTTGGCTAACAAACGGTTTTGGCAAAAAGTAGATAAGTATGTAGATATGGTTTTTGTGGACCCTGTTTAAGTATTTTGGTTTATGTTTGTTTGGGACCCTTCATATGTAAGTAATATATTATACTTTTAGTGGCTTCTACATAATGTGTGGTTGTTTGTTACCCTGATAAATAATTAGACTTCAGCCTCACTACTTGATTTTGAATGGTCATCTCCCAAATAGGAGGTCACTTTACAATTATCAGTATAGTTACCTGTTGGAATACTACTTAACAACCTGTTCGTTGCACAATTTGAATGTACATGCAGATTATGAGATTTCTGAGTATCCAAGTATAATTTTCGTTTTCTACGTCTATCTTTTGCTTCATTTTGCGTGCTGTCCGGAGTAGAAACTGTAAACGTTAAGAACCGTTGAATGCATGTTAGATCTACAACAGTTAATTAAATAAAATACTTTTACATATACATCTATAATGTATATATATATATTATAGATCTATAACAAAAAAAAGATTGGTTAATATAATACCATTGGTAATATCTGAAAACGGGATCCTTGACGTGGAGCCGGCAACATCTGTAAATAAAACATACATAAAATAGTAGTTTATAAACACGTCACATTAACAGTTAATAAAAGACTATATTTCGTTGACCAAAATACCACTTCATATAAAGGACCCTGTTTACATATTTTGGTTTACGTTTGTTTGGGACCCTTCATATGTAAGTAATATATTATACATTTAGTGGCTTCTACATAATGTGTTGTTGTTTGTTACCCTGCTAAATAATTAGACTTCAGCCTCACTACTTGATTTTGAATGTTCATCTCCCAAATAGGACGTCACTTTACGATTATCAGTATAGTTACCTGTTGGAATACTACTTGACAATATGTTCGTTGCACAATTTGAATGTACATGCAGATTATGATATTTCCGAGTATCCAAGTATAATTTTCGTTTTCTACGTCTATCTTTTGCCTCATTTTGCGTGCTGTCCGGAGTAGAAACTGTAAACGTTAAGAACCGTTGAAATCATGTTATATCTACAACAGTTAATTAAATAAAATACTTTTACATATACATCTATAATGTGTATATATATATTATAGATCTATAACAAAAAAGATTGGTTAATATAATACCATTCGTATTATCTGAAAATGGAATCCTTGACATGGGGCCGGCAAGATCTGTAAGTAAAACATACATAAAATAGTAGTTTGTAAACACGTCACATTAACAGTTACTTAATAAAAGACTATATTTCGTTGACCAAAATTGTTACCTTTTGAAGTATCTAAATTCCATTGATCATTGCATGAAGACGAAGGTTGATGCTTTGATCTTTTAGACATGGCTTTCACATTGAAAAATTATAGATTCATCAATTACACCATTAAATACATGTTCGTATGATTGACAATAAACGTCTTTATACAATTTTCATTGTGCGACTCATTGAATAAAGAGTAGATTCCATAATTACTTATTATACAAATCAATAAAATAATATGCAAAAGAAACATCATCCATAGAAGAATCAGCAAGATTAGTTTTCGGTTTTGAGAATTAGTCAACTCTCGAGAATGCGTTAATGCAAAGAGATGTGTACACAATTCATGACGCTATTGTTTACACACACATTTCAAACGACCAACTGCCTTTGTTGGGAGTCTGGACACAATTTCATTAACTACCATTTCAAATCCTAAACCTTCCATGAAATGAACTACATTTCAAAAACATAAATTAGATTTAAATTATATTGCAAGCATAAAATAGGTCGTATGCATAGGTTTATGATTTCAATGAGTAGTTGAAAGACAACAATAAAGTTGTAACATAATAGACAAACTAAACAGCTCAGTTAGTAACTAAGATCTGTAGAAAACCAATTCATGAAAACTAATCAATTTTGTATTTTAAGCACGAATGAAAAAACAACGTAAGAGAAACAAAACACAACAACCAAAGAATCAACTAACCGAATTGAATTGTTGATGAATATGAGATCGTAGTAGATGGAATGACTTGAGAGCTTTTCTCTTGCAAACTTATGTAGAATATGACTACTTATAAACAATTGTTGTAGTGAAAGTATTTTAAGAAAGTATGTTAAATATTATGGAAATATTATTTGCTTTATCATATTAAATTCCTTCATAACAATCTTGTAATTTAAATTTCTTACCAAAAATATGGTTTTACGTTTTGGTATGATATAAATGATTTGATTGTAAGTCAACACCATGTTTGGTTATTTTTAGTATAAACATATTACTTAAAGTGTATTATTCTATATACAAAATTATATTGATATATATATATATATAATTATATACACATATTTACATATATATACGTATATCACTAAATATTGTAAATGGTTAAAATTGCCATATACGTTAGATAGACTATACAATCCGTAAACGAAACACAAGTAACATCCAAGTATAAAAAAGATTGTAAATAATAAATTGTTTAATGTTGATTACAGTTAATCAAAAAAGGAAACCAAAAGTGATAAAAAAAATCCAAAAAACAAAATTTGAATGAATAAGACAGACCAACGATTGTGTTCACATCATACAAATACATGAAATGCATGTTCGAGTTTTATAGCCAATAGCGTATGCTTAAGGAATGTGAGGGTTGATGACGATGAACGTCAAGTCTGTCGACCTCAAAATGTTTCCTACAAAATAAAAAACAAACATGGTTTTATATAGGTGTATATGCATATAGATGTTACAAAAATTTTTACAACTTATTTATGAAAAAGGTAAAAAAAAAAAGTAAAAAAAACCATATAATAGAACAACCTACTTGATTCACATCTAACCAACTTTACACGAGCGGCATATATAATAGGCTTTTTCGTTATTTTCAAGCAAGTACTAACATATGGGATATCTTTGCTCTCATACAACTACATTTCTATCACATGTCCACTTTCACATTTAAAATATAAAACATGAATATACACATTACAATATTATTTCAGACGTACCTACAATGTACTTTTGATGTCTTCGATCATGAGATAACATATAGATGGAAGGAGTCGAAAGGTATAACATAAATCCTCTAGGAGGATCTATGATAAAGGGTGTTAGCTTTGAAATCTCATGAAAGACAATCTTATGTTGTGTTGAAATAATGATGTAACATTCATATGTCGGATACTCGTAGCCATTGAAATCTTTAATGAGGACATGAGACAAAGAATACACAACACCGACCATTTTACCAAACGGGTGTAAGCTAATCAAATTGTTAGGAACAATTGTTGCAATCTTTTGTCTCTACAATATCACATCAACAATCGCGACATTTATAAATATTAAAAGACGTTCAAATGATTTAAAAGTGATTCCTAATCTCATTAGCAAGGGTAACTTACTTGTTGATCAAGTAGTACTATTAACAGCAAGTTTTTGTCTTTGTCATGCCAAACAAAATCAATGGTCACAAATATAATAGAGTACCATACACCATATTCCTTCAAATCGGAAAACAGGTCAACGGTGTGATATTTTGGCATGTCCTACAAATAAACCATAAAAAATGGTCGGTAATATACATACAATCTATACATAAAAAAGAACATCTCTTATTCATTTCAATTGTTCATAACAATAAAGAGCTTAGCTTCGAACACAAAAAAACAAAACATTAAAACGTCTGTAATGAGACTAATAAAAACAAAACATTAAAATTAAAAGCAAATGAGATGCTCATTATTTGTTTGTTATCAGCAACTACTCTTCAACATTCGGAACCAAACGACGAACGGTCACATCAAGATCAACACCGTCTTCTACCTCAACGCCACATTTTTTTGGTTTGGAAGACGATTGCGAAGAAATCCCATCATACTCATAAACGCTATCCAAATTTCGCTTTAACTCCTTTTCCATGCGCATAAGAGAGGTATTGTCCCCATCCAACATGTTTGTTGTAAAAACGCTTTTGGACACATTAGATATTGGGGTTACATCATCACCAGTACGGGAAACAGAATCCTACAAAGTAACATAAATACTTGAAATGCATATACAATTTATAGAAAAGAGTATTTTTTTTATAACAGATGATTTGATAAACTGTATACCTTGGCGAGATCCTCATTTATTGGGTCTATATCAGGCAAACCACAATCTTCACGGTCTTCATCAGCAGGCTGTGATTGTTTCCAAACAAAGTACGTATAAAAGATAAAAAAATTATAACATATAGACGACTAAGTATTTTTTAACCTTATCCTACCTGGAATACATCAAAATTCCTATCCAGCTCTGAGATCACGGTTGTTGTAACACCTTGAAAATTCACGTCCCATAATGTGTAGACACGTGTCATATGTTTAAACGTGTGAAAGAATGGTATAAAGGGACTAAAGTTGACAAACTTGAAAAGTATATGAAAAATACGAGTTCAAAATGTCAACAGTGAATAAATATACTTCATAATAACCCTACATGATGTTTATACCATCACACGAATAAATCATGGATCATACGAAGCTAAAAGTGAGAGATTACAAACTACAGGGGTTAAATGTGTCAACATGTTTAAGTTATACCTCTGAGGGACCTTTTGACAAACCCGAAGCTTTGTAACGGTTAATTATGCTCACTAGAATGCACGATATAAATTTCATAAAGTTTCGTTATCGTATGAGAAAGTTAAGATCAAATCCGTATGCGAGGGGTAAAGCGTTAACGTTGAAAGTTATGACTTTTCGGGTTAACCGGAAATGTCCAGGGACTTGGCAAAGTGGGTATAAGTCCTAAAGCCTTTGTAGGTAAATAAGAAGGGGTCAAATTGCAAGAAATAAGTCGGTTGCCCTTTCGAATGCTTGAAAGGCCAAGCTTTTGCATTCTGCCTATTTGTTGCGCACCGCAACCAATATTTGTTACGGTGCGCAAGCATGTTGCCAGCGACAGAAAGTTGCTGTTTGCTGTTTTAAACGTATTCTTAACCTTTTAAACGGTTTTCCTCATATTCCTTGGCCCCTAAACAACCCCTAAACACTTAGGGACACTTGTTAATCAGTTGTGGGCACTTATAGACTTGTGTGTCAACTTCTTATGGTGATTACATTCACTATATAAGGCCATGAGTTGCAACTCATTCCCCACACCTTCATTCTGCAATTGAGGAGCCTTCTGGAGCTTCAAAGCAGACCCAAGTCCTTTCTAATCAAGCTTAGGACTTCAGTAAGTTTGCTAATCCTTTCTTAATTAAGTTTTAGCTTAAAAGTCAAACCGTCGTAATTAACGGTTGACTTTAAGATTAATCACTAATGGTCCAGTGATTAGTCGAAGTGAAAGTAGTTATAAGTTGGTAATTAAGTGGGTAATAAACCCTCAAAAGGGTTCCCCCTGATTCCCACTCTAACTAGGTCAACTGTCGGGTCAAACTTAATCCGAAAAAGTCAACAGAAGCATAAAACGTATAATTAGCCATCTAGAAGGCGTGCAACCTGTTTGATCATTATTATAACTTAGTAATTAGTGTAAGAACATGTCTAAACATGTTCAACCCGACAATTTTATGTTTAGACCCGGTTCGGAACCGAAAGTCGCAAAGCTTTGACTTTTGCTTTGACTTCAGTTCTGACCCGCTTTAGTATGATTTGGAAATGCCTTAGAGCTTCCTTAGGACCAGGCTACATGTTAGCATAACCCTCTGTGGTTGGTTCATTGATTGACCCATTCGTTTACGCGTTTCCGTTAATTGCTCATATGTTGACCATTATGCCCTTTTCACCTTAAGATGTGATTTTTGAAAAAGTAAAAGAGTAGAAGCCTTAATTACTGATATATAGACTTGTATGCAAAGTTTGACATCAGTTTGAGGTGTAGAATAAGAGTTATGCTCGTTAGCGTAAAATTAAAGCTTTATGTTAATAAAACGGCATAATTAGCGTATAGCCTAGTTAAGCCCACTTTTTGATACCAAATATTTTACCCACTGATGTAATATATTATTTTGGGATTTTTAAAGATTTTTAATAAATTTTAGGCTGAGCATAACTTATAGTCGTAGGCTTAATCCGGTAATTGTCGGTTTTGCCCTTACGGGCTATAAAATGAGTTTTACATAGTATTTTGACACCAATCCAATTTCTACTGATTTTATATAATAAATAAAGTATTTTGAAACTTTATAACCTGATCAGAAAACTCAGATTTCCTGTATAACCCGGAAATCGCTTAAAATGGCTTTTAAAGCGTATTAAACGCATAGTTTGGGTTTAAAACCATTTTTGCCATATAAGGCTTATTACCAACTGATATGACCTATTAAAATAAGTTATTTTACTGATGTATTCGGACCCGAATCTCAGAACTTCATTTAAACTCTTTTATAACTTTTAAAATGACCAAAATACCCTACGGGGCTTATTTTGAGATTTAACTCGTTTTGGGCATAATGGAAGGTATCCTACTGATATCACAACATATTTAAGGCATATTAACTTAGGAAACCTGTATATGACTCTTATGGTGACCCGTTACGCCTCTTGCGCGTTCGGTTTGGCTTATGTAACTAGTTTGCATAAGTTAGCCGAAACGGGTCAAACCTTATCATTTTATCTCAAAATCCAGAATGTGCATGAAGGACCCATATTAAGCAAATCTCTGAACTTGTTGGGTCTAAATCACATTCTATCCGGTCTTCGCCTAATCGTGCGTATGAACCGTATGTTTCTCTAAGACTAACCGGTCTAAGCTTAGGCTTCATTAAAGACCCGTTAGCATTCTAATTGGTTATTTATACCATCATTCCAGACTAGAGCCTTCCGGTAAATTGTACCTACGCTTACTTAAGTGAATACGGCTGAGTTATTAATTCTTGCTAATTAAGACATGAGCTAGCTCAGGTAAATACTCTTAACTTATTTTCCCTATACGGGCTTGGGATACGGTATAATAATACCGCTTGGTCGGGTATTGAATATTTAATCTTATTATGGTTAAATTATTGAGGTAACCCGGTTTAATCTGTATTGTTTGAAATAAAGACCTTTAGGGGTTAATGACCATGTCCCGGATATCCTTGAGATCATTGTATTATAAAATGGCCAAGCCTTAAGCACGGGGTGTAGGCATACACTGAACGTGACAGGTATTTTATGCCACGTGCATTCAAATCAATTGTTCCAAGTTAAAAAGGTTAATTTTGCCTCTGTGCATTTTAATCAAATTATAAAAGATATTTTGTGCCACGTGCATTCAAATCAATTTTCTTAAACTCTTTTCAAATGAGTCGGTTGAGTGTATTTACCAGTGAAAACTGACGTATTTTCCAAAAAGGTTACGTGACAGGTACTGAACGTAATTGGCTGGAAGCTCAGGGCGCTAATAAGAAATCTTGAAAGTTCTAGGCGTCTAAAGTCTGTTGAACAAATGATATGTTTTAAGATCCGCCTGTGGATCCTTTACTTTCTGTTGTAATACTGGATATTACTTTATATTCGGAATGAAATAATATTTATCTTTTGCTTCCGCTGTGCATTTATATATTGTGTTGTTTGACTATTATGTTGCCACCTACGTCACGATACTCCCCACCGGGACCACCGGTGACACGTGGAAAGTCGGGGTGTGACAGGTTGGTATCAGAGCCAACATTGAGTGAATTAAACACTAGCCCTTAGTGTTTAATCTCAATGACACAGTAGCACATTCCTTGACCTTCTGAGTCTAGACTTAACATAGGAATATTCTCAATCCTAATCTGGAAATTTTTGCTTCCAAATTTTTATATATACGTCGCCAAGCGAAGAAGCTGTAATAGAAATTCTCCACATCTGGAGCCTTGAAATGCTGAGCTTCGTACCGCGACCAGGATGAAACGTGCAACCAAGGAGAAAGCATTCAGGAATTGAATGAAGAAAAAACTCCTTTGCTGAAGATCGTTTCCTCAATAGTCCTTATAAGGACATATTTATCTTTTCAGTCCCTTCGAGGACAACATTATTCCTTTCAAGTCCCGCTTAGGGCAACTTTATACTTTTATTTTTATATCGTGGAATGCTAAGTTTAAACTTTCATTCTAAACATGAAATATAAAATAAATGAAAAATAACATTCTTTTTATAAGGTCTACCGTTATAATAAAATGGCAAAATCTAAAAAGGACAAGACCTAGCCTTGGGTCATATTAAGACCGGCCAAGATGGCAGTTCCTCAATTTAGATTCAGATCCATATTAACATTCATCTTGCAAGATCTACCATTATAATAAAATGGCAAAATCTAAAAAGGACAAGACCTAGCCTCGGGTCATATTAAGACCGGCCAAGATGGCAGTTCCTCAATTTAGATTCAGATCCTTATTAACATTCCTGTTGCAAGACCTACCATTACAATAAAATGGCAAAATCTAAAAGGACAAGACCTAGCTTCGGGTCATATTAAGACCGGCCAAGATGGCAGTTCCATAATTAGATTCAGATCCATATTAAACACCTCAATTTAGGATTGTTCTGCGTTAAATATTAATAAGAATCTTAAGAGTGAAACCTAGCCTTCGGGTCATTTTAAGGCCGGGCCATGATGGTAAGACCTGTTTAAAAGATTCGAATCCATGTTAACATCTGTAAATAGGTTAACGCTCCTGGCAGACGTGATCCATTAATAATCACACATGTCATTTTTATAGGATTCTTCAAAAGATTCCTAACCCAGTATAATGATCTCCGAGTCCTGGGTTTTTCATCATCAATTAAGATGATCATATTTTTAACCATACGTGGTAATATAGTGCCTACGGGCCTTGCTCATTTCTACATGAGCCAAAATACAGTGGTAGCAATGACTACCTGTCAGAAAAAGGTAATGAACTAGGTTCAAACCTCAAGGTTTTGATTCTCTGAAATCATAGCTTATAATTTAAAAGTGTCCATGTGACTAGGCCTTTTGTGCCATTACTAAATTGCCTCGATTCTCTGAAATCATGGCTTATAAATTAAACTTGTCTACGCGACTAGGCCATTTGTGCTATTATTAACTTATAAATTAGGATTATGATAAAAATCCTGAATAAAATAAATATGCTTCCTCCCCTGCCAATATGCATTTTAAAAAGAATCTTAAAGGTGAAACCTAGTCTACGCGGCCAAGATGGTGAAACCTACTCAAGGGATTCAGATCCTTGTTAACACCTAAGAATGTGTTAGCACTCCTAACAAATGTGATTCGATAAAATCACAACAGTCATCCTTATGTCGGAAATTCTAAATTTCCTAATTTGCCTTATGATTTAGAAATCATGGCTTATATCATCTTATAAGATGATCATATTATAAACATCCGCGAGTGATGAAGTGCCTACGGGCTAAATTTGTTGTCCGATAAGACAACGACAGTAGTGGTCCTTGACCCTGTCTAAAGATGTTGGAATACTTCCAAGCAAAGTAGTCGGTAGGGTCTGTATGATCTCGACAAATATCATCTGAAAAGATGATCATACCATAAATATCCCTTAGGAGGGAAATGCCTACGGACTATAATTAACGCCCTCCGAGGCTAAAGACAGTGGTAGCCTACAACTCCCTGTCAAGAAGAGATATATTTTTTTTGCCTACGGGCTATAATAAATTGTCCATCTGAGACATTGACATTATGATCTTTATGATTCCTTGTCTAAGGTAGTGAGCTGCGCTCAAGCCTAACAGTCTATATGATCATTGCGATCCTGACTAGTATCATCGGTATGATGATCATAAATCCATAATATTGACATCCCTAGTGATGAATTGCCTACGGGCTATACTTTACTCTATATTCAATAAGACAAAAGAGTGGGGATCTTTATGATCCCCTATTCAAAATGGTGGGATTATACCCAAACCTAATAGTCAATATGATCGATGTGATCATGACTAATATCATTAGATGCGAAAATTATAGATAGACGTCCATTAGTGATGTTAATTGGTTTACCATTCTGTCAAAAGAATCGCCTTTCAAGACGATGACAGTTGTAGTCTATGACTCCCTGTCCAAAAATGAAGGACTATGTTCAAGCCTTAAAACTCTTGATCTAATAAGAATGCAGTCTATCACGGCCGTGGTGAGTAAGGCCGCATCAGGACTAGATTTCATAAAGCTGCCAAGGAAGGTGCAGCTAAGCCTGGAAAGGCTAAAGGAAGAAATGCCTGAACTCATCTGATGAATGCCGAAAGGCAGTTCACGATGTCATCGAGTACATCCCTTATCATTTACCAATGATAATTTCTGCTAAGTGCCCTGATTTAATACAGGCAATAATAAATCTTCATAAACCATAAGCTTAGCAAACTTTTATATTATCCACAAGGTATAACTTACCAAGGAAACCATAATAACCGATTCTTCTAGTATCGGCAAGGAATTCTTCCGAAAAATCTAAAAGTACTATTTCTTCGCATAGAGTACGACAACATATGTTATTTTAATTATTTCCTCATTGTTTTTCTATCGCCTGCGAATGCCAAATTATGTTTGATAAAAGTACCATATGAGGATTGGCGTATCCTAGTGTGTCCCATAGATTACTTCCATGCCTGATCAGTATGGTGGTTTAATACATGGAACCCCTAAGATATCCCGATGGTCATATTGTACTAAAGTCGACTAGTAGCATTCAAAGAAGATATCCAGAATGGAATTGTCCAAGTAAATGTTCCCGATTAAGGAATTCGTGGACTAGTAACATAAATGTGTCACTTAATTGACACAAGCAACGATGGGTGAACTGGAGCCTGAGCTTACCTCCCAAGAGGCAAGTAGAGTTAAGATTAACATCCCGCTTGGGGTTGAAGTGTTGTAAGAACTCATGATTGATAATGGAATAACCGAAAACCTGATTAAGTAAATTTTAAGATAGGAGATTTCATAAAGCCAAAATTCGAAGTCCTAAGAACTCCGAATTATATAAATAAGAAAGACGGATCATCTTGCTTATGCATTGATTACCGCAACCCTATTTAAGCAACAATTAAGAATCGCTATTACCTGCCCAGGATCGTCGATTTGTTCGACTAACTGTAAGAATTAGCTATTCCTTAAGATTAGTTGAGCAGTGGTTGGAATAACCATCTCACCTTAAGATGAGCTTTTCAATAACAAAGATATATAAGCAACAAGGCTGCTCCCTTGGAGACCTTGTAAAGGTGGAATGTTAAACATCTATTGATAAGACAATAGAATGGTAAGTCCAATTATCAGGATCTGAAAGTTGTATTAGAAACAACGAATAAGATCATACAAACCCCTAATTATCTATAAGTTGCCATTATTTCGGCAGAAAAACAAGGATTAATGAAGTTAGCAAACCTCCTAAATTCTTGTTAAGGAATAAGGTTCAACAATAGGTATCACCCAGGAAGGGTGTGCTAAATTTGTTAAATTTTCAGGCTAGTCAAGCTCCAAACATATAGAATCATTCAAAGGAAATCGAATGTATCAAGATCAAATAGCTTACGAGCTAAGACCTAATTAAGGGGCTTGGTGGAACGCGCAACGTGACCCACACTAATGATTTAGCGGCGTGTCACCAATAAGTCGAAAAGCGCTATCACATAATGATATGCAGAACTATGATAGTATGAGCAACCTGTGTCGATTAAGGATCGACAGGATTAGAAGCTCCAAAAAGATACATGTGCCTATTATAAAGGTCAATAGTAGTGCCTTAGAGGCTCAAAGGTACTGGGGAAGATTAAAACCAATATAAGTAGAAAATACTTAGTTTACTTTAACAAATCTCGAGGTTGAGATTTCTTTTAAGGGGGTGAGGATGTAACACCTCGAAAATTCACGTCCCATAATGTGTAGACACGTGTCATATGTTTGAACGTGTGAAAGAATGGTATAAAGGGACTAAAGTTGACAAACTTGAAAAGTATATGAAAAATACGAGTTCAAAATGTTAACAGTGAATAAATATACTTCATAATAACCCTACATGATGTTTATACCATCACACGAATAAATCATGGATCATACGAAGCTAAAAGTGAGAGATTACAAACTACAGGGGTTAAATGTGTCAACATGTTTAAGTTATACCTCTGAGGGACCTTTTGACAAACCCGAAGCTTTGTAACGGTTAATTATGCTCACTAGAATGCACGATATAAATTTCATAAAGTTTCGTTATCGTATGAGAAAGTTATGATCAAATCCGTATGCGAGGGGTAAATTTTTAACGTTGAAAGTTATGACTTTTCGGGTTAACCGGAAATGTCCAGGGACTTGGAAAAGTGGGTATAAGTCCTAAAGCCTTTGTAGGTAAATAAGAAGGGGTCAAATTGCAAGAAATAAGTCGGTTGCCCTTTTGAATGCTTGAAAGAGCTTTTGCATTCTGCCTATTTGTTGCGCACCGCAACAAATATTTGTTACGGTGCGCAAGAATGTTGCCAGCGACAGAAAGTTGCTGTTTGCTGTTTTAAACGTATTCTTGACCTTTTAAACGGTTTTCCTCATATCCCTTGGCCCCTAAACAACCCCTAAACACTTAGGGACACTTGTTAATCAGTTGTGGGCACTTATAGACTTGTGTGTCAACTTCTTATGGTGATTACATTCACTATATAAGGCCATGAGTTGCAACTCATTCCCCACACCTTCATTCTGCAATTGAGGAGCCTTCTGGAGCTTCAAAGTAGACCCAAGTCCTTTCTAATCAAGCTTAGGACTTCAGTAAGTTTGCTAATCCTTTCTTAATTAAGTTTTAGCTTAAAAGTCAAACCGTCGTAATTAACGGTTGACTTTAAGATTAATCACTAATGGTGCAGTGATTAGTCGAAGTGAAAGTAGTTATAAGTTGGTAATTAAGTGGGTAATAAACCCTCAAAACGGTTCCCCTTGATTCCCACTCTAACTAGGTCAAATGTCGGGTCAAACTTAATCCGAAAAAGTCAACAGAAGCATAAAACGCATAATTAGCCATCTAGAAGGCGTGCAACCTGTTTGATCATTATTATAACTTAGTAATTAGTGTAAGAACATGTCTAAACATGTTCAACCCGACAATTTTATGTTTAGACCCGGTTCGGAACCGAAAGTCGCAAAGCTTTGACTTCAGTTCTGACCCGCTTTAGTATGATTTGGAAATGCCTTAGAGCTTCCTTAGGACCAGGCTACATGTTAGCATAACCCTCTGTGGTTAGTTCATTGATTGACCCATTCGTTTACGCGTTTCCGTTAATTGCTCATATGTTGACCATTATGCCCTTTTCACCTTAAGACGTGATTTTTGAAAAAGTAAAAGAGTAGAAACCTTAATGACTGATATATAGACTTGTATGCAAAGTTTGACATCAGTTTGAGGTGTAGAATAAGAGTTATGCTCGTTAGCGTAAAATTAAAGCTTTATGTTAATAAAACGGCATAATTAGCGTATAGCCTAGTTAAGCCCACTTTTTGATACCAAATCTTTTACCCACTGATGTAATATATTATTTTGGGATTTTTAAAGATTTTTAATAAATTTTAGGCTGAGCATAACTTATAGTCGTAGGCTTAATCCGGTAATTGTCGGTTTTGCCCTTACGGGCTATAAAATGAGTTTTACATAGTATTTTGACACCAATCCAATTGCTACTGATTTTATATAATAAATAAAGTATTTTGAAACTTTATAACCTGATCAGAAAACTCAGATTTCCTGTATAACCCGGAAATCGCTTAAAATGGCTTTTAAAGCGTATTAAACGCATAGTTTGGGTTTAAAACCATTTTTGCCATATAAGGCTTATTACCAACTGATATGACCTATTAAAATAAGTTATTTTACTGATGTATTTGGACCCAAATCTCAGAACTTCATTTAAACTCTTTTATAACTTTTAAAATGACCAAAATACCCTACGGGGCTTATTTTGAGATTTAACTCGCTTTGGGCATAATGGAAGGTATCCTACTGATATCACAACATATTTAAGGCATATTAACTTAGGAAACCTGTATATGACTCTTATGGTGACCCGTTACGCCTCTTGCGCGTTCGGTTCGGCTTATGTAACTAGTTTGCATAAGTTAGCCGAAACGGGTCAAACCTTATCATTTTATCTCAAAATCCAGAATGTGCATGAAGGACCCATATTAAGCAAATCTCTGAACTTGTTGGGTCTAAATCACATTCTATCCGGTCTTCGCCTAATCATGCTTATGAACCGTATGTTTCTCTAAGACTAACCGGTCTAAGCTTAGGCTTCATTAAAGACCCGTTAGCATTCTAATTGGTTATTTATACCATCATTCCAGACTAGAGCCTTCCGGTAAATTGTACCTACGCTTACTTAAGTGAATACGGCTGAGTTATTAATTCTTGCTAATTAAGACAGGAGCTAGCTCAGGTAAATACTCTTAACTTATTTTCCCTATACGGGCTTGGGATACGGTATAATAATACCGCTTGGTCGGGTATTGAATATTTAATCTTATTATGGTTAAATTATTGAGGTAACCCGGTTTAATCTGTATTGTTTGAAATAAAGACCTTTAGGGGTTAATGACCATGTCCCGGATATCCTTGAGATCATTGTATTATAAAATGGCCAAGCCTTAAGCACGGGGTGTAGGCATACACTGAAAGTTGCTTAAAGGGAAACGGTATCTCACTCTCTTGTGGGCTTATACTTGTGGCGTGTCTGTTAATCTTGACTCGGTTTCTACATCGGGCCCTGAACGTACAACGAACATGTAAATCTGTATACAAGGTTATAAATATAATTGTTCCAAGTTAAAAAGGTTAATTTTGCCTCTGTGCATTTTAATCAAATTATAAAAGATATTTTGTGCCACGTGCATTCAAATCAATTTTCTTAAACTCTTTTCAAATGAGTCGGTTGAGTGTATTTACCAGTGAAAACTGACGTATTTTCCAAAAAGGTTACGTGACAGGTACTGAACGTAATTGGCTGGAAGCTCAGGGCGCTAATAAGAAATCTTGAAAGTTCTAGGCGTCTAAAGTCTGTTGAACAAATGATATGTTTTAAGATCCGCCTGTGGATCCTTTACTTTCTGTTGTAATACTGGATATTACTTTATATTCGGAATGAAATAATATTTATCTTTTGCTTCCGCTGTGCATTTATATATTGTGTTGTTTGACTATTATGTTGCCAACTACGTCACGATACTCCCCACCGGGCCCACCGGTGACACGTGGAAAGTCGGGGTGTGACAGTTGTATCATCTGTTAATTTGGAAACAGAGTATCCATCAGACTTCTTTTGGATGTTATAGAAACTTATAGCGATCTTGAAGGCCAACTTCTTTTCGAGTAAAGCTTTAAGTTCCTCTGGGAAACTTCCTTCATTAGCCAACTGTAAAAAATACATGAGAAGGTTAAAATTAATCTAAATAACATGCTATAGTTTATACACAACATGTCGGCATTGCTACAGTATTAATTTATATATGAAATACCTCCAAGTTCTTGTCTAGCAACTGATTGGCGTTAACGTTGAGAAGCTTTACGACCTCACACTCAAACATGGTAAGAGTAACAATGCCCGTACAATCTTGAACACGGATTAGAACCTTTATCCTGAACAACGAAAATTATTCATTGATAACTGATTGTACAAATAAAATACTAACCACAAAATTGGTAACATAAAAACTATTAGCAATACCTGGGAACGGAATAAACGGTCTTCTTGTTACATGGGGCATTCTTACACTCCAGGATAACAACCTCCTCAAACCCATCAGTTCCATCAGCTTTATCTTTTTGAACCGTCTTGGTGGAGACCTTGCAATTGCAGTTCTTACATGCATTATAAAACCATTCATTTTCCGAAGCAAAACTCTTTATGGTGCCAAGAATGATAACAAATTTTTTCTGTGAAGGAAGACAAAAAATTAATATATGTGGCATTTCACCTAACGAAAATACATAATACTCAATTTAATAAAAATAATACCTTAGTTATTTCGGTAAGGGCACCTATAGTACTGAAGTTAATATCTGTGAGAAATTCGTCGGTAGGAGATTTCATTACAGTTGAACTCAGACCAGAGTACTCAGAGGATTTATTGGAGGACAGTTGTGCAATGAAACTGTAACAAAATAAGGGGTCATTGAATATAAAAAAACATAATGTCTACATTTCTGACTCAATTTACACAAAAAAAAAAAAAAAAAAATAAAACCTTTTCTTAAACTGATTAATCTCATCAATATCCTTGTTGATGAAGACACGAGTAACCGTATACAGGTTGGAGACGTACACAAAACCTGTATGTAACCAAATTCACATACTCAGTTAAAAGTTATTCCAAAAGATATTAGTTAGACATATATGTTATACCTTGCCAAAACCTATACTTTGCAAACTGAAGAACGATGACAACATTCTTTCCATCTTTGTTGTTCCTTTCAAATTCCAAGATTTGCTCGGCATATCCATCCCATAGTGTGACATAGATTTGCTTATGACTGAACAATATAATAAACATAATATGTTAATGTAAACATAAAAACCACTGTTATAATAAAAGACAGAAATCCCTTAAATATAACTTACCTCAAATCTTCAAGCATAAACGTTAGCTTCTTTTTCTTTTTACCATTGTTATTGTTATCTTTAAGTTCAAACGGAAAGCTTCTAACAACATAGCCAATTACGTCTAAGAAAAAGTATAGAAGAAAGTTAAATCCAAAAAGGTTTATAACATATAGCTATACAGTGTAGCATATCATAAGAATATTCCAACTTAAATATTTATATATACATATATCTATTATATAGTTGTACTTTTTGGGAATTAAGAAAATATAGAAAATACCAAATTGAAGATCTGAATGAATTGCTATCATCTTCAGGGTCCTCTACTAAAGAGTCAAACGGGACAAACTCAAATCCCCACTCAGAGCCAACAGCCTCGTTGCAAGCAGTAACAACCGTATTATCATTCAGATTAATCTTCAATGCCGACGAAACGTACTTAACTTTTTGCCGATTTTCGCCCAACGATGGATTACGAATAACCAAACAGTGGTTTTCCTTCAGCATATGTTCATACTCTCGCGCATTTTTTTCTAAAACAAATGCCTGCATTTTAGTACCCTGCATTTGTCCATGAAAAATAAATTGTTACATAAGCAATAATGAAACAAATAAATTTACACTATCAACGATCTTTATTTTAAAGAGGTAAATATAATAAATAGAATTTATGTTTGGAAAACCTACAGCTTGGTCCATAATGATCATGTCATAGCAGTAGACCTGTCTTGGATTGTTGAACGATGGTCTTGACCATAATCGGACAATGCGAACCTTGATAGTGTAGTTATCTTGGTTCAAATCCAAATGATTCAGCAGTGCGATTGGTTGTTGTTCCATTTCTAAATGGTGTCAAACAAAACAGTTAGTATGATCAACGACAAAAATTAAAAACAACACATATCGAAGGTAAGTAAAAAATGCATTGTATAATTAAAAAACACGAATAAAGTTCGATGACATTTGAAAAACCTACGTATGTCTTTTGTGATGTTGACACAGGAAAACGATGTGTTTGAATGACATACAACATAAAGTATATATAATGCATGAAGTGATTATATAATTTTGGAAATAATGTAACTAAATGATATAATGGTGGTAACGTTAACTAGGGGTGAGCATGGTGCGGTTTGGTGCGGTTTTAGCATAAAACCGCAACTCATACCGCGAGGTGCGGTTTTTATTTTTTTAAAACCACATGTTGCGGTTTTTTTGCGGTACGGTTTTTGCGGTTTATTTGCGGTTGCGGTTCGGTTTCGGTGCGGTTTCGGTTTTAATAGTTGAATACATCTAAAAAAAACTCTCAGCAATACTTGAATACATCAAAAAAAAAAAAACTCTCGGTTTTAATACTGGAATACATCTAATACTTGATGGTAATTAGAATATAATTTTTGCAAGAGCAATGTGAAGAGCATATGTATGGGCTAGAGGACATCAATCAAAACAAGAGTTTGTACTAGAAACATGTCTAGAATAATAGTTGCTATGTGAAACGGTGAAAGCTTAATCACATAGTCGTATCCAAATAAAAACGTAATATTGTTTCCAACTCATTCTTGTTTCCAACTTTCAATCTTTCCAACTTTCAATGTTTCCAACTATCATTTGCCATTAGTGTTTCCTAGATAGAAAAAAAAAACAAAAAATATATGTTAGTAGGTATTTGAAATATAAACTCACACATGTAAAGAAAACCTTACCAATTTTTAAACCCGCCATCCTCTTATTAAATTCATCTATGTCTTTATTCTTCATAGAACATCCGAGCTCAAGATCAACCCTTGTACACCTTATCCAATCTTGTGCACAAATCAAAGTATATTTAAATCTTTAAGTATATTATATATAATATATATATATATATATATATAATAATTTTGCGGTGCGGTTTCGGTTTTTTGGTGCGGTTTTTAAAGCTAAAACCGAACCGCACCATACCTTTGCGGTTTCGGTTTTTGCGGTTTTTGTGTCGGTTGCGGTTTTGCGGTTTCGGTTTTTACGGTTTTTGGTGCGGTTTCGGTTTTCGGTTCGGTTTTTGCTCACCCCTAACGTTAACAAAAAATGAAATGATTTACATATTTAAGGAAGTGATTTATATAAATTACTAATACCTTTCCAAATTCATTTAAAATCATTGACCAAAATACCGTGATAACTTAGAATTTTAGTTTATTTGTTTGATATGACATAATTGAATTATTTAGGGTAGTGATTTGAATTGATTGAATTCTTTAAATCACATCCTTAAATACCGCTTTCCATATATTAATATATAGAATTATATAATACTTTAACTTTTTCTGTTATAAATAAAAATTTATAAAATTAAAGTACTATAGAATATCTATCCAAGAGGTCTTTGTCTAAAGACACTGTTTAATCAAAACATAAGCACAATTTTCTAATCCTATTTATATCATTTTTAGAATATGGTTTTAAAGTTTGGATATACAATACTTTATATTATAAATAATAATAGGAATTCGAATAAAATCATTACCTTGTATTAGCAGTAAATTAGGCTTATGTTTGGATGTAATAACACATATCATTTCACCAAAATATAATAACTTTTAGATATGTCGGCGCACTGTCTTTTGTGTTGTACTTTTAGGCGCCTGATGTGTATCACCCTTCAAAAAGGAGCCCATTAGCAAAATGGAGCACATTACCAATTTCAACAATAATTTCATTATAGGAGTTACACGGATATAAGATTTAGACATAAATTACCTTCAAAACAATGCTTGTTCCAGTCCAGCATATGCGCAAAACAGCAGTTATATCACAATACTTTTTGATCTTTACATTAAACATCTTTAATACCTCAGGAATAGCCTCCACACTATTTTGTAAGCAACAAACAAAATTCAAAATTACCGCTAGTTAGGATATTATAACATATACTCATCACCTTCTAAGTTCTACCAATGGGATTTAATGTTAACTGCTTCCCGGGGTAAATTAGAAGTAACTCAAGAGGTTTAAGCCGGGTGAGTGGCTTCCCCAAGTCTGACTCACTTTGAAATTAAATGCAAATAATGTTGCAGTGAAAGCAATAACATCTAGTTATAACATGGTAAACATGAAAAAAAACTTGTCTATTCATAATCAAACAACTGTTAACAAAGGTGACATCCTTTAAAACGTAATACCAAGTAGAAAATAACTAAAAACATAGTACATTACAATTGTATATGGGATGCATCTATACATTATAAATATATATAAGGCAAACAACAACAATATGAAAGGTGATTATAACATGGTAAACAGCCAATAAAAACCATTGGATTTCAAATCAAACACATGTGAAAATTAAAAACAAAAAACATTGTCTATTCGTACTCAAACAACCGTTATGGTGTTGAAAACATAAAGTGACATCCTTCAAAACGTAGTACCTAGTAGAAAATAACTTAAAAACATAGTAGTTTGGAAAAAAAAAAGGATGATACTTCATCTTCACTTGTCTCGGTTTTGAAAAAATGGTTATATGACCTCCGAAATTACCAAAACTCCATTGTTCCTTTCATAACGCAGCAAATACGCACGACCACTAACCAAACCAACTTCACGCATAAATCTCTCCCAGCCTCTAAAAGCATACCTTGGTCCTCCATGTGCACGCTCAGAACGCATTTCCAAAACTAAAGAAACACCATTCATAGTCTGAACGGTCATCGCTTGAACATCAACTAACGGCACATTCTCAACAAAACGTTGTGGGAAACGCTACATCACATTTAAAAAAAATACATATAAGTGACAATCTAACTGATAATATTCACAATTAAAAATAATCAGTAAAATCAACTTATGTTAGATTACGACTGACTTACAAATCGGTAAGTAAGGACCCACTTAATCTCATACACATCGTCAACGGGTAGAGGCGGGTTCCCGTGAACAGGCAGGTCTTCATCATCAGATACTTGATTGTCAACATTAACATGATTGTCAACATTAACATCTTCAAGCGGAAAGTGATCCTCAGCCATGCCATGTTGAATTCCCTCTTCAATATCATTTTCTGCTTCATATTCTGGTTCAGGTATAGGTTGTTGTTCAGGCACTGGAATTCCCATTTCAGCAACTAACGACCCATCATTGTGTAGACGGAAAACTATGAGATTAAATGTGTAAGTTTCAACTCTATGAAACACAAGAAAATCCCACTTGACCAAAGACAAATCAGTTGAAATCTGTGAGAAGTCGAGGATGTAGTAATGAATATTCCACAACTTTTTAATCCTTACAGTCCTTTCTTGAGTAGGACTATAACGAATCGTGACAATATTTTCTAGAAGGTCGTCATTGAAATTATGTTCCATGAATTTTTTTGGCAACCACTGCAAACAATTATAAAATATCTCAAATAATTAAAACATAAACTACAAAAGTATGTAATAAACATAACATAGCCAATCAAATATTTAAAAAGTTACCAGATTTTTCGCTTCTGGAAACATCATTATATGATAAAACTTATCTTTCACATCCAAATCACGGTCAATCTTGAAATGGTAGATATCAATTGTGTTATCAGCAAGGACCTCAAAAAAAAAAATAAAATCTGTCTCTTCCATTCCAAGATCCGTAAAAAGTTTGACCATCCATCAGTGATAAAGCATCCGCTAATCGTCACTTTGATGTAAACATGCCAGAGCTGAGAACCTGTTCTCAACATCACAGGCCCAACAGGATAGCCTAAGTTTCTAGCGCCATCATTGTAAAACGGCGGCAACGGCTGTAATATTTAAGGAAACAATATGTTTTCTAAAAATAACACAAATAAGAATAAATTTAAATAAAAATTTACCAGACATGACAGTGAAGCATCATAAATAATCTTCACAAACGCTGGAGCCATGACTCTATAAACCATAGAATAAAACTGTTTAGTAATTTTTGAAACATGTATCTAATGCATTCAATAAGTAACAGTGATATAAACATTTAAGATACTAAATCTTACACTATGTGGACGTCTATAGATTTATTATGAGATAAGGGAAGCGACCAAGTAAAAGCAACTTACTTTATAAAAGCAATTTCCAACATGTTTATATTTATAAGACTTATAAATCTGAACAGTTGGCTACGAATAACATATTTAACAAATCACATAAAACAATCCCTTAAATATCACATAAACAGAGTGTCTAATGCTCAGATTTGAATGTCAGAAATAAAGGCCAAATAAATTCGCTCACAATAAGAAGCTTCACAACAGATTCATATGTTTACTTATATCATTCAGTCGAATAAGTCAATATAAGAAAGCCCTAATATAAGAGCCCTAAAAATTGATACAAATCAGAAGCTTCACAAAAGATTCATATGTTTACTTATGTTATTCAGTGGAAATCGATACAAAATCAGAGATTGATACAAAAACATATTTAAAAAAAGCCCTAAAAATTTATACAACATCAGAATAAGTCAATATAAGAAAACCCTAATATAAGAGCCCTAAAAATTGATACAAATCAGAAGCTTCACAAAAGATTCATATGTTTACTTATGTTATTCAGTGGAAATCGATACAAAATCAGAGATTGATACAAAAACATATTAAAAAAAAGCCCTAAAAATTTATACAACATCATAATAAGTCAATATAAGAAAACCCTAATATAAGAGCCCTAAAAATTGATACAAATCAGAAGCTTCACAAAAGATTCATATGTTTACTTATGTTATTCAGTGGAAATCGATACAAAATCAGAGATTGATACAAAAACATATTAAAAAAAAGCCCTAAAAATTGATACAAATTAAAGACAAGAGAAATATGCATGCAGATTAAAGAATCGTACCTTAAATAATGCTTGACAAATCGATTGACAGCCAAATCGATGTGAAGAAACAGAGGATGATTGATAAATCGATTAACAACCGAATCGATGTGAAGAAACGACTGAATACGTATGGATTTATAGATCTAGGGTTTATGCAACCAATGATCCTTAAATATGGAAACTCATTCATATTTTGGAAGATGATCATAGAGAAAGATGGAATTCGGATCTCTGGTAGAATTACTTGAGATAATATGAGAGAAGGATGGAAACTTTCATTATTTGAGATAAAATGAAAGTGAAAAGCGGGATGCCAAAAGACCTACAATACATTGCCGCTCAAAAGATTATTCAGACATACAATCAGATGACACGTGGCAATAAGGTTTTTAAGAATAGGACAAATGGCATAAGTTTGTTTTGTTTTATTATAAGGTATAGATATATATACAATATAATATCTTTGCTAAATTGCATGTTATTGTAGTCTACTGGTAAGAAGCTATTATGTTTTCTCTATAGGCTCTAGTTCAAATCCATGGAGTAGCGATTTCTACATATTATGTGTTTTTTTATTGTACAAGGGACTGATTTCATTTCTTTTTGAGTAAATTACGTTTTTGGCCCCTGTGGTTATATCACTTTTACTATATTAGCCCAAAATAAATTTTTTTAACATGTTTGCCCCCATGGTCTCTATAACTAACCATTTTGACCCCTAAGTCTAACCATTTTGGCCCCCATAATCTCTATAACTAACAATTTTGGCCCCCATTATCTCTAGACTTAGGGGCCAAAATGGTTAGTTATAGAGACCTTGGGGGCAAATATGTTAAAAAATTTTATTTTGGGCTAATATAGTAAAAGTAATATAACCACAGGGGCCAAAAACGTAATTTACTCTTTCTTTTTTCAAAATCTGATTTATGATAAAAAAATGTTTCATTGCTATTGATAATCTAGGTATTATGCATTATGATAATCTGATTGTTTCATTGCAATTGATAATCTAGGCATTTTGAGAATTTAATCTGATTGCTATTAGCCTAATACTTTGATTCTATAGTAGTTTTTATAATTTTACCAATAACTCAATGTCGAATCGTAAAAAGGATCACTTCAAAAGGGCATCGACTTTGTAGTTCGCTTAGGGTCTCTAAAAACATTAGGCCGGCCCTAATTAAGATGGTTGTATCGTCAACTCCTCGTGAAAGGCGGTGCAAAATTATCGACTTACCATACAAATCTAGAGGATGTGTGGCCATCATACGCAATGATCAACATAACCGGCCAATCTAACCACCATGCTTACGAGATTGATATTATCTATAATATAATTAGGAACTTTATGTAAATAGTAACTAACTTTGATTGGTAATTTTTAATTTTGGGATTTCGTGCATATTATTGAATAAAGTGTGATACAAAGTTAATCGTTTGTTTATTAAGTGTGTGTATAATAATTTAATTTAAAAGTGTTTTATATGTATATTATATTATAGTTTAATAATATTAAGACATATTATATTTAAAAATTCTTTTGACTTTTTCTTTTACTTTTTTCCCCTTATTTATTTTTAGTCTTTTTGTTACATAAGCATTCGTAAATCGTAAGTCTATGGCCCTCTTTTCATTTTTTCATTTCCTTTTCTATTTTATATAAATCCTAAACGTATAGGTGTGATGATCTAATTTTACTTACGCTTCCACACACACATATATATATATATATATATATATATATATATATATATATATATATATATATATATATATATATATATATATATATATATATATATATATTATGATTTCTATAGCCAGCGTTATTACTATAATAAACTGAATAGATATTTATCGCATTTCCACATCAACGCTCGGGTAATCTCACTACTTACACACATATAAGAAATTAAACTTCAAAAAAATGGTTTATTTAAAACCCAAAATCAGGCACACTTTAAGATGCAAGTGAATTTAGGTGGAAACAAATGCACACATCAATCAACATGACGATAGTTTACAAAGATGGGCTTATTACTACTCACATGAGTAGTTGATCAAAATATTATCAACTAACAATTGATGTGACTCAGAACACTTATATAGTAAGGCTGGACGGTATGGGGACCGTCCAGCAGTCGTCGCCGCCCCCCCCCCCCTCGGAATTTCGACGTCCAGGACGGAGCAAAACATGTGGGCCCCCCTCTTTCTTCTCGGCGCCGCTCCGTCACCCCATCCGCCACCCCCGTCGCCGTCCATCCCTCTGTCACCATACCGTTCAGCCTAATTGTTCTAGTGACTTCAATTTGTTCATCACTCTCACAAATGAACCTCTCATCAGTAGAGCCGGTTCTGAGAATTTGTGTACCCTGTTGAAGCTTTAAATGAGTTTAGTTGACTTTCTATTGAACATGATTGGAGACTTCAAATGGTAAATGAATTGAAATAAAGTATTGTAAACCAAATCAACGATTATTTACGAACTAAATGACAATATGCTGAGATGTAGATATAATAATTAATAAAAAGTAGTGGCCTGGTAGTGATTAAGTCGAACAAACTATTCTTTATAATGAACAAGTTGAACGAATGTGTATTCATAGGGAATAGTGAAGTGTTGGGGACTTGAAACAAAGCTGGATTAATCTGAGAGTTGTGGTAAATGTAATCACTTTCAGATTGAAACAATTCGTCGGTTCACTCGAATTTTCAGTCAGATAAAACTCAGAATCGAAATTCTTCAAGAATAAGTATGTGTGTGTGATGAATTCGTGAACCATATCCCTTGATCAAAGGGGAGGTATTTCAAATTTAGGGTTAGGGTCCAATAACTGCAATTAGGCAACTCGATCCTAGTCAGGCGTTGCCCCTGGACCCAGGCCAAGGGCAGTGGCGGAGCTTGACCAAAAGTTTTGAGGGGGCGGAAAGTCATATGACCCAATTTATATATTGTATAAATATTTGGGCAAAATAATTGGGGGGACAATCGTATATAATTTTACAATTTTCGGACGAAAAATATGAAATTTTACACTTCTAACCGAAACATTCGAGGGGCGGGTGCACTCCCCACTTTACACTAAGCTCCGCCATTGGCCAAGGGTGCGTCGCCCTCTTGGAACCCCCATTGCCCCTAAGAACCTGTGAAGCTCCCGAATACTTAAAATCCTAATAAACTCAAATGAGCATATGTACCCGCACTCTCCTAACTTGTATGATATGATGCATATTATGATACACCTTGATCAACAAGCTAGCCAATCCGATTGCACTAAAATAATCAAGAACATGTGAACTCATCATCAAATGCAAAGTAGTGACCAAATAGTGACCACGTTGCACAAACTTTTTACCTAAACGAAGTGGCGAATCCGTGTGGCGAACATGCAGGAACCTTTGTTCATTTCCTCAAGCAACTCATTTATGAGTACATATTCAGAACTATAAAACCGTTTTAGATTCTTCAAAAAAAAGAAAAAAAAATTCCCAAATTAATATATGCTTGAGAATAGGTCAAAAATGGAACATCATAAATTAATTAATTTTGCGAGATTTATTTTTAGATTCGAAATTATATTGTGCATTTGAGAGAGGAGATGGAACGTCTACCAACTAAATGTGTATTGGCTAGGCGGAACATTAATGTTCCAAATCGGTTGTGTATGATATGTGGCGAGTAAGAAGAGACCAGTGAACATCTATTTGTTTCTTGTCATTTCGCTCAGATTATTTGGCAGTACATTGCCAGCTGGTGCAAGATCCATCCGATCATTGCTTTTGTCACTAAGGATCTACTGGTTATACACGGCTTTAGCCCAGGATCGAGAAAGAGGGAAAAAAGCTTTATACGCCATTGTTCTTGTCGTGATTTATTTGGTGGATGAGAAGCGAGATTATGTTTGGGCAAGCAAATGCAGAAGCCACAAAGGTATTGGATGATGTTAACTCGTTGGCATTTTTGTGGGTGAAGAATCGTGACCCTAACATGGGAAGACTGGAGTCGGTTTAGCATGTTTGGTTAACGTATTGTTCGTTTGTTTCTTTTGGTTAACTTTTGTAATTGTGGTTCATAACATCTTGCTATTTCTAAACATTTTCTGTCGGCCGTTAAAAAAAAATATTTTGTCTGCTATGGATCGAAATAGGTACGATATTAAAGGTGTGGACCTGGACATTTAAAGATTTAAATTTGAAATTATTTTGTGATTGCTCTTTTCATCTTAATTGATTATTAATTATGAAACCATTAAAAGATATGTAAGTGTCGTTATTGGGAGGGTTGGTGGAGAGACCAGGATTTTTTAAGGTTTAATCAAATCTAGAAACAAACATTAGTTTAATCAAAACGTAGATATGCACAACTCCATTTTAAACGCAATTTACATCAAAACGTAGATAAAAAATAAGTACGTCACAACGGTATATCCATAATTTTATAAAACAATATATTTTAGAGTTATAAACGAAAAACAAAAAATATAAAAGCTAATGAGTATGACATATGTCAAGGTGTGATTGGTCAAAATATTAGAAAAAAACATATCAAAGTGCAGAGTTTAAATTGTAAGTTTATATAAAATGGAGGAGATGTCCCGTAAGTTTTAAGCACAATGAGATAAGGTGGACCAGTCAGATGAAGGTATCGCAAATACCAGATACATTTAATTAATTATTATTGAATCTATTATTCATAAAAAGTGAATTTTTGAAACAACTTAGTGGTTTTAGTTTAGTCTAAATAGGTTTGGATGAGTTTTATGTCGAAGCAATACACACATTTAGTTAAAACATGTTTTATGTTATAGCTTAAAATGTTGAATGTTGTGTATAAGAGAGAAATGGCCATAAGTTTTATATCTTGAGCCTAATTATTGTTATACATTTATATTTTGTTTTGTAAATTTGTAGTTTCCGAGCAGTGGCGGAGCTTGACCAAAAGTTTCGAGGGGGCGTAAAGTGATGGGACCCAAATTTTTTTTCGTATCGTTATGTTTCGAGTATGGTCGGGTTGGCTATTCAATTCAAATCGGGTTAAATAATAATAGTTCCAAATAAAACAAAGTGAATATTTAACAAACTACCCATCGTTTATATACAAAGTTTATAAATATTTAGGATATACAATTAGGAAAAATAATCGTGGGGCGATCCTATATAATTTTAAAATTTTCGGTCAAAAAATCGGAACTTGTACACTTCTAACCGAAATATTGGGGTGGGCGGGTGCACCCCCGGGCACCCACAATACTTCGCCTCTGTTTCCGAGTGATAATACGAAAAAAAAGAAAAGAAAATTCTTGAATAAATGGATCTGTCCATGCGGACCATGTCAACCTACAAATATGCATGGTATGTTCGTGTTCATGTGTATGATATGAATCGTGAGCGTCCTGGTTCATATTAAGCTTGACCAGTTGACCCGTAAACGCTACCAATCTAGCACCCATGGTTATTCACATACTTTTCTTTTTCTTTCTCTAGTTAAATAACACACTAATAGATGTCCTGATAAGTTAGAAACTTGTAACTATTAAAAATAGAAAATTGTTGTATTCATAGTTGAGTATGTAATATTTCAATTTGGCGAGTTTGAGAACAAGTTTCGGAATAAGAATCCCAACAAATGATTTTGATCATATAAATTCATAAACGTAGATTCCTGATACCCACTACCCTCCATGAGTAATCTTAGCATTGTTGTCCCTTTATTTCTAGCGACAATCTATTGTCATGTAGGATCCGTTCGCGTAATAAATAAAAATAAACAAATTTTTATTACTGATTACAATACAGAGAAATAAAGAAAGCAAAATAACAGTACAATTACAACTGAAATAACATAAAATACAAGAACTTAGAAGAAGAAGAAGGCTGAGGCACGTGTTCAACACGCTTCCCTTAAAACAAATTCCGAGTCTCCCAAGAGTACTCGTTTTGTTTCCCAGGGTACAACAGCCGGAGCAGTAGTACTGCCGGAATTCGCCTACAACCCGAAGGTTACCTTGAACTTTGTAAGAAAATGATCAGAAAGTTGATGAGAGAATGTTGAGTATGCTGTTGTGTAGCTGGTAAGTTTCTGCAGTGGGTATGGAGCTGTATTTATACAGCTCCTAAGTCGAAACGGTCAAAAACGAATTAAAGAGAGGTTTAAATTGCATTAAACGTCTTCAATGCAATTTAATACGTCATTTAATTCCCAGTCAAAGCCCGTTAACTCGTCAGTTACGAAGCTGGATTGAAACTGCTCTGTCATTCAATGCTGGAAGCTTCTGCATGCGCGCGCGCAAGCCACACTGGTGCGCGCGCGCCCAGGTGTGCACGCCATGCGCGGTGCGTCCTCTTGGCTCACACCCATGCGCGCGTGCGCCTCACTGACTCAGGTCCATGCGCGTGTGCGCCACGTCACCTGTGAGCCTCTACGAGCACGCCACACAGTCGCGCCGTTTTGGCTCACTTTGGTGCGCCGCGCACGACACCTCCGGACCCATGCACCATGCGCAACCGCGCGCCTTCGTGCCACGTATACCCGCGCGCGGACTGCCACGTCACGCCCTTCGAACCTGCACTCCACTTGGTCCCTGCAGCCCATGAGATCCACCACGCGCACGTGGTAAAAAATACAAAGGCGGCTCTCAAGCGGCTCGCGGCGATGCGAGCGTGCGAAGTGCACCATCAAAGCGCCACATTGCGCCTCATCGCCCACGCCACGCGCGCGCGCGCGCGCGAGCGCGAGCGCGAGCGCGAGCGAGTGCGAGTTAGGGTGCTCCGCACCCTTCGCGAGTACACTTAGTGAGTGCTCCCATGAAACAATAAGGATGGAGAGTTCCCACTTAAATACCCCTTTAAGTTCCATCTCTCATTCGATGTGGGACAAGGTGCTACTTTCCCTTTTGTTTCAGCATTGAATGTTCCAAACACCCAGCTTTGAGCATCGATATCTCATTCATCTTAGCTCCGTTTTGGACGTGGTTTAGTTCGTTGCGAAGCTCTCCCAACATAGAATACAAACCCACAAATAAATATATAAAACCCGCTCATTTTATTATATTTATTTCTAGTCCAAAATAGGAAAAAGTCATTTTCCTATATTTGTGAAAAATGCTATTTTCACCTATTTTTCCAACAATCCCCCACATGAAAAATGCTATTTTCATCAAATTTCCAACAATCCCCCACATGTATTGAAATGGATCTTTTCCTTACACTTTCCAACGATAAACTTCGACAGTTGAGTATTGCAAGATAGGTAGGTTGTCACCTTTGAACCCTCTTTTGTGAAGCGCACTTAGCTTACTAGCGGTGTGTAGACGCGATGTCCTTGAATATACCCCCATTTGTGTAAATGACAATACACTTCACACAATACTCTCCCTGGTTTGGCCAACTCCTCATTGTCGTGTCCTATTATGGTCCTGGAACACTAGCCTGGTTCTGCGAGAGATCTAGGATTTGCGCACCCCACAAATCCATTTGAAGCGACCCTACTTCTCTCTAACATAGGTGATTCCTCTGAATCATTAAAAGCATCATGGTTATTTGATTTCCCGTAATCGTTAACCTTAATATGCTTAGCCTCACTTCAATGTCATTGATTGGAATGGACTAGGAAGTATATGTAACTCCCTTTTATTTAGTTTGGGGTACTCCCCCACAATGACTCCATTTGGTAATATGATTAAGTTTGCCTATTGAACTTAGATCTTGGGATCTCCAGTCAACTAAGTTAGGTTTCCCTCATATTCCCATTTACCACGGGCTTTAGTCCCATTCCTCTTGACGACGTTTCTACTAACTCTTTGCTTAAGCCTTTTGTTAACGGGTTCGCAATGTTATCCTTTGATCTCACATAATCAATTGTGATAACACCCGTTGAGAGTAGTTGTCGTATCGTGTTATGTCTACGTCGCATATGCCTTGATCTGCCATTGTACATCAAGCTTTGAGCTCTACCAATCGCTGATTGGCTATCACAATGTACACATATGGTTGGCAAAGGCTTTGGCCATCTTGGAATATCTTCCACGAATTGACGTAGCCATTCCGCCTCCTCGCCTGACTTATCCAAGGCGATAAATTCGGATTCCATTGTGGATCTTGCTATCACCGTTTGCTTGGAAGACTTCCAAGCAATAGCAGCTCCTCCAAGTGTAAACACGTAACCACTTGTTGATTTGGAATCTTTGTTATCCGATATCCAGTTTGCATCAGTGTATCCTTCGATCACTGCTGGTTGTCGGGTATAATGCAGTCCATAATCTCTTGTGTATCTTATGTATTTAAGCACCCTCGTGATAGCTTTCCAATGTTCCGCGCACGGATTGCTGGTGTATCTACTTAGCCTACTCACCGCGTAAGCCAAGTCGGGTCTAGTACATGTCATTAGATACATTAGACTGCCAATAATTCTTGAATACTCTAACTGAGCAACTCCATCTCCTTTATTCTTCTTGAGATGTTGGGAGGTATCAACTGGAGTTCGAGCTACACTCGTATCTCCCGAGTTGAATTTTTCAAGAATTTTATCCACATAGTGAGATTGACTTAACACAAGACCTTCTTGGGTTCTTATGATCTATACTCCAAGAATCACATCCGCTAAACCCATGTCTTTCATGTCAAATCTCGCTTTTAACATGCTTTTAGTAGCTTTGATAATTTTATCATTACTCCCAATGATAAGCATATCATCTACATGAAGGCATAAAATTACATAACCTTCATTTGTGTCTTTGAAATAAACACATTTGTCGCACTCATTTATTTTGAAACCATTGTCAATCATGACATGATCAAACTTTTGGTGCCATTGTTTTGGTGCTTGCTTCAAACCATACAAAGATTTGACGAGTTTACATACTTTACCCTCTTGACCTGGGGCAGAGAAACCTTCAGGTTGCTCCATGTAAATCTCTTCTTCTAAATCGCCATTTAGAAATGCGGTTTTAACATCCATTTGGTGAACTTCCAAATTTCTTAAAGCCGCTATAGCAAGAACCAATCTAATCGAGGTTATGCGCGTCACAGGCGAGTAGGTATCAAAGTAATCTAGACCTTCCTTTTGTCTAAATCCTTTAATCACCAATCTAGCCTTGTATTTATCAATACTTCCATCAGTTTTCATCTTCCTTTTGAATATCCAACGATATCCAAGTGGTTTGCAACCAGGTGGAAGATCTACTAACTCCCAAGTATGATTTTGCAATATAGAATCTATTTCATTTCTTATTGCTTCTTTCCATTGAGGTCCTTCTGAAGAAGAAACCGCTTCGCGATATGTATTGGGCTCGCCCTCAACCATATAGCTAACGAAGTCTGGACCGAAGGATTTTTCAACCCTTGGCCTTTTGCTTCGCCTACGGTCACTTTCTTCAACCTCAGGTTGTTCATGTGTCTTATCATGAACTACCTCATCAACTCGTCTAGATGAGCTTTCACCTACTTCAAAATTAGGTGTTGATGACGTTGCATGTGTTTGTCTTCTCAAAGGAAACACATTTTCAAAGTAAGACACAACGTTAGGATTCACCTCCATGATAGTGTTTACGTGTACATCAGGATTCTTGGACTCATGTACAAGAAAGCGATGTGCACTACTTTGATGCGCATACCCAATAAATATGCAATCAACAGTTTTGGGTCCTATCCTAAGAGCCTTAGGAGGTGGTACAATCACCTTTGCTAGGCACCCCCACACTTTCAAGTATTTATATGAAGGCCTTTTCTTTTTCCATAACTCATATGGAGTCTCGTCTCTCTTTTTCAATGGTATCTTGTTCAATAGATAATTGGCCGAGAGAATGGCCTCCCCCCACATTTCCTGGCTCATCCCAGAACTTATCAACATGGCGTTCATCATTTCTTTCAATGTGCGGTTCTTTCGTTCCGCCACACCATTTGATTGTGGAGAATAAGGAGGTGTACACTCATGTACAATGCCACTTTTTTGCGCATAAATCGGCAAAAGGTGCAACATATTCACCTCCTCGGTCGCTTCGCAAAGCTTTTATCTTCTTTTGAAGTTGATTCTCAACTTCATTCTTATACAAGATAAATTTACTTATTGCTTCATCTTTACTTTTTAGTAAATATACATAGCAATATTTAGTACTATCGTCAATAAACGTGATGAAGTACTTATTTCCACCTCTTGTGGGTACTGCTTTTAAATCACAAATATCAGTGTGAATTAAATCAAGGGGTTCGGTTATTCGTTCAACCGATTTCGATGATGTTCTTGTAAGTTTGGATTCAACGCATGTTTCACATTTATAGTGTGAATCAATATGGAATGTTGGTATACAATTTAAATTGATTAAACGGCGTATTGAGTTAAAATTAACGTGACCTAATCTACCATGCCATTTATTCGAATCAGAAAACTCAAGCATATAAGTAGAAGTAGTAGCAATTTTATTCATGTTCTTTTTCACAGCCATTACATTCAATTTGAACATACCATTTTGGGCATAGCCCTTGCCTACATACATTCCTCGTTTAGTTAGTACAAATTGATCGCTCTAAAAAACTAAACGAAATCCAAACTTATTAAGCAACCATCCCGAGACTAGGCTCTTGCGCAAGTCTGGAACATATAACACGTTGCTTAAAGTGAGCTCCTTCCCTGAAGTCCACTTCAAGATCACCGTTCCTTCACCCTTGATGTCCGCGGTGGCTGCATTTCCCATGTACAGCTTCTCATCTCCCGCAAGCTCCTTGAAGGTGGTAAAGAGGCTCCTGTCTGGGCACACATGACGGGTCGCTCCCGTATCAATCCACCACCCTTTTGGAGTGTTGGTCACAGCATTGACCTCATCCAACATTGCGGTTTTGTCGGAAATCATTGCCACCAAAGGCATTCCATCTTCATCCACCATGTGCGCGCGCTCACGCTTTGGTTTCTTGCATTGGTTAGCCCGATGCCCCGGCTCGTCACAGTTGTAACAAGTCCCTTGGAACGTTGGAGGTTTCTTTTTCACAACCCCTTTCTTCGGTCCAAGTTTGCTAGCCTTTGCTTTCTCTTTGTCCTTTTTCCCCTTACCCTTCGCGCCCTTAGAGGATTGCCCATGCTCAACCACGTTTGCGCTAGCAGAAGTTTGCGCCTGGCTGCCTTTTAGAGCAATTCTATTGCCCTCTTCAATCCGAAGACGAACAATAAGGTCCTCTAAAGTCATCTCCTTTCGTTTGTGTTTAAGATAATTCTTAAAATCCACCCAACCAGGAGGTAACTTTTCAATCATCGCTGCCACTTGGAATGTCTCGCTAAGTACCATTCCCTCCGCATGGATGTCATGTAGTATAATTTGCAACTCTTGGACTTGGTTCATAACAGTCTTGTTATCAACCCTTTTGAAATCCAAGAAACGGGCAACAACAAATTTCTTTGTTCCCGCATCCTCCGTTTTGTACTTTTTCTCCAAGGACTCCCATAACTCTTTGGAAGTCTTGATATTATAGTACACATTATACAATGCATCTGAGAGACCGTTGAGTACATAGCCTCGACATATGAAATCCGAGTGCTTCCAAGCCTCTACCACGCTCAGAGCCTGAGCGTTGGTCTCCCCTTCCGCAGGTTGGGGAGCGGATTCTGTTAAGAACCTCGCAAGGTTCATGGTGGTCAGGTAGAAGAACATCTTCTGCTGCCACCTTTTGAAGTGTAGACCCGAGAACTTCTCGGGTCGTTCAGCGTGATTGGCCACTGTGGTCGCTCCCACAGTGGTGGCGTTAAAAGGGGTTCCCGTCACAACATTGGTGGTGTTGTTAACGTTGACATTTTCGTTCGACATGCTGAAAAATTAAAATTTTAAAGTTTAGTCAAAAAATTCTGATTTACGCAAAAACCAGAAGTAAACTAGTAAATTTTAATTTGTTACCACAAAATTACTGTTTCAGCTTCTAAGTCCAACTTTGAAGACTAAAAACAGAAATTTTATAATTATTAGAACTTACTGATTGGCTTCTAAGTCCAACTTTGAAGACCAAATCAGAAAGTTTTAGCACTTTTTAGGACAGTCTGAAAGTAATCACAAAAGTTTTCAACCAAAGTCGCTCCTTTGAAGATGAAAACTAAAAAAAAACTGTTTTTAAAACACAAACTGAGTGAAAACAAAACTGGTTTGAATCACAAACAGAATGGTTTTGATTTTACGAACGGTTTTAAAAATTTGTTTTAAGATTGTAGGATCCGTTCGCGTAATAAATAAAAATAAACAAATTTTTATTACTGATTACAATACAGAGAAATAAAGAAAGCAAAATAACAGTACAATTACAACTGAAATAACATAAAATACAAGAACTTAGAAGAAGAAGAAGGCTGAGGCACGTGTTCAACACGCTTCCCTTAAAACAAATTCCGAGTCTCCCAAGAGTACTCGTTTTGTTTCCCAGGGTACAACAGCCGGAGCAGTAGTACTGCCGGAATTCGCCTACAACCCGAAGGTTACCTTGAACTTTGTAAGAAAATGATCAGAAAGTTGATGAGAGAATGTTGAGTATGCTGTTGTGTAGCTGGTAAGTTTCTGCAGTGGGTATGGAGCTGTATTTATACAGCTCCTAAGTCAAAACAGTCAAAAACGAATTAAAGAGAGGTTTAAATTGCATTAAACGTCTTCAATGCAATTTAATACGTCATTTAATTCCCAGTCAAAGCCCGTTAACTCGTCAGTTACGAAGCTGGACTGAAACTGCTCTGTCATTCAATGCTGGAAGCTTCTGCATGCGCGCGCGCAAGCCACACTGGTGCGCGCGCGCCCAGGTGTGCACGCCATGCGCGGTGCGTCCTCTTGGCTCACATCCATGCGCGCGTGCGCCTCACTGACTCAGGTCCATGCGCGCGTGCTCCACGTCACCTGTGAGCCTCTACGAGCACGCCACACAGTCGCGCCGTTTTGGCTCACTTTGGTGCGCCGCGCACGACACCTCCGGACCCATGCACCATGCGCAACCGCGCGCCTTCGTGCCACGTATACCCGCGCGCGGACTGCCACGTCACGCGCTTCGAACCTGCACTCCACTTGGTCCCTGCAGCCCATGAGATCCACCACGCGCACGTGGTAAAAAATACAAAGGCGGCTCTCAAGCGGCTCGCGGCGATGCGAGCGTGCGAAGTGCACCATCAAAGCGCCACATTGCGCCTTATCGCGCACGCCACGTGCGCGAGCGTGTGCGGGTTAGGGTGCTCCGCACCCTTCGCGAGTACACTTAGTGAGTGCTCCCATGAAACAATAAGGATGGAGAGTTCCCACTTAAATACCCCTTTAAGTTCCATCTCTCATCCGATGTGGGACAAGGTGCTACTTTCCCTTTTGTTTCAGCATTGAATGTTCCAAACACCCAGTTTTGAGCATCGATATCTCATTCATCTTAGCTCCGTTTTGGACGTGGTTTAGTTCGTTGCGAAGCTCTCCCAACATAGAACACAAACCCACAAATAAATATATAAAACCCGCTCATTTTATTATATTTATTTCTAGTCCAAAATAGGAAAAAGTCATTTTCCTATATTTGTGAAAAATGCTATTTTCACCTATTTTTCCAACATGTCATTCAAAGATATTTGCATTAGATTGATCATCTTGAAAACGATATTTTATTGACCAAAGTAACAAGTACATGAAAGCTAATATACTAATCCAAACACAAACCTTTGTTTGGGAAACATATTAAACAATACAACTCTAAAAATGCATGGAAGGATTAATAGATGGATAGATTTTTAACGGTGACTTCCTCCAATATTGACACCACCAATTCCACCACCACCTCCGCCGCCACCTCCACCACCTCCGCCTCCAAGGCCACCGCCACTTCCGAAGCCTCCACCTGCCCCGAAACCTCCACCGCTACCACCTCCTCCTCCAAAACCACCACCGCCACCACCTCCAAACCCACCACCGGACCCACCCCCAAACCCACCACCGTAACCACTCCCAAAACCTCCACCACCACCAAGTCCGCCGCCTCCACCAAGTCCACCTCCACCACCAAGTCCGCCTCCGCTTCCCCCACCAAGTCCCCCTCCACCACCAAGTCCGCCACCGCTGCCCCCACCAAGTCCACCTCCACCCAACCCTCCACCTCCCACTCCACCACCAAGTCCACCTCCCGCACCGCCTCCTATACCTTTATGGTGACCTAACCCCCCACCGCCACCAACAGCGCCTCCTAGACCCTTATGGTGACCAAGCCCGCCACCACCACCAATTCCACCTCCAACACCTCCCCCTAGACCTTTATGGGGACCTAGCCCACCACCACCTCCCAAATCTTTATGGTGGTGACCTATCCCACCTCCACCACCCAGTCCACCACCACCGCCATAACCTCCACCACCTCCCAAATCTTTATGGTGGTGACCTATCCCGCTTCCACCACCTAGTCCACCACCGCCGCCATAACCTCCACCACCTCCCAAATCTTTATGGTGGTGACCTATCCCACCTCCACCACCCAATCCGCCGCCACCGCCGAAACCTCCACCACCTCCCAAATCTTTATGGTGGTGACCTATCCCGCTTCCACCACCTAGTCCACCATCGCCGCCATAACCTCCACCACCTCCCAAATCTTTATGGTGGTGACCTATCCCACCTCCACCACCCAATCCGCCGCCACCGCCGAAACCTCCACCACCTCCCAAACCTTTATGTTTGTGACCTATCCCTCCTCCTCCACCCAATCCACCACCACCACCATAACCTCCACCACCACCAATGCCACCTCCACCACCCACTCCACCACCACCGCCATAACCACCACCGCCACCATAACCACCACCACCACCAATGCCACCACCCGCACCTCCTCCAACTCCACCTCCTAAACCTCCACCACTACCTTTTCCCAAATGCTTAAACCCCTTCTTATGTATTCCATGACCTAAACCCTTTTTAAACCCAAGTTTAGGCTTCCCAAACAAATTCTTTTCATCCTTCACCCCCTCAACCGAATCACCCAAAACCAAATCTCCAACAAAAGCAAGTAAAACCACAAACAACACAAGGAAACCACGTACACTATACACACCCATCACTCAAAAACAATCAAATAACCGATGAAGCATGCATGCAGATAACAACCCTATATATACACACAAAAAGCGAAGTCACACCCAAATTAACTACTTTATTTCTGGTTGATGCATTTCATCAAAGCACATGGTGGGTCAAAAACTAAGCCCCCCACAACTGTCATCTACAATGAATGCCATTAAATTTAAGCCAACTACCCTGATATCTTTTACACCCAGCCCAGAACGAACAGTTAACATCCCTACATGCATTATTTGTTCTTGTTGCATAAAGATGGAGTATAGTAATTGGGTAAATTCGCTGCAACTCATTCAATCAAAAACCTTAAAGTTTTCTTTCTGAACAACAATAAAGAGTCCACAAAGATTTGCTTTCCATTAATGGGGTAGGGTTTGTTGGCTTCTTTTTCTGCTTTCCAGTAATGGAACATAGATTAGATCACCACGTGGACGTATTCAATAATTCAACTTTAGTTCATCTTCAATATCTTTTTTTGATTGTCCGTGGTGTATAATGTGAATGATCTGAATTCTGATTGTCGAACGTACTGGTTATTGTTGTGGAAGTACGAATTTAGTTAAGGGTTATTGAGTTATTGTTCAAGAACGTGAATCTGTCACGAGAATTGAAGATGATAATAATAATAATAAGGGTTATTGGATTTTATCACCCCTAAATATTGGTTATTGGCAGCTGCCACCCCAACTATCACTTTGACGTCTGTCACCCCCAACTTAGGGGGAGGGGGTGGTGACATCACTCAGAACATCCAATCAAGTTCCGCCATGTCATTAACTATTATTCCATCACTTACAACATTTTTTAGTGGAAATGCCCATCACTCACAACACCCAACACCCAACAATAAACCCTCACATTCCCTCACAATATTCCATTATTCACGCATGATACATTCCACGCGTTATAACTTTCACGCGTTGAAAAGATGGGTGGCGGTGGTGTTTTATGCTCCATCACTCGTTATAATTGTCCATCACGTACAAAATTTCTTCCACCCCGCCTGCCCTTAACACTTAGTGTGTTCTGTCACCATGTCGTTAACTGATCACTAACTTTTAATCCTGTTACTATACTTTTGGGGATGTCACCCCAAAAGTATAGTAACAAGATCATAAGTTAGTGATCAGTTAACGACGTGGTGACAGAATACACTAAGTGTTAAGTTGGGGTGACGGACGTCAAAGTGATAGTTGAGGGTGGCAACAGCTAATAGCTAATAGTTGAAGGCAATAAAATCCAATAATCCTAGTAGTAATGTTGCTGATGAATTATGATGATCTAGCTAGTAGCTAGCGTGAATGGTTGTAGATGGATAGTTTAGGTTTTCTTGTTTTAGTAGACGACACAATACATAACTAATTAGCTTACATTATTCACTTCTTTTGGTTTTTTTAACATGTTAATGACGTCAAAATAAAACAAAAGAAAAATGAAGTGGTAGTTAGCTTTTTTATTTATAATTTTTGTGATTTAATAATTTTCAAGCATAGCTTACATTATTACCTTCTTTCGTGGTGGTGCAAGTGGTGGCGGTGATGGTTGCGACAACCAGCAGTGACGTCGGCAATGGTGGTGTCTAGGATCACCGGTGGTGGTTGTAGACTTGTAGTGGCGGCAGAGCCGTTCCAACGTTTTTGGAGGTCTTAAGCGACAAAGTCAGGGTCCTATTGAATTGATATAAAGGAATTGAGATTGAGATTTGAGACATTGAATAACCATAGCGATGATTTTTCCTAATCTTGGCCCTAATTTCGCTCAATCCGCAATCAGTTTCACATTGGTTACTCAAAAGACGCCGCAAGTAACGAGGGTTGATGTGTTGTGTGAGTGGACAATGCAGACTCCTAGTGTAAGTCCTAAATCTTGGGCCTAGAAACGTTGTTTAAATGGCAAAAAATAAGTCTAATATATGAAAGGAAATAAAATTGGAGTGTGAGATTAAATATTATTTATGTAATATTTAATCTTGTAGCCTTTATAATCATTTATATTATATTAGATCAAAATATATTAATAACCTATTAATAATTAGTTGGTAATTGTTGATGGACCATATTACCCTTATTAACTAATTGGGTTTCCTCTTGGGTGTATAAATGAGGGGCTTATTAGAGAGTTAAAGGGTTAGACACATTACACAATTACAAACCCTCATAACATCATAATTCGACTCTCTTTCCCAAACCGATTCTACCCTACTTTCGGTTTTCATCACCATCATAACTTTACACCCTAAGGAGGAACCGGATCACCTTGACAAAGATGTCGAACTCAATGGCTGGATCTCTGACTGGATTCTCTACTGCTTTGAATGCTATAACATGTATGTTATTCATGTTTTCCATTAAGTTTAAACAGAATTGATCAACATGTGGTATCAGAGCATATGTTGATAAATCAGTTCTGGTTTCGTATCCATTATTCTGGGATCATTATAAGGAAAACAGAAATTTTAAAGCCTTAATATCATGGCTGTTTTCGTTTTTTTAATGTCACCGAAATCACTGTTAATTCGGAAAAGGATGGTAAATCATGTAACTCGAAACCAATATGGGTAAACTAATATCCGAAATCTGTATATAAAGCTTTAAAACTCAGTTTTGGATCTCAGAATTACGGTTTTATTTTTTTTAGGGTTCATCGCTTGTTCTTAATAAAACTCAAAAATTCCCTAAGATTTGGAATATAATTTGGATTAGTGGATATTTTTCATGATTTTGATCTTAATTTTATCTATTAAAATTTCAAAACTGTTAATAGATTTTCAGTTATTATTTTCGAAATCTTTTGATAAGTTTAGATCAGAAATAAAATAGGAAATACTATCCCAAAATCCCTTAAATTTCGAGTTTCAGTTATTATCACAATAAACAGCTGTTAACAGAGGATTCGAGACCATCAGACTACGACTCGAGACCATCAGATCTCGACTCGAGACCACAAGGTCTCGACTCGAAATCATAAAGGTCATCAAATCTTTACAACTCGAGAACAGAAGCTTACAACTCGAGACCATCAGGTCTCGACTCGAGACTACAAGATCCCGACTCGAGATCATAAGGGATCAAAAACTTCACAACTCGAGACAACAGTCTCGACTAAAGGCTTCATTCTTCGCCACTCGAGACCATGGTTGCGACTCGAGATCTCAGTATGGACTCGAGATCTCATAAAACACACTAGTCAAGACCATGATTACGACTCGAGACCAAGGTTGCGACTCGAGATCTCATAACTTAGTCGAGACCCAACTCGAAACCTCATTATTTTTTTTATGCTGTTTAATGTGACCTAAGTACTGCTGCTGAGCAGTTACTTCATGATAAGTGGACTAGGTGTAACCGCATGTCTCTCATGTTCATGAAGCAGTCCATTCATAACTCAATCAGAGGAGCAATTCCTGATTCTGAAGATGCTAAAACCTACTTGGCTTCTATGGAGGATCAATTCAAAGGAACATCAAAAGCACACGCTAGCACTCTTATCCTCAAGCTGGTGACGACTAAGTATGATGGGAGGAGCGGCATTCGCGAACACATCATGATGATGCATGACATGGCCAATAAGTTGAAGGGCCTAGAGATGGAGATCAGTGATGGTTTTCTAGTTCACTTCATCATCACTTCGCTTCCTTCGTCCTATGAAGCGTTCAAGATCAATTACAACACTCAGAAGGACAAATGGACGATGAGTGAGCTGATCGCTATGTGCGTGCAGGAGGAAGAGCGTATGAAGATGGATCGCACTACTGATGTTGCTAACTTCACCACCTCCAGCTCAAAGAAGAGGAAGCACAATTATCAAAGAAAGGATGCTTCTAAGGTTCAAAAGCCAAATCCAACTCCTAATACAAGTGCACCTTCCAGCTCTAAGAACTCCTTAGGCAAACCCTATTGCAAGTTCTGTAAGAAAACAGGACATAAGCAAAAGGAATGCCCTGACTTCAAGGAGTGGCTGGCTAAGAAAGGTAACGATTTTTTCATGATACTTGAGTCCTTTAATTTAAATGTTCCTGCTAATTCTTGGTGGTTTGATTCTGGTTCTATGGTTCATGTTACCAATTCACTTCAGGGATTCCTTACAATCCGGAAGCTGGGAAGAAACCAAAGAACACTTAAAGTTGGAGATGATCGGGAATTAGAAGTGAAGGCCATAGGAACATTACAATTATTTTTGAAAAATGGTTTATGTATTAAATTTTATGATACCTTAAATGTTCCTGAGGTAACTCGGAACCTTGTATCAGGACCAAAGTTAGACATGGACGGTTTTGTCGTTTCTCATGGTCATCGCAAACTCTCTATTCTCTATGATTTCGTTGTTTATGGTACTGGCATTCTGGATGGTGGTCTCTATAGATTAGAACTAGATGATAATTTTTTCCAAATCTTTGTTGTCATATAATATTAATGAATCACTCACAAAGATGAAACATGTTCGAGACTTAGAGACTTCATCTATGTTGTGGCATCAACGTTTAGGCCACATCTCAAGAGAACGATTAAATCGTCTCGTAAAAGATGAAGTCTTACCTCCTCTCGATTTTACTGATTTTGGAACATGTGTCAAATGTCTTAAAGGCAAAATGACATTAGCCAATAAGAAAGGTGCCACTAGGAGCTCTAATTTATTAGAACTCATTCACACTGACATTAGTGGTCCTTATCAAATCGCTGGTATAACAGGACATACTTCATTTATCACTTTCATTGATGATTATTCTCGTTACATGTACTTGTATCTTATAAAGGAAAAGTCTGAATCTCTTACAACTTTTAAAGATTATAAAGCTGAAGTTGAAAAGCAATTAGATCGTCAGATTAAAGTTGTGAGATCAGATAGAGGCGGTGAATATTATGGAAGACATACTGATGTGGGTCAAGCTCCTGGCCCATTTTATGAGTTTTGTAAGGGCCAGGGGATTGTGAACCAATACACCATGCCTGGTACACCTCAGCAGAATGGTGTCGCTGAAAGAAGAAATCGTACCCTTATGAACATGGTGCGCAGTATGTTAGCCAACACTAATTTACCATTATTCCTCTGGACTGAAGCGTTAAAAGCAGCTGTTCATATACTCAATAGAGTTTCTTCTAAGTCTGTCCCTAAAACTCCTTATGAACTTTGGACAGGAAGGAAACCGAGTCTTAAATATATGAAAGTATGGGGCTGCATTGCTGAAGCAAAACTTTACAATCCTTTCCTAAGGAAACTTGACCCTAAAACAGTTACCTGCTTCTTTATCGGGTATCCTGATCATTCGAAGGGTTATCGTTTCTATTGTCCTTCCCATGTCACCCGTATTGTTGAAACCAAGCGTGCTGCGTTCTTGGAGGATTTCAAGGTCAGTGGGAGCAATACCAACCTTTACGAAGAATTGCAAGAAGTACAAGACGCGGGGGGGGGGGGGAGAGACTCGTCGCTTATCATTACTCCGTTTACTCCTCTTGTACCCCATGTAACAACTGTACCTGAAGCCACTGCACAAACTCCATCTCCACAATCAGAACCCATTATACCTCATAACGAAGGCACATCAAACGCTCAAAACCAAGACAACGCTGAACCCGATAATCAACTCAGGAGGTCATCTAGGCAAAGAAGGCCTACTAATTGGGATGATTATGTTACCTACCTGACTGAAATGGATGCTGGAAAGCTCAATGATCCTATCTCTTATAATGAAGCCATTAGCAGTGATCAGTCTTCTGAATGGAACAAAGCAATGATTGATGAGCTTGAATCCATGAAGAAAAATGACGTTTGGGATTTAATCGAATTACCCAATGGTGCCAAACCTGTAGGTTGTAAATGGGTGTTCAAAACAAAACTGGATCCGAATGGGAACGTTGAACGCTACAAAGCGAGATTGGTTGCAAAAGGCTACACTCAGAAATAGGGTATTGATTATCAAGAGACGTTTTCACCTGTCTCTCGTAAAGATTCATTAAGGATCGTTATGGCCCTAGTAGCTCATTTTGATTTAGAGCTGCATCAGATGGACGTCAAAACTGCTTTCCTTAACGGAGACTTAGACGAAGATGTTTACATGAAACAACCTGAAGGCTTTAAACCTGAAGGTCAGGAGCATCTAGTCTGTAAGTTGAAGAAATCCATTTATGGGTTAAAACAAGCATCACGTCAATGGTACCTCAAGTTTGATGAAGTCATGAAGAGGCAAGGTTTTATAAAGAATCAAGTGGATCAATGCACCTACCTCAAGATGAGTGGGAGTAACTTTACTATACTTGTCCTTTACGTAGACGATATTCTATTGGCAAGTAACAGTTTAGACATGTTGCATGAGTCGAAGCGGTTACTCTCGCATAACTTCGACATGAAGGATCTCGGAGATGCTTCTTACGTCATTGGCATCGAAATTCACCGAGATAGACACAAAGGGATCTTAGGATTGTCTCAAAATACTTACATAGGTCGTGTCCTTACACGTTACAACATGCAACAGTGCAAACCCTCCGTCGCTCCAGTAGTTAAGGGAGATGTTTTCGGTTCATTCCAGTGTCCGACAACAGAGGTTGAAATGGAGCAGATGACCCAGATACCTTACGCGTCAGTAGTCGGGAGCCTAATGTATGCTCAAGTCTGTACTCGCCCAGATATCGCTTATATTGCTGGAATGCTAGGTCGTTATCAGACTAATCCTGGCCTAGATCACTGGAAAGCAGCTAAGAAGGTCCTTAGATATCTGCAAGGGACGAAAGACTATAAACTGACACATAGAAGAAGTGATCATTTAGAAGTGGTAGGTTATTCTGATTCTGCTAAAAGCAAAGATGACAAGAAATCCACTTTGGGCTACATCTTTATGCTAGCAGGCGGACCTATCTCATGGAAGAGTCATAAACAACAGTTAACTACAACTTCCACAATGATGGCATAGTACATTGCTGTTTACAACGCAACCTGTCATGGAATGTTGCTTAGAAATCTGATCACTAGACTCAAAATCGTTAATTCCATTTCTAGACCATTGAAGCTTTACTGTGATAATTTAGCTGCCGTTAGTTTCTCGAACAGTAACAGTTCGACTGGAGCTGGTTTATATCTCGATACAAAATATTTGTTCGTACGTGAACGAGTTGAGGAAAATAATCTTTGTATTGAGTATATTAGTACTAAAGATATGCTTGCGGATCCGATGACTAAAGGTCTCTCACCTAAAGTTTTCGAAGAACATGTATCGAATATGGGACTTACTAAAGACCTTGTTTAATGGCATATTGTACTAGCTTATGTTTTAATTAATAAAATTTCCTCAGTTTGATTTTGTATGTCTCTAACATATGTTCTGCCGGTGTAATGACATATAGACAAATATAAATACAAATCAGACGCTAAAGGGCTTATACATATTTTGATCGTAACTGTTAGGTTTTAAATTGAGGCTATAGTATGACTAATGGGGGTCCTGAGTCGAATGATGATTCAACGGCTGTATTTCTCTGCTATAGTTCTTGGTTTAAGGCTAAAATGAGTGTTAACTCCTGGCCAGGCTTACCTAATACTCATGATAAATGATTACTCGGCTAAGTGGGAGAATGTGAGATTAAATATTATTTATGTAATATTTAATCTTGTAGCCTTTATAATCATTTATATTATATTAGATCAAAATATATTAATAACCTATTAATAATTAGTTGGTAATTGTTGATGGACCATATTACCCTTATTAACTAATTGGGTTTCCTCTTGGGTGTATAAATGAGGGGCTTATTAGAGAGTTAAAGGGTTAGACACATTACACAATTACAAACCCTCATAACATCATAATTCGACTCTCTTTCCCAAATCGATTCTACCCTACTTTCGGTTTTCATCACCATCATAACTTTACACCCTAAGGAGGAACCGGATCACCTTGACAAAGATGTCGAACTCAATGGCTGGATCTCTGACTGGATTCTCTACTGCTTTGAATGCTATAACATGTATGTTATTCATGTTTTCCATTAAGTTTAAACAGAACTGATCAACATGGAGGCCCTTGTTTTTTGTGGCCCTAGGCCTTAGCCTAGATTGATAAGCCTTACGGGCCGGCCCTGAGTGGCGGCAAGAATTGATAGGTGGTGGTGACAAATAAACGATTTGAACTTCTTCGTATCATTTAAATTAAACACATTTTTTTTATCTTTTATAGTTTTCAAAAATTTATAGACTTTCTAAAACTTTCATTTTAATCTGCATCCTTCAAATTCTAATTCCTTTGAAAATTTACAGTTACTTGAAAATATTTAATTTCTTAACTTAAGTCTATAATTTGCAATTCATTTATAATAAAATAGATGCAAATTACAAATCATGGGTTGGTAGACGGACAACAAGCTGCGCCGCCACCCCCTTTTGAATTGCAAATCCTACTCGGCTAAACACATAACTATGGCCTACAGACACTGTCGCATGCGCAAGTGCTGCCTTTTGAACCCGCTTCAAGAAACCGGACGCCACATGGGCCAAACAACCAAAGGCATCGAACGCGAAAGGAAGGAAGGCATGTTGATTATCTATGCAGGCCTGCTCGTGCTTGGATATTTTCCCCGCCTCAGCCTTCCGCGTCGCTTGCCCTGAAACAAAACCACTGCCCCTGAAACCGGCAAGAGGCGACACCCCCGTGAGATCAATGCAAGCATGCTTACCCCCGGACCATCCAAAAACCAGCACATCGGCTGGTCGAAGGGAAGACCTCCCCTCCTTCGGGTCCGTTAGGAAATTAACTAGAGCCTCTTTTTTAGCAGCGATACCAGCTCGCTTGAGAACGTCAAACAACACATCTCTAACCAGATCGTGTCTGTACTTGAAGCCAGGAAGCTCTTTGCAGTGAAGGGCATGTTCCCCGAAGCTATCAAGACACACCTTCCGACAAACATGGCACGGTTCATCCTCAGGGTACAACGGTATCATCAAACGATATTTGAGGACAAACCGATATTCTACTGCCGACATACATTGCCCCAAGCCCTCGATCGGGATAATAGTAAGGAAATATTGAGCGTGGGGGGCTCGTAAACAATCAAAAACAGCTTTTTGCCGAGGGGATAACCCGGAAACACCATTGATTTCCTTCACGGTTTTACCATAAAAAGCACTCGCCAAAATAGTTTGAGGTTCACGGGGGGCGGTGTCTTTATTAGCAAAACCGCCAAGGTCAAATTATTATTCAATGAAATATTAAAGTTATATATCGTGTTAAATAGTGTAGCATTTAAAACAAAGACTTTTATTTAGTTGTCATTTTACTTTCGGTCATTAAAAGTTTGTGTTTGTTTCAATTGACACAAAAATAAACAAAAGGCCTACAAATCTTTCTGCTTTTATGAAAACCGTTGGCTCTTTTTAAAGTTAGTATACATATAGTTTAGGCTATGTTTAAAATTTAACTAACGATATATAAGGATAACAAAGGGTTAATAAAAGAATCTGAAAGGTAGGGAAAATCTGAAACTTGAATCCAACGAGCAATGCAACATGTATTAGAATATAAGATAAGTGAATTGCAAGTTTTGTCCTTTATCTTTATACTCAATTTTAGGCAGTGTCCTTTGTCTTTAAAATTGACGAGTTTTGTACTTATTGTTTCAAAATCCTGCATGTTATGTCCTTTATCCCTAACCCAGTTAAATTTTTTTGTAAAATCAGATCATGTGCATGGCACATGAGGATATAATTGTCATTTTACCTAATATTAAGGGTAAATTACGCTTTTCGTCCTTTATGTTTGTATCAGATTGCAATGGATGTCCTTTAACTTTAATAATTACAGTCACAGTCCTTTATTTGTAAAACTCGTTACACTTTACGTCCTTTAGCACTAACTAGATTAAAATTTTCAGTTAAAGGCAGTTATGTCTTTTTACTCCAATCTATTTAAATTATAAAAAAATAAAAACATTAATATATATCTCCTGCCCTTTAATTATTTAACCCCCATTTATTTGTTATCATCTTTAATCTTTAAAATTGAAACCCCAGGCATGCAAATCAGTTGAACAACCACCATAGATTCACTACCGACCACCTGCAAATCAGTGACGTTTCATCACCACCACCACTCTAATTACAAATCATTAAACCAATTTCACTCTAGTTGGTAAATAACACAACCACCCTATAAACTACAAAGCAATACTTTAAAAGAAAAATCAAAATATCATCTAAATACGTTAAATCAGTTCCTTTAATTATCAAAATTTAAATGTAATCAAAACATATAAATAACTGTATAAGAATTGAACTAGATAAACTCCCCACAATCAAAATGTAGATTGCATTTAATTGCGATTTCATAACAACATCCAATTAAAAAACAACGAGCCCTAGATCTATAAATCTGATCAACATTGACTTTTGTTCTGTAAATTATCAAAAATTGATTCAACAGTTCATAAAACTCATCGTAAATTACCAAAATTTGATTCAACATTTCAACCAAATTAGATTACATACTCACTGAAAAACAACAATCCGATCGAACGAAATGCTAACGAATCATAGATCTATAAATCCGAGAAGTAGATCGGAGAAACAGACCTTGCAAACGTATCTGCAATCACTTTCCTTCTCGGAATCTTCAAAGGTCGTCAATCGAGCACCGTCGATTTATGGAGGAAACCGTTGTTGTTTATTGGTCTTGGGTCGGTGCAGGAGGTGGGGATGGTGGTGGTAGTTGGCGCTGCTGCCGTGGCTCCGCCGCCACCAAGGGTGGTAGCTGGTCGTTTTATAGAGAGAAACATGAGAGAGAAGAGGGATAAAAGGGATAAGGTTTGGGTTATATGGATGTGAAAATGAAATCATAAATAAGATATTTTAAATATAATAGGTAAAATTACTAACCTACCCTTATGTGTAAGACATATGTTATACTTAAGTGAAAATTTTAACCTGGTTAGTGCTAAAGGACGTAGAGTGTAATGAGTTTTACAAATAAAGGACTGTGACTGTAATTATTGAAGTTAAAGGGTATCCATTGCAATCCGATACAAATATAAAGGACGAAATATGTAATTTACCCTAATATTAAAAAAAAACATTTTATAGAAAAAGATATACATCAACTCCATTTCTTTCTCTCTCTAAAAAACCAAACACTATTTCTCTTTCTCCTCCATCTCTATACCACCACCGGAACCTCCTATCACCACCACTTTTCCTCTCTCCACCTCTTTCTCTCTTTCTACAGACTACATTACACCGCCCCCACCTACTACCCTTCACCAACGACCACCACAGCCCCCACCAGCCACCATATCCGTCGCAACCTCTCACCTTTCATGTTACAACCACAACCTGCAATTTGAACCCTCATTGCACATGAAACCATGTCCAACTTTATCGCACAACCCACATTGCTCTTGAACCCCACATTGCAACTTTTTTGTGTGTTCAGATTTGTGGTTTTGGGGTTCAGTTGTTGCTTTTTTGTTACACAACTTCGATGATTACGCTATGAATATTTGCAGGTCAATCGTTGCATTTAGTTTGCTTAATTTAGCTGAGAACTGTTTAAACTCGTTGTGGGTTTTAGATTTTGGGGTTTGGGTGTTGTGGGTTTTAGATAGTGTCCACTGCTTGTGTTATATATTTGTACATATTCTTTGAAAGAGTTGAATGCTTTATCAATTATAGAAGGAATTGATATTTTTTCTCCTCAAAGAATAGATCAAATTTCTGTAAACCTTCAATATTGGGTCCTTTTATTTTCATCACAAAATCATTGACAAGGTGGGAGAACATGTTTCGGCAGATGATAATGGGCCCAAATTTAGTTTCCATTGTGCAAGTTAAGGTTGACTTTGTGGGACAACACACAAACCTCGTCACCTGTGTCGGTGTAGTGTTGAGAGGTAGAATGGTGGTGGTGGAAGGAGGTGTGGTAGTATAGAGAGAGAAAACGTGTTTGGTTGTTTAGATTTTAGAGAGAGAAAGAGATGAAGTTGATTTATAAACTTTTTTCTGGAAAATGTTTTTTAAATATTAGGGTTAAAAGACAATTACACCCTTATGTGCCATGCACATGATCTAATTTAACAAAAAAATCTAACTGGGTTAGGGGTAAAAGACATAACGTGCAGGATTTTGAAACAATAAGTACAAAACTCGTCAATTTTAAAAATAAAGGACACCGCCTGAAATTGGGTATAAATGTCACGGCCCCAGCCCCGGTTTTACCCGGTCAGGAGCCGCGGGACAGGAACCCGTGGTATTTATTAATTGATGCGACAGCGGAAGATTTATCAGGATCTTTTAAAACTTGAAATGCCCGATTATTTTATTTCATAATTCGGAATAAACCCCGTAATTTACAATAGAGGAATTTCACTAGGGAATTCCCTGATTTATAAAACATGTTTATTTATTTTAACTGAGCCACCTCTTCAAGCTTGTTAGTGCTCCGTAGCACGTTTTCCTTGATTCATAGCAGGTTGCCTGAAACATGTTTTAAAAATATTTTATCAGTGGGGAAATACTGGCGAGTCACTCAATTTAATAAAATGACACATAGTTATAAATTACAGCATAAGAGCGATTACAATGGCTATTATCTTATTTTTATCTGACGCCGTGTCACCTGGTGACGATGGTCATACCACTATTGGGTCTTTTTCCCCAAGTAGTGATGATTATCACTGCTAGGATTTATTAGCCTAACTCGTGAGAAATTAGTAATGCGCACAATACCCTACTAGCCAGTGATTCAAGATAACCACGACTTAATCCCTGTAATTATAACTTTTGAAAATGCTTGGAGTATTGTAAAACATTGTTGATAAAAAGAGAATGACTCACATTGCAGATTTATATGGGCAGAGTTTAGCCTACTGATTAGCCTTGTAACCTAATTTAAATAACAATGCACACGAACTAGGTCCGTAACTAATACAGCATTTACGATAACTCACGAGATTAAAACCCTCACAACGAATGACAAAGTGTTATACTTAAACATCCGTCGAATTCACAACTAATGAAAAAGTATGGCCCTAATGTGGGCAACACTTAAACATCCATCGGATAGTTTTCAATCAATCGGACATTGAATCGTAGCAGCGATCGAGTTAATACCCTGTATCGTAGTAGCGCCTCGCTATTGTAAAAAAATAAATTTCGAATTTGAGCAGCCAAACTTCGTTTTTGAGTTTTGGTTTCGACACAGAATGAAAGCTCATGATCCGTTCTATTTATAGGTGAAAAATGGGTCTCACGCGGCCAGCGTGAACCCTTGCTCGACCCTTACGCGGCCCGCGTGGAGGTCTAGTCGTAGATTAGGGCATCCGTGTCACTGGTAGATATGCCACGTATGTGACACGTGGATCGGGAACGCTTATTCGGTCAATAGGGCTTTGACGCGGCCCTCGTAAGGCTAAGATAACCTTTACGCGGCCCGCCTGAAGACCGGAAATTTGGATTTCTTGATTTTTGATATGGATTATGGTTTCAGGGGTCCGGGTTCGCACTTACGGGTAGTTTTGGGACATTTTTGAAAGTCCTTACATCCTCCCCACCTTATTTAAAATCTCGTCCTTGAGATTTACTGAAATAAGTGAGGATACTTTCGCTTCATTTTCGATTCCAGTTCCCAAGTGTATTCGGGTCCTCTTTTTGAATCCCATTTGACTTTGACTAGTACCAACCTTTTGTGTTTGAGAAACTTAATCTTTCTGTCTTCTATTTGCAGTGGCTTCTCAACAAATTTTAACTTTTTCGTTTATCTCTACATCTTGAAGAGGTACTACCAGTGATTCATCCGATAGACATTTCTTAAGATTGGATACATGAAATACGTCATGTATCCCAACTAGCTCCTTTGGTAGTTGTAAGCGATAGACAACTGGTCCTATGCGTTGGACTACTGGGAATGGTCCTACGTACCTTGGACTCAGTTTTCCTTTCTTACCGAACCGAACTACTCCTTTCCAAGGAGAAACTTTTAAGAGAACCTTGTCTCCGATTTGAAATTCTAACGGCTTGCGTCGATTATTAGCATAATTTTTCTAGCGATCTCGAGACGTCTTTAGTCTTTCCTTGATTTGAGTGATCTTGTCGGTAGTTTCTTGCACAATCTCGGGACCTGATAATTGACTTTCTCCTATTTCTGCCCAACAAACTAGATTTCTACACTTACGTCCGTACAGTGCTTCGAATGGGGCAGCTTCGATGCTTGAATGATAATTATTGTTATAGGAGAATTCGATTAAAGGTAGGTGGTCATCCCAGTTTCCACCAATGTAAGGATACTACTTCATCTACGTATAATTTTGCCAACCTTTCCATGCTAAAGGTTTCTTTCATGGGTAGAAAATGAGCTGATTTGGTTAATCGATCCACAATTACCCAAATCGCGTCATTACCTCTTTTGGTCTTGGGTAACTTAGTAACAAAGTCCATTGTTATGAGCTCCCATTTCCATACAGGCATTTCTAATTGTTGTAGTAGACCTGAAGGTTTCTGGTGTTCTGCTTTAACTTGTGAACAAGTAAGACATTTAGAAACATATTTAGCTATGTCCTTTTTCATTCCCATCCACCAGAAGTTATTCCTTAAATCTTGGTACATTTTATTGTTACCAGGATGCATGGTATACCTAGATTTATGGGCTTCTTCTAAAATCTTATTTCTTAATTCTCCTTGCTTAGGTACCCAAATTCGTTTCTTATGGAATCTCCAAATTCCACCACTTCCTTGCTCTAATTCCTTTATTCGTCCTTTCATACCTTCAGCATCATCCTTGATAGCTGTTTCTTGAATGTTTTTCAGTTGTTCTATTAAGTCTAACTGTAGATTTAATCTAAGAGCACGAACTCGTCGTTGTTTTTCATGATACTTACGACTTAAAGCATCAGCAACTACGTTTGCTTTTCCTTCGTGATATTGAATATCACAGTCGTAGTCACTTAGGATTTCCATCCATCTCCTTTGCCTCATGTTTAATTCTTTTTGCCCAAATATGTATCTTAAGCTTTTATGGTCTGTATAGACAGTAAACTTACTTGCATATAGATAGTGTCTCCAAATCTTAAGGGCAAAAATTATGGCTCCTAATTCTAAGTCGTGAGTCGTATAGTTTTCTTCATGCTTTTTCAATTGCCTTGATGCATACGCAATTACCTTTTTGCGTTGCATTAGTACACATCCTAATCCTAGCTTAGAAGCATCACAATATACTTCAAAATCTTATGTTCCTTCCGGTAAGGCAAGAATTGGAGCGTTTGTTAATTTCTGCTTTAAAATCTTAAAAGCTTCTTCTTGCCTAGGTCCCCATTCAAACTTAACTGCTTTACATGTTAGCTTAGTTAATGGTACAACTATTTTGGAAAAATCCTTAATGAACCGTCTATAGTATCCGGCTAATCCTATAAAACTTCTAATTTCCATAGCTGACTGCGGGACCTTCCATTTGGTGATCGCTTCTATCTTAGCAGGATCTACGTGAATACCTTCGTGATTCACCATGTGACCTAAAAATTGTACTTCTTGTAGCCAAAATTCACACTTCGAGAAATTGGCATAAAGTTGTTCATTTCTTAACAATGTTAAGAGTACATGCAGGTGCTCACAATGCTCCTCCTGGATTTTGGAATAAATAAGTATATCATCGATGAAGACAATTACGAATTTATCCAAGTACGGTTTACAGATCCTATTCATCATGTCCATAAATGCTGCAGGAGCATTTGTTAACCCGAAGGGCATGACTGTAAACTCGTAATGACCATACCTAGTTCTGAAAGCAGTTTTAGGTATGTCTTCTTCTTGTACCTTCAATTGATGGTATCCGGAGCGTAAATCTATCTTAGAAAAGTATCTAGCTCCTTGAAGTTGATTGAAAAGATCATCGATCCTAGGTAATGGGTATCGATTCTTAATTATAACCTTATTCCATTCCCTATAATCGATACACATTCGCATCAGACCATCTTTCTTTTTCACAAACAACACTGGAGCTCCCCACGGGGATGAACTAGGTTGTATGAATCCTTTGCTTAGCAATTCATCTAACTGCTTTTTCAGTTCTAGCATTTCGGTGGGTGCTAACCGATAAGGTGCCTTGGCTATCGGTGTAGTTCCAGGAATTAGATGAATTCTAAATTCTACTTCCCTATTAGGTGGTAATCCAGGTAGTTCTTCTGGGAATATCTCTGGGTATTCTGATACTACTGGAATCTCTTTGAGTTCCTTACCCTTAGTGTTAATGATTACTGAAATCATATATACTACTTCTTGTTTTCTTGAATAACTGGCCAATTTCATTACTGAAATGAATTTCATTGGCTTACGTGGCTTATCACCTGTAATCATCACTAATTCTCCTGTGGGTGTATGAATTTCTATGGAATTCTTATCACAAAGAATTCGAGCAAGTTTGGCTACTAATCAATACATTCCTAATACAACATCGAATTCGGCTAACTTCATAGGTAACAGATTTGCAGAAAATTCATGGCCTAAGAGTTCGATCTTTTCTTCTCGCAAAACCTTATCTATGTTAACAGAATTCCCATCTGCCGTTTCTACTGTAAAAATCTGCCTAAGGTTGGTTAAAGGTAGGTTAAGAGCTTGGCAGAATGAAGTATTTATAAAACTTTGGTTTGCACCAGAGTCAAATAATACTTTTGCATAAACGTTGTGAACTAAGAACGTACCAGTTATCACGTCAGGAATTAGTTCTGCTTCCTGAGTAGTCAACTGGAAGGCTCTTGCGTTTCTCTTGGTAGCTCCTTCAGCAGGTTTGGTTTTGTTGTCAGATGGTTTGGCCAATTTAGGGCAGTCTGGCCTAAAATGTCCAGCTTCTCCGCAGTTGTAGCAGATTGTTGCTTTCTTCTTCCTGCAATCTTCTTCTTGGTGTCCCGGGATTTTGCAGAAATTGCAATATCCTTTGCATCTTCCAAAATGCTTCCTTTTACAGGCATTGCAAAATGGAACAATGGAAGATTACCCGGTTCCCTTTCTCTTGAAATTGCTACGATTACCCACACGGAATCCCTGGGTAATCTTTTGGGCCACTTCATTTTTCCAGTTTTCTTCTCTTGTGCGTACCAGCCGTCACTTAGAGTGTTAGCTAATTCCACTGCATCGTCAATAGTGCGTGGTCTCGCAGCTTTAACGATATCACGGATTTCGCCAATCAATCCCCAAATATAGCGGGAAATAAGTACCGGTTCTGGCGAAGCCAGGGTTGGTACCACTCTAGCATATTCGAAGAATGTCGAAGTATACTCTCGACAGTCTACATTCACCATTCGGTGGTTCAGGAACTTATTTGTCATTTGTTCCTTTTCATATTCGGGACAAAATTTTCTTTCCACTAGCTGCTTAAATTCTTCCCAACTCATGGTATAGGCCATATTTCTTCCTTTGGCTTGAAGTACCGTATTCCACCATTCTAGTGCCCCTTCTTTAAAAAGATGCGAGACATACATGACCTTGTCTTCCTCGACACATTTACTTATCATAATTACTGCTTTGGTTTTCTCTAACCAACGCAGTGCAGCAGTCGCCCCTTTATTGCCTGCAAATTCAGCTGGTTTACAGGCAAGAAATTCATTATAAGTGCAACCAGGCGTTGCAGCTTTCATTCTTTTGAGAGTTGGGGCTTGCAGTACATCATTGTTATTAGTATGATTGCCGCCTCCGTTTACACTATTACTAAAATTGTCACCGTGTGTACGTTTTCTAGGAATAATTTGTTGAGGTTCAATTAGATTTCGAGCAGCAGCAAGTATTGCTGGAATAGCATTGGCTATTCCCTGAGCAACGATATTTTCGATATCTTGCCTATTCAGAAATTGATCTTCATTGTTTTGTTCAGATTGATTCATTTCATTAACGGGTTCATTACCAGCGTTTGCCATATGGTAATTAATTTATATAAGTGATTAGTATAAAATAATTAATAACCAAATATAACAAAATAATTGTACATAATCACATTAACAAGTATAGCCAAGATTGTAGATTTTTCAACTTTCGATATTTTATATATAATAGGCATCCGTACAAACTGGTTATCTTACAAAGTTTTATTTTTAGTTATTTCACATAATTATATTTTATTATTATATTATTATTATAAACCTATTCCTACAACCATACAACCACAGTCACACCATCCTCGTCAGCTGGCCTCTTAGAAACGACGTTCCATTTCGTCGTACTTCCAAGATATCCTTTCCCCTACTTCCCTAATTCGGTTCCCTGCATCAATCAGCTCCTCGCCATAATGGCAGAGTTCAGCCAGATTTTCCATGCTCATAGGTGGGTGTAGTGGAGGTTCTGGCTCAAATTGAGGGAAAAAGGTATTAGGGTTATTTAGGAGATTTTGAAACTGCCAGTCGTTGGTCCACCATTCTTCTAGTTCTGCTGGTAGAGGTTGGGAGTGGATAATAGGATCTGGGATTTCAGGCTCTAGGTTAACTGGAAGTTGTGCTTCTGCTGGGTAATTAAAAAGATTTTCACCGACAGGTCCGATGAGGTCATTAAGTGCCAGTTTATGATCCAATTATTCCCAGGGTGACATTTCCTGGTCTTGCCTGGAACTTTCCCCAATCTCTATGGCCTTGCCTTTACCTTTGGGATCCTCTGTCTTTACAACTTTCCGTGTTGTTGGTTTCCTCCTACGCACACGCCTCCAGCCCATAATTCTTCTTCTCTTCTTTGGCTTAGGTTTCTCCGTAGGTTGGGTTTGAAATTCCATAGGTTCCTTGATGTCAGCACAATACCCGGTAAAGTCTCTGGAAACTTCCACATTCACAGGATAGAGATTGAGATTCTAAAGGGCTTCAGATAACTCATTCATGCTGTTTAGTAAATATGAGGAAACATACAAAATTCTAGGTTAAATGTCTGTAACTTGAATTTTCACATAATCACAGTTTGGAATCAGAAAATTAAGTATTAATAAAATATGAAATATTGCGACTTTATATATATTACAAATTACAACTGAAAATATACTAGGGATTATTTATTTTATTCTATCTTTTCTTACTAAGTTGTTTATCTAATGGGCAAGTTTCTTTAAAGTTTCTGGCTTATAGGCGACATAGGTACTGATGGTTCAATTATAAGTTAGCATTTACTGCTACAGTGGCTAACATGTAGAGATTTGCCCATTTTTCATCTAACTCATCTTCCCATGGTGGTTTAGTGTCTATTTCCTGAGTTTCCTTATTAATCATCACTCCTTTTGGTTGTGACTTCCTCATTTTCTCTTGACTTTTCCTAATAATCAAACTTATTTTATTAGGGGTAAGTGGTTTTTCATACTGTGCCTTACGAACAAATATTCCTTCCTCAGTATCTGCTGAGTATCTTGAGGAATTTGATTGGAATGAAATTCCCTTATCTTTTGGGGAACTATCTAATTGACGATAGATGTCCGAGATTCTTTGCTTACCCATACTGTAACTAACAAGTAGTCAGTTAAAAACACATAATCACAAGACAGTAATCAGGAAAATTAAGTATTTTTAAATACTTAATAGGCTTAAATCAGTGGCTCTGATACGACATTTTCCTGTCACGGCCCCAGCCCCGGTTTTACCCGGTCAGGAGCCGCGGGACAGGAACCCGTGGTATTTATTAATTGATGCGACAGCGGAAGATTTATCAGGATCTTTTAAAACTTGAAATGCCCGATTATTTTATTTCATAATTCGGAATAAACCCCGTAATTTACAATAGAGGAATTTCACTAGGGAATTCCCTGATTTATAAAACATGTTTATTTATTTTAACTGAGCCACCTCTTCAAGCTTGTTAGTGCTCCGTAGCACGTTTTCCTTGATTCATAGCAGGTTGCCTGAAACATGTTTTAAAAATATTTTATCAGCGGGGAAATACTGGCGAGTCACTCAATTTGATAAAATGACACATAGTTATAAATTACAGCATACGAGCGATTACAATGGCTTTTATCTTATTTTTATCTGGCGCCGTGTCACCTGGTGACGATGGTCATACCACTATTGGGTCTTTTTCCCCAAGTAGTGATGATTATCACTGTTAGGATTTATTAGCCTAACTCGTGAGAAATTAGTAATGTGCACAATACCCCACTAGCCAGCGATTCAAGATAACCACGACTTAATCCCTGTAATTATAACTTTTGAAAATGCTTGGAGTATTGTAAAACATTGTTGATAAAAAGAGAATGACTCACATTGCAGATTTATATGGGTAGAGTTTAGCCTACAGATTAGCCTTGTAACCTAATTTAAATAACAATGCACACGAACTAGGTCAGTACCTAATACAACATTTACGATAACTCACGAGATTAAAACCCTCACAACGAATGACAAAGTGCTATACTTAAACATCCGTCGAATTCACGACTAATGACAAAGTATGGCCCTAATGTGGGCGGCACTTAAACATCCATCGGATAGTTTTCAATTAATCGGACATTGAATCGTAGCAGCGATCGAGTTAATACCCTGTATCGTAGCAACGCCTCGCTATTGTAAAAAAATAAATTTCGAATTTGAGCAGCCAAACTTCGTTTTTGAGTTTTGGTTTCGACACAGAATGAAAGCTCATGATCCGTTCTATTTATAGGTGAAAAATGGGTCTCACGCGGCCCGCGTGAACCCTTGCTCGACCCTTACGCGGCTCGCGTGGAGGTCTAGTCGTAGATTAGGGCATCCGTGTCACTGGTAGATATGCCACGCGTGTGACACATGGACCGGGAATGCTTATCCGGTCAATAGGGCTTTGACGCGGCCCGCGTAAGGCTAAGCTAACCTTTACGCGACCCGCCTGAAGACCAGAAATTTGGATTTCTTGATGTTAGACCCAGTTCAGGCTCAAAACAACTTCTTCTCACGTAATATGGCAAGTGATTTCAGTAGATGTGAAAAAGATGTGCGGAAATGGAAATCAGACTTTCAAGAAACAAGACCTACAGAATTATCAAGTTTATATCACTTTGAAACAAAAATGGTTTACAAGGTGATTGAAAGATTATTATCTAATACAAACGAATCTTGAATTCTGTGGGGGAGAGAGCAATGGAGTTTTGATGTATGTGTGAATGCTAAGCTTCAAACTCACTTTGCTTCTCCTGATTGAGCCTTCTATTTATAGACGGCTTGTATGAATAAACAATAGTTTATTCATACAATAATTCCTGCAAAAAGTAGCCAATTGACATATTCATTGATTCCAACGTTCAAGTTGCCTTTTTCATCATGATATCATTTAATGTCAACTTGCTTCGGTAAGTGTGGTAGGACAGAGCCAATTTCAGACAAGTGGGTTGTTTCATCAGAAATTCTGATAAACCACTTCATCAGAAATTCTGATGAACAAATCATCAGAAAATCCTTGATGATCAGAATCGTCAGATACTGATGATATTTCATCAGAAATATCATCAGATCTATCAGAAATGACATCTTCTGATAATCCAATTCAACTCTTGATCAACTTGTGATTCTTTGAAGTAGATGCTATATATTCCGGTTGTCCCATCTGATCTTCTTTTTCTAGTTCGTGATCTTCAGGACTGTGATCTCTTCATAGATCCAGTTGATTGTGTTTTTCTTCAATACTTACAAATAAAGTTTCCTAACAGTTTCCCCCTAAGTATTGTAAGAAAAAGAACTACCTCTATATCAAGCATAAACGACTTTCTTTGAAAGAGAAATTAAAAAACAACTAAGTTCAGAAACATTGAACATAGTCAAACCAAACTATAAAACAGACATTGATAAAATATTGTTCATAAACAGGAAATTTAATCTTGTTAAATCGTTAGTTGATCTTCACTCCACCTCTGTATTTGTCTCCAGGTTTCAGTCTTTTCTTGTAGTCAATTGCCTTTTGAGTTTCTTTGTACATTTCTTTATACCATCCTCTTGCTTCCATCCAATTTTCAATGCACTCTTCAATTGTTTTTCTCAGCTTTTCATTGTTCTTTCCCTTCTTCTTGAGCTGCTCTTGTTTTTCATTCATGCAGTTTTTTATATATTTTAGAGTTTGATTTGAATACCTGCATATATCACTGATTCTGAACAGAGCTTTCTCTTTGTTAGCATCTTTGAAGACTACACTCATTTCTGGTTGATCAAAGATTGTTCCATTTCTTAATTGTTTAGAAGCAATTTCAGCTGGAATTGAAGTGTTCGGAGGTGGTATTAGCACATTGTTGTTGTACTCAAAATTGATACATAGATCAAAGTCTGCCAGTGTAGCCCTCTTGTATAACTCTGCTCCTGCACTTTTGAGACTTTCAAGGGCTCTTCTTATTATAACCGAATTACCTTTCATTTCATCAATGATATTCTTCATTTTGACTATTCCCAATGGGTGAATATCATCAGCCAGATTTGCATCAGTAACCTTTTGTTGACTGTTGTCTTTTCTGATCAAGGTATACTTGTTTTGTGCTTCATTACCTAGGATGCCTCCTCCAGTGGTCATTGTATCAATTCTTTCAATTGGTACTATTGGATTGGTTATGTGCTTGTGTAAAATTACCCAACCTCCATTGTTTCTGTTTTCAACAATACCTTTGCTTATTGGAGAGAGTGATCTCTTTGGGTTGTCTTCTGGACCTTTCCAATAGTAATTCTTTAGATGTTCTTCAGGGTACATAATTGTGTGTAAATCACCTTTTATCACTTCCATTTCTCTGATGTTCCCTTCTGAATCTTCTATCATTTCTTTTCTTGGCCTTTTTGAGGAAGTCACTTCATGTTCCATTCTTCTCTTTTCTTTTGTATCCAATAGTATGCTCAACTCTGTTTCTCCTGTGATGGTTGTAGAAACTGGTTGTACTAGAACATGATCTTTTGGTTGTAACCTTGAAGTGTCTGGCTTTGAGACATTTGGTGGAGGACCCATGAGTATCTTCTGTTTATCTTGAGGTGGACCCATGGGTTGCTTCTGTTTTTGAGCTGTTGAGGTTTCTGTTGGTTTGATTTGATCTTGTTGAACAATTTCTGGTTGTTGTTGAGAAGTTTCTGATCTTCTTGATTGTCTTTCTTGTGGAATTGGGACTTTTAGTTCATGAAGATCCATACTTGTTAGTCTGGCAACATTATACTGCAATCTCTTAACTAACAGATGAACATTAGTAAGAACTTGAGTATTTGTTTCCTCTTGTTTCTTCATTTTCTGTAACTCTTGATTTTCTTGATTTCTTTGTGCTAATTCCATCAACAGTTTCTCAAAAGCCTCAGTCATGCTGCTGTTGTTGGCTCTGAGGAACTGTATTTCTTCAAGAAGCTTCCCTGAACTTGAGCTTTCTCCTGCAGTTGCACCCTCAGCCATCTTTTTCTTGATATCATTCAGTTCCTTGATAGCTTTCTCAATTTCTGATGAGCTTTCTTTGTTTTCTGATGATTTTTGCAATTTATTGAGAGTTGCAGTATTGTCTTCAGTTTGCTTCTGCACAGCTTTGACAGTTTCTGACAAAAACTTGATCTCTGACTTTTGATTTCTGATTTCTTCTAGTATTAGATCAAGTTTTTCTTCTGTTGCTGTTTTCATAGTAGCAGCTTCACCTTCAGGTTCTTTTTGAAATTGTTTAGGTGACATAGATTGATGTTCTTGGGAAATTGGAAAAACAACAGATGTTTCTCTTCTACCACCAGCAGAAAACACATTCTCTGCTGTTTTAAGGTTAAAAGGATTGGACGAATCCAAATTCCCTATATCCTCACCAGAAAATTGAAACAAATTCAAGTTCTGGGTTTCCTCATATCCTTGAACCTTTTCAGGTTCTCCATGAGTTGTTGAGAAACATTTTGTTTTCTCATCCAGGTTTCCTTGATCAGCAGGCTGATCTCCACCTGTTGTTACTACATTTTCCTCCTCAGAATCTGATTCAGAAAACGAGTCTTTTGTTTTACTCACATCTTGTTTTGAAGAAATAGTTTCTCTAAGTAAGATTTCATGTTTTCCTTGAATTGATTCATCAGAATCATTCTCAGAATCATAAAATATGTTTATTTTAGACTGTTGTGCACCTGTTTCTCTAATGTGTGAGGCTTCAGCATGATGTTCTTCAGCCACAGGATTCATATCTATATCTTTATCAGCTAGATGAGGATCAGATTCATCCTGCTGTTCCATTCTTGGTGTGCTAGACTCCTGTGCGTCATGCTCCATAGGGAACACTTGTTCAAAAACTCCTTTTCTTTCTGACTTTTTGTTCAACATTTTCAGGTATGCTGCTCTGTATGGTGATTCTTCTGGTATTATACTCATCATTTTTTCTGTCAGAGCAGGTACATCATAATCTGACTTCCAAGACCCTGCAGCATTCCAAGGTTTCATAATTTCTGTCTTCCACATATTTTCTGATGCTGGTATAGCCATGTTTCTTTTCAGAAAAGCATAAGAAATTATGATAGATAGAAATCTTGGAAAGGGTAGATGTGAATCTATTCTACCATCTTTGGTCAGAATTGATCTCCTGATCAGAATAAATATTTCTGCTCCATAATCAATGTTCAATCCATTAATTAGACTGAACATGATTGTTAGAATGTTCATATTTATCTGATCTGTACCTCCAATCTTTGACGATAGACACTTGTTCAGAATTTCCATTAAGACTTGCCAGAAGGCAGGTAGCTTGTTTCTCTTGAATTTATTGATTGTTGAAATCTTTGTTTTGTATCCCATTACAGCATCAAGTTGTGAGAACACATCTTCTCTTTCTGGTGACTTTTCAAAGTTTTGATGTAAGGGTAGCTCTAAACATTCCCTTATCGTTTCTGGTGAAATTTTAATGAAGATATTTCCCCATACATGTGCTGTTAGCTCAGTTTGACTTGAGATTTTGAGAGTTTTTACAACTTGTTGTATGATCTCTTGTGGTACCTCTCTGGTCTTTGTAAGAGCTTGAGCTAACGGGCATCTTGTTAGAAATTCAATGAGAATTTGACACTTCATATCATATTCTTCGATGTTATCATTCATTGCTTCATTGTTGCTCTTTAATGGAAGAAATTCATCTTCAGTGATGAAAGGAACTGAGTGTTTAACTTGAGGTATGTTGATGTTGACAGCAGCCATTGAGAATTTGGGTTTTTGTGTTTGGAAAAGGGTTTTAGGGTTTTGAATTTGAAGGTTGAAGATGAAATACTCTGTTTTTGAATGAGGTATTTATAGGGTGTATCGACATAGATTTTTGAGTGTTTGTCGTGGGCTGTTTGAGTTTAGGGTGATTAATGACACCTTTAAGATGTTTTAATCCTTTAAGGAGACAACCGTTTTTGAAAAACCTTTGATTTATCTCTAATTTAATGTATATCCTTTTAAAGATATTTAGAGACTTCAAAGACTTTGCAGATAAACACTAGTTTCCAACTTGCACCTTTTCTCTATGTGGAACCCCTTTTTAAAAGGTCCAATCGAAACCTTTTGTGTGTTTCTCCAGATATTTCTCATAATGATATATATATATCATCAATTTTTTTTTTTTGAGATGAGAGGGAATAAGTAGAATTCTGAGATTTTACTTACATTATAGTCTTGCAGTTCTGAACTCCACACCTTTGTTCTGATATACCAGATGTATATTGTTTATATAGCTTGTTCCAGTCCTCAGAAAAAAAATTTAGAAAGAAACTTTTTCTTAAACTTTTTTTTTGTCACACCCCGACCGCGTAAAACAACAAATCGCTGCGGAAACATCGGGGCGTGTTGCAACAGAATTAATGTTTCATAACCATGGATACCAAAAAGTGTTTCGTTTTATTAAACATTGAATAATTACATCGTCTGGAAATCTAAATACACAAATTAAACATAGTCTATCATTGTTATTGAGTCACTAAGGCCTTGTCCAGTCCTATGTGAGCATGCATCTTATCAATCGATATCATTCAACAATACCTGAAACATATGTGAAAACGAGGTCAGCAAAGAAATGCTGGCGAGTACATAGGTTTTGTGAAAATAAGATTCATGACTTCTGTTTTAAGAAAATGTTTAGTCATGAACCTTGTAATTTGCTTTGTCTTTGTAAATCATTTGAAAAATAATAAGTTCAGGTGATATGTATAATAAGAGAATAATGCATGATTAAATGAATAACCATGTAAAATGAGTTTATATAAGATAAGTTGTTTGTAAATAAATGTCTTGTGAAAAGTATGTTACTTGTATAAAATGTTCTATGTCTCGAGCTGAAATGATTCAAATAACGCTACAATATGTAATACCATACAAACACTTATATATAGGAAGTAACAGCGGCGTATCCACCATGCTTGTATCATATTCCACACGCATTGTTACTTAATCACTTAATCAAACCAAACCACCAAAGTAATGTTCATGCCCAATGTAAATCATGTAATATGTAACCAAAACCCAACCGTATATCGCTTTGAAGCCAATCGTTTACCCAATCGTTAAAACATCGTGTGAAAACCAATCGTTTACCCAATCGTTAAATTCGTTTTAGGTCGTGAAACTACTTAAATGGTCGTCTCGCTAATAACATTCAAACCTTCTTGACTCGCATTAATAAACCCTTACCAAAGGATAGATTAATAATTCGCATTAATAAACCCTTACCAAAGGATAGATTAACATCTCGCATTAATAAACCCTTACCAAAGAGTAAATTAATCATTACAGATTCAGTCGCTACCCACAACACCCACACATAACTACGGGTGTAGTAACTAACGGGATTTGTCAGATCCTATGGTACCATAACCTAATACTGGTCGGCTTGATCATTGCTAATGAATGTCATTTGTTATGTAACTACAACCAACAAGTTTGTTCACTTTATGAAATCGTTATTAGTTTTGTATAAATCGTCTTAATCGTTTTTGAAACCATCGTTATAACATCGAAAACATTTAGCACATATGAGTCACCCCAAAACAATTGAAAGCTGTAAAATAGGGGAATAATGTACTCGCCTGAGAATGCTTAGAGGTCTTGAACAACAACCAAACAAAGCTAGAGAGAGCACGGAATCAGTCGACAATCTAGAACTATATAAATAAACCGGACTTAAATCGGGAGATCGGATAGGATGAGGCTTGGTAAACCAAATGAGTATTGAAACTCATATGATATGGTTTAACAAGGCCTACATACTACAATGAAACCAAACCTAAGTGCTTTCGACCCATCGCGACCCATTAAGGTAGCTTATGCTACTTTAACGCGTCGTTCGCGTGAAACGCGTTCGGGACGTCTAACTAGTCCTATGACAAGTATTTATATGCCTAAACGTGTTTAATTATGTTGTATAATCAGTTATGTACAAAAGTTTAGGTTACATAAGCTTAATTACCAATTATACATGAAAAGGGTATTCTGGTAATTTACCTAAGGCATATAAACTACCTATCATACAACTACTTAAACGAAGCGACCATAGGGTATAACCTCGGAAGGTTATTCCCTACCTACTATGGTCACCTAATGTATTTGGTCGGATCCTAATGATCGACCAAATGGGTCGGGTTCGAGGTATAAGCGATTTATTAGATCGCTTACCCTACGACCCTAGACAACGTGGTAATCAGTAGGCATAGTCCCAAGGGACTATAACCAACGTGATTACACTCACGTTGCGAAGTTCAAACGAACTTCGCATTGACCATTACTGGTCAACGCAGAAAGTCAAACAAAGTTTGACTTTCAGACTCGAAAGACTCGAAAAGCAATAAAAGAACGAAATAATACTTACCCAGGGTCCCCGAATGCTAACTTCGATTCAAAAATCTCAGGTATGAAACAATAGTTTCAACTTAGAGTTTCTCAAATCAAAGTTCTTGTAATTTTGAAGCATGGGGGGGTGGGGTATTTATAGGATTTCCCGAACCGTTAGGATCGTTTCTTGGAAAAAGTGCTTCAATCTTGGCCATACACTAGCACCCATGGTATTGTAATACCATGTGCCCAAAATACCAGCCCATAGATTCCAAAAACCATGTGCAACAAGTGGGAAGGACTAGATTCGATGTATAAGCAAACATCTTTCAGAAATGACAGTTTTGGTCCCTGTTATGTGTTTATGCCATTTCCGACACTTCTAAGGCCCGTAAAGCCAACTTTAAGGCCCTAAAATGATGTCTAAACATTGTGGACATGAAACATGCTCAAAAATATGTCGGATGTCAGTTCGTTTGGTCGTACGAACGCGATGTTCGCTTAATTACGACGGAATGCGCATAAGCGCGAAAAACGATCCAAATGGCATGACGAATGGATTTTTCTTAAGCCAAACACTAAAGCATAATATAGTCATGCTTACATAAATTTTTGGATGTCCGGATGTATTCAGAACGTAAGTTATGCGCGAAAGTGCAAACTTGTGCACTTTTTGACACTTTTAGTCCCTGAATGACCCAAAAGTTTATTTTAGCACACCGAACACCTCAAAGCTTATTTCTAAGCTATGTAAAGGATATTTATGGTATGTTTAACTTATGGTCATGTTCCGGAATGTCTGTTACAGTTCAAATTGGCATACTTTCGCAGTTTGTCAACTTTAGTCCCTGTAAGCGATTTAACTTGATTTTGCCATACCAAAGCCTTCAAAACTTATTTCTAAGTTATGTAAAGGTTATTTAAGGTATGTTAAGCCTATTTCACTATTCCGGAGTGTTTGTTGCATTAAACTGGTTATATTTACGCATCGGTGCGCGTATAACCTTCCAGAAAGCGATTTAGAGTTTGAAATCGAACAAGAGTTGATATGTGTAAACGATACACATATTTTTTACAAATCCCAAGTATGAAATATAATATTTCATTGGTTTGGTATTTGTTTGATGGCCGTGGAGGCACAGGTGTTACATTTTTTGAATCATAAACTTTTTTTTTTAAAAATTAAATAACAAAACAAAACAAAAAATACACCAAAAAATAAATAATTACAATATTCAGAATGTGCATGAGGATGTATTTTTACAAATTATCCTGATGTTTCAAACATAATTTCTGATTTTATATCAGAACTTCTGGTGCTTTTACCAGATATTCTGATATTTCTTCAGAATATCTGATAAACTATCATTTATTGATAGTTCATCAGATTTTCTTGTGTTCCATCAGATTGATGGATTGCTTTATCAGAAACTAGTTGATTTGTTCTATGAATATCAGAATTTTGATTTTCAACAAGTTGGTTTTCAATTTGTGTTTTTGAGTTTTCTGAGAAATCTTCAACATTTAGATTAACCATGCCTAGTTTGTTGATTAAAAAATTGTGTCTCTTTTCATCAAGAGGTTTTGTAAAGATATCAACAATTTGATTTTCAGTTGGAACAAAATACATTTCAATGTTACCTTTCTCCACATGATCTTTTATGAAGTGGTATCTGACATCTATGTGTTTGGTTCTTGAGTGATGAACAGGATTTTCAGTTATTGCAATGGCACTCTTTGAGTCACATAGAATTGGAATTCTTGTCAGAGTTACTCCATAATCTTTCAGTTGAGTTTGCATCCACAGCACTTGTGAACAACAACTTGCTGCTGCTACATATTCTGATTCTGCTGTTGATGTGGCAACACAGTTTTGTTTCTTGCTCGCCCAACATACCAATTTTTCTCCCAAAAGTTGACAGGCACCAGATGTGGTTTTCCTGTCAATTTTGCACCCTGCATAATCTGCATCTGTGTATGCAATTAATTCAAGGTTTGTATCCTTTGGATACCAGAGACCAATTTCTGATGTGCCTTTGAGATATTTAAAAACCCTTTTTACAGCTTTCAGATGGGATTCTTTAGGATCACATTGATATCTGGCCAGAAAACATGTTGCAAACATGATATCTGGTCTGCTTGCAGTTAAATAAAGCAGTGATCCTATCATCCCTCTATAGGTTTTAATATCAACACTTATACCATTTTTATCAGAATCTAACTTGTTCCCTATTGCCATGGGAGTTTTTGAAACAGAGCAGTTTTCAAGTGAGTATTTTTGTAGAATTGTTTTCACATATTTTGATTGACTCAAAAATATTCCATCAATTCTTTGTTTTACCTGTAACCCTAAGAAAAAGGTTAACTCACCCATCATACTCATTTCAAAGTGGCTGGTCATCAATTTTTGAAATTTGTCACAAAAATTTTCATTTGTTGATCCAAATATAATGTCATCAACATATATCTGGACCAGCAAAGTGTGACCTTTGTGTGTTTTGAGAAAAAGAGTGGTGTCAATAGTTCCTTTGGTAAACCCAGAATTGAGTAAGAAGTTTGATAAGGTTTCATACCAGGCTCTAGGAGCTTGCTTCAACCCATACAAGGCTTTGTTTAATCTATAAACATGATTTTGAAATTTTGGATCAACAAAGCCTTCTGGTTGATGCACATAAACTTCTTCCTCAATTTTACCATTCAGAAAAGCTGATTTTACATCCATTTGATAAACTTTTAAATCCTTCGATGCAGCATAAGCAAGAAAAATTCTTACAGCTTCTAACCTAGCTACTGGTGCAAAGGTTTCGTCATAATCAATACCTTCTTGTTGACAGTAACCCTTGACCACTAACCTTGCTTTGTTTCTGGTGATTATGCCGTTCTCATCAGATTTGTTTCTGAACACCCATTTTGAGCCTATGACAGATTTGTCATTTGGCTTGGGTACCAGATCCCATACTTTGCTCCTTTCAAATTGATCAAGCTCTTCTTGCATGGCTTGAATCCAGTCTGGGTCATTTAGAGCTTCCTTGACAGATTTGGGTTCTATCTTGCTTAAGAACCCAGAGAATGCACACTCATGTGCAGTGGCAGATCTTGTTCTAACACCATCTGCAGGATTGCCTATGATATCAGAATGAACATGTCCTTTGATCCATCTTAACTTGTTGTGAAATGTTGTTGGTTCTGATGGATTTGAAGTTTCCCCCTGATTAGGTACTACATTTGTCTGAAAAGTATCAGAAATCTGGATTTCTGATGTACTACATACTTGATCTGCAGAGTTAGAACATGAATAATCTTTTGATTTATTTGTGTAGGCATTATCATGTTCTAGGAAATCTTCATTTAATATTTCAAAGATATGTTCATAATTTTCTTGATTGTCAGAAAAGTTTATTTCTTTTATGTACTCATCAGAAACCTCTGTTTCTGATGAGTCATCGAATGAGACATACAAACTTTCTCTGATGGTCCTGGTGTTGAGAATAAAAACTCTGTATGCTTTTGAGGACAAAGAGTAACCAAGAAAAGTGCCTTTTTCTGCTTTTCTGTCAAAATTTTCAAGGCTTTCAAAATCATTAAAAACAAAATATCTACAACCAAATGTATGCAAAAATTTTATACTAGGTATTCTTCCATTTATAATGTTGTAAGGTGTTTTGTTGTGCCTTTTGTTGATTATGGATCTGTTTTGTGTAAAACATGCATTTGCTATAGCTTCTGCCCAAAAGTGAGTGGGCAATTTAGCATAAGCAAGCATGGTTCTGGCAGCTTCTACCAAGGTCCTATTCCTTCTTTCAACCACACCATTCTGTTGTGGTGTTCTTGGAGCAGAAAAATCATGAGAAATCCCTTTACTTACTAAAAAAATCTCAATTTTTGCATTTTTAAATTCTGTTCCATTGTCTGATCTGATCCTTCTCACTGTTAGTTTTAACAAATTTTCAATTTTCTTAATAAAATTAATGATCAGATCAGGAGTTTCACTTTTCTTTCTCAAAAATGCTACCCATGTGTACCTGGAGAAATCATCCACTATTACTAGTATGTATTTCTTTCCAGAAAAACTTTCTGTACTTATGGGTCCACACAAATCCATGTGTAACAGTTCCAAATTTTGTGAAATAGAAGACTCAGAAATTGATTTGTGTGAGCTTCTTTTGGATTTTCCCATTTCACATGCTTCACAAATGTTATCCTTCTTAGAGGATATCAAAGGTAATCCTTTTACCAGACCTTTGCTTGCTAATATGCTTAGGTTTTTGAAATTTAAATGAGCAAGCCTTTTGTGCCATAACCAACTACTACCATTGTTATGTTTTGAAAATAAACATAGTTTTGGATGTTCACTTTTGTCACACCCCCAAAATCCACCTGCGGAGTACTACCGCTTGGAGGCGTGACTGACTAGGATCCAGCCACCAATCATATTGAACAAGCATATCAGTAGTTATAAAATCCAACCAATACAATTGGTGTTCAAACAAAACATAGTTTAAGTTGCAAGCGGAAGCATAAGTCTTAAAACCAAAACATAAGTTTAATTGTTTCAAAGTTTAACATGGCACACAGCTGTCCATGTCCCACAACGACTCTCTTCCATGCAAGCTCCAGCTAAGTACCTATTGACCTGCAAAGCATGTAGTAACGAGTCAACAACAAGTTGAGTGAGTTCACGGTTGGGTGTTCGTTTTAAGTTGTTTCGAAAACAGTTTCCTTTATCTGGCATCCCGCCGTGGGGGTTACCCCATAGTTAAAAACGTGACTTGTTTATTCCCGGTTACTCTGGCAATCCAGCCGTGGGGGCTACCCCGTGTTAGTTATCTGGCATTTCGGCCGTGGGGGCTACCCTATGTATCCACTAGACTCGTTACCATATCGACTGCTGACTGTAGTCATGTTTATGTGCCCTGAAACTGTCAATGTCTATCATCATTGACGTGCCCCAGATCCATTAGTTCACGCCCGTCCTCTGCGGCACGGTGTGAGGTTTGTCAGACCTAAATAGCGCTATCTAACTAATGACCCGCTCGCCATTGGCCCGGCGATTAAGTCGATATAAAAAGGAGGGACTTCGTGTTAGAGTTTTGGTCTAGTACGAGTTATCTGTCCGTGAGGACGAGGAATTACATTCCTGAACCATTGCTGTCCTACCCAAGGAGGACGAGGAACCCATGTTCCTTAAACCCAATTCCCGACCCCTGGGAATCCCATGCTTTGTAGAGGGTGTGAACTCACCTTGGTTTGCTCGGCAGATACACAGAAAGGTCAATCAAGCAATATTGTGGTCACCCACGTCCTAACATAGTTGTATCATACAAGTCAGGTTCGTATCCAAGTTGTGCACGTAGGTTCTACACGTATTGTACTCAAGTAATAGTCATGGCATCCATGTATAAACATGGCAGTTTACAATAATGCCTACGGGTTGAGCAGTAGCATGCATTACAAATAAACAAAGTCCAAGGTCCGGCCCAAACACCAAGCCCGTAAAGGGGGTGCAAGTCCAAACAGTGTGCACATGCACATGGTCTCGAGTCGAGACTGTGCGGTCTCTAGTCGAGACTATGCGGTCTCTAGTTATAGTTTACAAGTCTCGAGTCGCAACGGATGAGGTCTCGGGTTATGCATATGTTGGTCTCGAGTCACAACAAGACTCGCAACCCTGTTCTCGAGTTATGTTGTTTTTGTGTTGGTGTGGTGTGGTCTCGAGTCAAGACTAGAGAGTTCTCGACTCGCAACCCCCGGTCTCGAGTTGTCATGCTCATGATCTCGAGTCGAGACTAGAGATCTCGGCTGGGACATTTGCTGATCACTGGTACATGTACTAAACCAATAGAATTTCATGTTCATGAGATAATGTACTAACCAATGATATTTCATAAACATGTTTCCTTGTCTACTACTAACCAAAAATGGATCAAACCACAAGTTTTCAAATATTCATATTATGTTCATATCATATTCATGTTGTTCTTCATCATCATTCATATAATATTTAATCAAACAAAAATTATGAACAACACTTATCAACACTTAGACATATAACCGGATTTTTGTTCTTGATTACTAACATGCACCCTATGATATCAACACAATGAATTATCCTAACCGTGATCCTACCACTACCGACTACAAGCATTCGGTTTCCATTCATTAATCAATCCAACTTGTATCAACATCAAAACCCATATAGAGCCGATAACACTCATTCATAGTCAAGCATACATTATTTATCCTAACATAATCAATACATTATCATACAATCATCATCATCATCCGAAATAAACGCATAACATGCATCATTAACTTATATCATCACACATCAACACCTTTAATCATGAAAATACATGTGTTTGCAAAGAAATCACTAACCGGTTCAAGTATGGGTTCAAAGGTGTGAATGAAGCTTCCAAGTGGGTGTGTACGAGTTGATCCGAGAGTCCTTGTGGTTTCCGGTTTGATCCGAGAATAAAGAAGAGGAAAGGTGGTGCTTGATTCTCTAGGGTTTAAGGTTTGTAGGAGAGGGTGTGTGTGTGAGAGTGAGTGTGTTGTCCAAAGAAATGGCAAACATGGCCATCACTAAGGTTTATATACTTGTTCCACATGGTGCACCCTAATGGGTTTCGGATGAGGTGCACGGCCCAACCGGCCCACATGTTGCACTGTTCACTCGAGACCACATGGTCTCGAGTCGGGTTCTTGGTTCTCGGCTCACTTAAACATATACACATACTATACACACAAGCGTACATATAACATAACACATAATCACATAAAAGGTTCACTTATCATTAGTCACACAAGTTAACTAGTCACACGTTTAAGCATGTTACATCGGGATATAAGAAGGGTTCTAAATTTCGAGTTGTCACATCATCCCCAAGTTGAAAGAAATTTCGTCCCGAAATTTGGTAAGCACTCACTGAGGAAGCTAGTTAAGTTGTATGGTTTTCCCGGTTTTCCTGGGGTGTCACATCCTCCCCCCGTTGATCTGGAATTTCGTCCCGAAATTCCGTAGCTTCAGCCTCAGTAGTGGTTGTACCGTTTCCGAATAGTTGGGGATACTTTTGTTTCATCTGATCTTCGCGCTCCCAGGTGAACTCTGGGCCGCGACGTGAGTTCCAACGAACTCGAACGAGAGGTATTCTAGTGCTCTTGAGGACCTTAACATCCCGGTCCGTGATTTCGACTGGTTCCTCGACGAATCGTAACTGCTCGTCGATAGTGAGTTCCTTCAGAGGAACTATGTGGGTCTCATCTGACAGACACTTCTTCAGATTCGACACGTGAAAAACGTTGTGGACTGCACCAAGTTCTGCTGGTAAGTTCAGTCTGTAGGCCACCCTGCCTATTTTCTCGATGATTTCGAAAGGTCCAACGTATCGTGGGTTAAGTTTGCCTCGTTTACCAAAACGAACCACACCCTTCCAGGGTGAAACTTTGAGTAGTACCCGCTCCCCAACCTGGAGCTCTAGTGGTTTCCTGCCCTTATCGGCGTAGACTTTCTGACGGTCTCGGGCTGCCGCCATGCGTTTTCGTATTTGAGCAATCTGTTCGGTTGTGTCTACCACATGTTCTGGACCGGTGATCTGACTATCCCCCACCTCTGCCCAACAAAGAGGTGACCGGCATTTACGTCCGTACAATGCCTCAAACGGAGCAGCTTTAATGCTGGTGTGGTAGCTGTTATTGTACGAGAATTCCACAAGTGGCAGGTGCTTTTCCCAGCTGTTGCCAAATTCGATTACACATGCACTGTAACACCTCGAAAATTCACGTCCTATAATGTGTTGACACGTGTCATAAAGTTTGAACGTGTGAAAGAATGTTATAAAAGGACTAAAGTTGACAAACATGGAAAGTATGTGATTATACGGATTCTAAGTGTCAACAGTGAATAAATATACTTCATAATAACCCTACATGATGTTCATAACATCAAACGAATAAATCATGGATCATACGAAGCTAAAAGTGAGAGATTACAAACTACAGGGGTCAAATGTGTCAACATGTTAAAGATATACCTCTGAGTGATCTTTTGACAAACCCGAAGCTTTATAAATATAAATTATGCTCACTAGAATGCACGATTAAAATTTCATAAAGTTTCGTTATCGTATGAGAAAGTTATGATCAAATTCGTGTGCAAGGGATTAAAGTGTTAACGTTGAAAGTTAAGGCTTTTCGGGTTAACCGGAAGTGTTCAGGGACTTGGCAAAGTGGGTATAAGTCCTAAAGCCCTTGGGGGTAAATATAAGGGGGTCAAAATGCAAGAAATAACCCTAATTACCCCTTCGTGAAGCCAAAGGTCAAGTTGGAAAACAAATAAAATTTAAAAATCTGATTTTATGTCTCAAGCGGCCCGCTTGAGGTTTGCTTAAACGGGACGCGGGCCGCGTCCGGAGCCCAGAACCAGAAAACGTGTACAGCCGACTGTTTATGCGGAGAACCGATGTTTAAACGACCTTTTTGCATTATGGGCGGCCCCTAAACTATATTAGAGCACTAGGGACACTTGTGGGCAGCTTGTGGTGGGTTGTAGACCCCAAGTGTCAAAGTCTTGTGGTGATTAAGGTGCTATATAAGGCCATTTTGTGCAACAATGTTCCTCACACCTTCATCTGCATTCTTGGATCAAATCTGGAGCTCTCAAGCAGGTCCAACTGATCCTAAATCGTGCATAGGACTCTTGTAAGTCTGCTAGTCCTTCTTGAATTGAGTTTAGCTTGTTTAATTAGCTAAAAGTCAAACCGTCGTAATTACGGTTTGACTTCGAGATTAGTCAATAATGGCTCAGTCATATCTCGAATCAAAAGTAGTTATGAGTTGGTATTTATGTGGGTAATAAAACCTCAAAAGGGTTTCCCCTGATCATCACTCTAACCAGGTCAAAAGTCGGGTCAAACTTTTAATTAAAAGTTAACAGGATGCTTAAAATGTCAATTATGCATAATTAGCTATCTAGAACATATATAACCTGTTTGATCATTGTTATAACTTAGTAATAAGTGTAAGAACATGTCCAAACATGTTCAACCCGACTATTTCCTGTTTAGACCCGGTTCGGAACCGAAAGTCACATAGTTTGACTTTCAGTTTGACTTTCAGTTCTGACCCGTTTAAGTATGTTTTAGAAATGCCTCAGAGCTTAAATTGGATTAGGATACATGATAGAACAACCCTCTGTGATTTTACACCTTGGTTCACTAGTTATCCAATTAATATGCATATTTCCGTTAATTGCTCATATGTTGACTGTTATGCCCTTATTACCTTAAAACGTGATTTATGAAAATGTAAAAGTGTAGAAACCTTAGTTACTGATATATAAACTTGTATGCAAAGTTTGATATCAGTTTGACTTGTAGATTAAGAGTTATGCTCATTATCGCTAAATGAATGCTTTATGTTAATAAAACGGCGAAATTAGCGTATAGCCTAGTTAAGCCTACTTTTGGTATCAAACTTAATACCCACTGATGTAATATATTATTTTGGGATTTTTAAATATTTTTAATTAATTTTAGGCCGAGCATAACTAGTAGTCGTAGGCTTAATCCGGTAATTGTCGGTTTTGCCCTTACGGGCCATAAAATGAGTTCTACTTATCGAAACGACTCCAAACCTTTTGCTACTGATCACTTATGATAAATAATTTATTTTAAGCCTTCTGGAAATATAAAAATATCAGATTTAAGTATCAAACCCGGAAATGGCCTTTAATCGCCTTATTTAGCGTTTTTAACGCATAGTATGTTTTAAAATCATATTTAACATACCCGGGTTGATACCTACTGATATATGAGGCAAAATATGAGATTTTAACAGTAAGAAAAGGTTGATTAACTCAGACTTCGTTTTTGAGCTTTTCGGCTTATGTGAAATTACCAAAATACCCCCACGGGGCATAGTTTGGTTAAAAATGGTAAATCTCACATATATGCTTTAGCCTACTGTTATAACTCATCAAAATGAGTATGTTTTCTGTTTACATCAGACCTGTAACTCAGTTAAACATCTAAGCACTTTTACAAACTTTAAAATGACCAAACTACCCCTACAGGGCATAGTTTGTGTTTAAATTAGTTCGGGGCATAATGAAAGACATCCTACTGATGTCACAACATATTTGAAGCATATTAACTTAGGAAACCTGTATATGGCTCTTGCGGATATCCGTTACGCATTTTACGCGTTCGGTTCGGTTTATGTAACAAGTTTACATAAATTAACCAACACGGGTCAAACCTTATTGGTTTCATCTCAAAATCCAGAATGTGAATAATAAACCCATATTAAACAAGTCTCTGTACTTGTCGGGTCTAAATCACATTCTATCCGGTCTTCGCTTAATCGTGCGTACGAACCGTATCTTTGAAACTAGCCGGTCTAAGCTTAAGCTTAATAAAAGACCCGTTAGTATTCTAATAGGTTATATTAAACCTTCGTTCCAGATTAGGAGAACCAGTAAAAGCTACGTGCATTTTGCTTATTGTGATTTATACTTTGCATCAGGTAAATACTTTTAACTTATTTTCCCTATACGGGCTTGGGTTACGGTACATAGCGTACCGCTTGATCGGGCATCAAATCTCCACGCTTAGTGGGTAGTTGAATAATTTGATCGGCTCGTTTTAAACAGTCTTGTTTACTTTACAGCCTTTGGGGGGTTAATGACCATGTCCCGGATATCCTTGGCATCATCTTACGAGATTGGCCACGACCTGAGCACGGGGTGTAGGCGTACACCTGTCAGTGTATAACTCATTAACGTGGTGTGTCTATTGATCTTTAACCCGGACTAGATCCGGGCTACTGAACGCATAAGTAACATGTAATTCGTTCACAAGATTATAATATTAAATAATTCTCCCAAGTTAAAAAGATTAAATATTGCCTCTGTGCATTTTAATCAAATTATAAAACATTTATGCCATGTGCATCCAAACCAATTTTTAAATCATTTTCCAAAATGAGTCAGTTGATTGTATTTACCAGTGTAAACTGACGTATTTTCCCAAAAAGACTAAATGCAGGTACTAAACGTAATTGGCTGGATTGTCTCCTTAGCATCAATAAAGAGTCTCGCAAGCTTAAGATGCCTGAAGTCTGTTGAACTATTGTTTCCTTTTTATGTTCGATCCTTCTGTGGATAAACTTCCGAATATTGTGACAGTTGATATTACAATAATAAATTCGGTTGTATTATATTTTCAATTGCTTCCGCTGTGCTTGATAATATTGTGTTGTTTGACTATTATGTTGCCAACCATGACGTCACGACACTCCCCACCGGGCCCACCGGTGACACGTGGAAATTCGAGGTGTGACAGGTTGGTATCAGAGCCAACACTGAGTGAATTAAACACTAGCCTTAGTGTTTAATCTCAGTTACACAATTGCACATATCTAAACCTTCTGAGTCTAGACTTAACTTAGGAATATTCTCAATCCTAATCTAGAAATTTTTACTTCCAAATTTTTGTTGGATACGTCGCCAAGCGAAGAAGCTGTAATAGGAGTTCTCCACACCCGGAGCCCTGAGATGCTGAGCTTCGTACCGCGGCTAGAATGAAACGAGCATCCAAAGAGAAAGCATTCAGAAATAAAATGAAGAAGAAACTCCTTTTACTGAAGATCGTTTCCTTATTAGTCCTTATAAGGACATAATTATCTTTCAGTCCCTCCAAGGACACATTATTCCTTTTAAGTCCCGCTTAGGGCAACTTTATACTTTTATTTTTATATAGTGGAATGATTAAGTTTAAACTTTCATTCTAAACAAGAAATATTAAATAAATGTAAAATAACATTTCTTTTACAAGATCTACCATTATAATAAAATGGCAAAGTCTAAAAAGGACAAGACCTAGCCACGTGTCATTTTAAGACCGGGCCAAGATGGTAGTTCCATAATTAGATTTAGATCCATATTAACATCTCAATTTAAAATTGTTCTGCGTTAATTGTTAATTAAGAATCTTAAGTGTGAAACCTAGCCTACGGGTCAATTTTAAGACCGGGCCAAGATGGTAAGACCTGTTTAAAAGATTCAAATCTCCGTTAACATCTTAAAACATGTTAACACTCCTGGCAGACGTGATTCATTAAAAATCACACACGTCATGTTGAAATAGGATTCTTCAAAAGACTCCTAACCCAGTTTAATGATCTCTGAATCCTGGGTTTACATCATTAATTAAGATGATCATATTCTAAACCATACGTGGTAACATAATGCCTACGGGCCCTGCTCATTTCCATATGAGCCAAAAGACAGTGGTAGCGATGACTCCCTGTCAGATAAAGGTAATGAACTAGGTTCAAACCTCAAATGCTCTGATTCTCTGAAATCCTAGCATATAATTTATAATTGTCCTTGTGACTAGGCCTATAGTGCCAATATACTTTCATGCTTTGATTCTCTGAAATCATAGCTTAAAAAATTTATAGATGTCCTTGTGACTAGGCATATTGTGCCGAGATACTATCATGCTTTGATTCTCTGAAATCATAAGCTTATAATTTATAAATGTCCATGTGACCAGGCCATTAGGTGCCACTAATAAAACTATTAATGTTTTATAATTAGGATAAATTATGATAGAAATCCTAAATAAATATATGATTAATAAATTAACCAAATATGGTCTCTGTTTACCATGGTTAATGAATTTCCCTAAGAGGCAATTCAGTAATAAACTTCCCTTATAAGGGAAGTGCCTACGGGCTATAGTTAATGTCCTTTGAGACTAAAGACAGTGGTAGCCTACAGCTCCCTGTCAGGAAAAGGTAATGAACTTTGATTCAAACCTTAATACCACGATTCTCTGAAATCATGGCTTATAAATTTAACTTGTCTTCGCGACTAGGCCATTTGTGCTATTATTAACTTATGAATTAGGGTTTATGATAAAAATCCTGAATGAAATAAATATCCTTCTTTCCCTATCAGTATGCATTTTTAAAAAGAATCTTAAAGGTGAAACCTAGCCTACGCGGCCAAGATGGTAAAACCTACTCAAGGGATTCAGATCCTTGTTAACACTTAAGAACGTGTTAGCACTCTTGAGAAATGTGATCCGAGAAAATCACAACAATCATCCTTATATTGGATTCTTCCAATTCCCTTATCTAGCCTGGTGATTTAGAAATCACGGCTTATATCATCCCATAACACGATCATGTTATAAACATCCGTTAATGATAAAGTGCCTATGGGCTAAACTTGTTGTCCGATAAGACAACGACAGTGATGGTCTTTGACCTCCTGTCTAAAATATTAGACTATGTCCAAACATAATAGTCTATATGATCAATGCGATCATGACTAATATCATCTAGTACGATGATCATATTATTTAACATCCTTTAGGGATGTCTTGCCTACGGGCTATAATATATTGTCCATTTGAGACATTGACATTGTTATCTTTATGATTCCTTGTCTAAGGTGGTGAACTATGCTCAAGCCAAATAGTCAATATGATTAATGCAATCATGACTTATAGCATCTAATAGGATGAACCAATTATAAACATCCATGAGTGATGTTTTCGCCTATGGGCCAAATTATACTGTCCATGTGTGACAAAGACATTGTGATCTTTACGATTCCCTGTCCGAGGTGGTGAGCTATGCTCAAGCCTAATAGTTCATATGATCAATGCGATCATGACAAAAATCATCAATACGATGATTAAAAATTTTAACATCCGTAATGATGTTTTGCCTAAGGGCTATATATATCGTCCAACTGAGACAAAGCAATTGTAGTCTTTTGTGATTCTTTGCCAAGGGGGTGAGCTATACTCAATTCCCATAGTCTATACTATCAGTGCGATCCTGACTAGTATCCTCAGTATGATAATCATAATATTAACACCCATCGTGATGAAATGCCTACGGGCTAAACTTTATTCTAGTGTCGGTTAGACAAAGATAGTAGTGATCTTTATGATCCCCTGTTCAAAATGGTGTGATTATACCCAAACCTAATAGTCAATATGATCGATGTGATCATGACTAATATCATTAGATACGATGGTTATATATAAACATCCATTAGTGATGTTGATTGGCTTATTTTTCTGCCAAAAGAATCGTCTTTCAAGACGATGACAGTAGTAGTCTATGACTCCCTGTCCAAAGGTGAAGAACCACGTTCAAACCTTGAAGCCCTAATCTAATAAGATTGCGGCTTATAAATTAAGGTCCTTGAAAAATAGACCATCGAGTTATGTTTTAAAGTCATTCAGGACAAGCCTATGTGCTATAATTGGTCATTCGTGACAAGTTAACATATTAAATGTTAACATTTCTGGTGACATGCCTTTGTACCAAATTTGATGAATGTCCTTATAACAAGGCCGTTTGTGCCATATCTAAATGTCATCACGACAAGGCCTTCGCGCCATATGATTACTTATGTCCTTCATGACTGTGCTTTATGCCATATTTTTCTACGTCCCTCGAGACAGGCTTCTATGCCATATATGTATATATATATATATAATAAAAGCCTTTGAGCTATTTATAATCGTACTTGTGGCAAAGACAGTTGTGACATTATGGTCCCCTGTCAAGCAAGTATTGGACTCGCTCCAAACTGTGAATGCCATTGATGGTCCAGCTGTGACCTAGGCTAAATATAATGGAATTACGTTCAAAATAACATTCGCTATGAATGTTCAGAACGGAATAGCCCATACGGATTATGAATGCCGTGGCTAATATAAGTCAGGTCATCAGAATGATGACTAATAACTGTTAAATCTTGGTGATTAGTACCAAGTTTCGAGTATCGAAAACTCAGAAGAGGTAGACGACAGTCGCAATACTATTAATGCGACGAAAGTTAATAAAACTGCAAACGTAAACCTCAATATTGATGGAGTTAATCTCCAAGCTGTGGTTGACGCAGCAGTTGGAGAGATAATGGAAAAAGGCATGAGACAATCCAAGGGGACGAAAACTTCTCGCTCTAAATCTCATTCGAAACCATGTTTAAATTGCTCATGAGGAGAGCTATGTTCACACTTCAAATATGAAGGATGAACCAAAGAAGGAGGATAACTCCTAGAAATCGGAGAAGGAGAGCAAATACAGGCTTAATAAAAAGCAACGAAAGTTCAGTAAGAAGCCTGTATACCTCAGAGACTGCTTCAGCATTTTTAGATGGATGTTTTAATATCCATTAGGAAGTTTTTTTTCCGATGTCCTAGTTCCGTTAAAATATAAGGACTCAATATAGTGATAAAAGTCGATTGGTTGCCTCGAAAAACCAAGCCCATATCGTGGGTGATAAGAAGCAATTAATTATCAAGACTCCTTATGAGACAACTCTCATAATTACACGTATCCGTACGATTAATTAAAATTAAACACAAAAAAATGGTGGAATTGGCCGTCCCCGGAGTCGAACCTGGGTCTAGGCCGCACCCTTTCGCGCGCCTAGCCAACTGAGCTAGGTGCCTAGTTTGTGAAACTTCCATTATTAATTAAATATAAGCACTTGTACAATAAACTTCCTTATCATTTATCAATGATAATTTCTGCTAAGTGTCCTGTTTTAATACAGGCAATAATAAATCTTCATGAACCATAAACTTAGCAAATTTTTTTTTATCATCCACAAGGTATAGCTACCAAGGAAACCGTAGTAACCGATTCTTCTAGTATCGGCAAGGAATCCTTCCGAAAATCTAAGAGTACTCTTTCTTCGCATAGAGTATGACAACATATGTTATTTTAATTATATTCTCATTGTTTTCTATCGCCTGCGAATGCCAAACTATGTTTGATAAAAGTGTCATATGAGGATTGGCGTATCCTAGTGTGTCCCATAGATTATTTCCATGTCTGATCAGCATGGAGGTTAAATACATGGAACCCCTGAGATATCCCAATGATCATATTGTACTAAAGTCGACTAGTAGTATTCAATGAAGATATCCAAAAATGGAAAAAAATTTTCTTCCAAGTAAATGTTCCCGATTGAGGAATTCGTGGACTTAGAACATAAAGGTGTCACTCATTTGACACGAACAGTGATGGATGAACTGGGGCCTGAGATATGGAAAAATCTCTATAGCCTCCTTGTATCTTAATTATCTTCTCAAAAGTTTCCCCTGCTTACCTCCTGGAAGACAGGTAGAACTAAGATTAATATCCCGCCGTGGGCTGGAGTATTATGAAAAACTCCATATCGATTATGGAAAAATCAAAACCTTGATTTAGTAGGTTTTAAGACATAGGCACATATAGCCTGACTCAATCTTCTGAGGGTTTTATGTTATTAAATAAGAAAGACGGTTCATATTGCTTATGCATACATGCCGCAACCCTAATTAGGCGACGATTAAGAATTGCCATAAGCTACCCAGGATCTAAGGGCAAACTATTGGTGGATAGGCTTGAAAAAGTCTGTAGCCACCCATGTAGCTAAATGCTTGACACGTGCGCAAGTCAAAGCCGAGCATCAAAAGCCGTCAGGCTTGCTACAACAGCCTGAACTTCCTACGTGGAAGTGGGAAATGGTAACTATAGATATTATTACCAAGTTACCCAAGACAAGGAAAGGAAATGATACAATATGGGTTATAGTTGATGGACTGACTAAGTCAGCTCATTTTTACCCATCAAGGAGACCTATAGCTCCGACATGATAGCCCAGTTATACGTGGATAAGATTGTAGCCTTACATGGCATACCTGTAGCTATTATCTCTGATAAAGATACTAGGTACACGTCACATTTTTGGAAGAGTTCCCAACAATCTTTGGGCACACGTTTGAACTTTAGTACGGCTTACCATCCTCAGACAGACGGCCAGAGTGAGCGTACTATTCAAACGTGGGAAGACATGCTACGTGCATATGCGATCAATTTGGGTGGTAGTTGGGATAAGAACCTACCATTAATCGAATTCTCCTACAACAATAGCTACCATACCAGCATTAAGGCTGCGCCTTTCGAGGCATTATACGGTAGAAAGTGTAGAACGCCAGTTTGTTGGGCGGAAGTTGGAGATGTCCAGTTGTCAGGACCAGAGATCGTGTTCGAAACGACGGACAAGATTGTCCAGATTCGTGACCGTCTCAAAGCTGCCCGTGATAGGCAGAAGAATTACGCTGATCCTAAGCGTAAGGATTTTCACTTCGAAGTAGGTGACAAAGTCCTACTTAAAGTGTCACCCTGGAAGGGGGTGGTGCGATTTGGTAAGAAAGGCAAGCTAAGCCCGAGATACATAGGACCTTTCGAGGTTATCGAACGTGTCGGGTCAGTTGCCTATAAGTTAAACTTACCAGAAGAGCTCAGGGGAATTCACAATGTGTTCCACATCTTCAATCTGAAGAAGTGCTTCACTGACGAATCACTGGTTATACCGCATACAGATGTGCATATAGACGAGAGCTTGAAATTTGTTGAAAAACCTTTGTCGATTGAAGATCGACGGGTTAAGAAGCTTCGAAGGAAGCATGTACCAATTGTTAAGGTCAAAAGGGGATGCCTGTAGTGGTCCCGAATTCACGTGGGAGGTTGAATCCACGATGAAAGAAAAGTACCCTTACTTATTTCAGTAAATCTCGGGCCGAGATTTATTTTAAGGGGGTGAGGATGTAACACCTCGAAAATTCACGTCCTATAATGTGTTGACACGTGTCATAAAGTTTGAACGTGTGAAAGAATGTTATAAAAGGACTAAAGTTGACAAACATGGAAAGTATGTGATTATACGGATTCTAAGTGTCAACAGTGAATAAATATACTTCATAATAACCCTACATGATGTTCATAACATCAAACGAATAAATCATGGATCATACGAAGCTAAAAGTGAGAGATTACAAACTACAGGGGTCAAATGTGTCAACATGTTAAAGATATACCTCTGAGTGATCTTTTGACAAACCCGAAGCTTTGTAAATATAAATTATGCTCACTAGAATGCACGATTAAAATTTCATAAAGTTTCATTATCGTATGAGAAAGTTATGATCAAATTCGTGTGCAAGGGATTAAAGTGTTAACGTTGAAAGTTAAGGCTTTTCGGGTTAACCGGAAGTGTTCAGGGACTTGGCAAAGTGGGTATAAGTCCTAAAGCCCTTGTGGGTAAATATAAGAGGGTCAAAATGCAAGAAATAACCCTAATTACCCCTTCGTGAAGCCAAAGGTCAAGTTGGAAAACAAATAAAATTTAAAAATCTGATTTTATGTCTCAAGCGGCCCGCTTGAGGTTTGCTTAAACGGGACGCGGGCCTTGTCCGGAGCCCAGAACCAGAAAACGTGTACAGCCGACTGTTTATGCGGAGAACCGATGTTTAAACGACCTTTTTGCATTATGGGCGGCCCCTAAACTATATTAGAGCACTAGGGACACTTGTGGGCAGCTTGTGGTGGGTTGTAGACCCCAAGTGTCAAAGTCTTGTGGTGATTAAGGTGCTATATAAGGCCATTTTGTGCAACAATGTTCCTCACACCTTCATCTGCATTCTTGGATCAAATCTGGAGCTCTCAAGCAGGTCCAACTGATCCTAAATCGTGCATAGGACTCTTGTAAGTCTGCTAGTCCTTCTTGAATTGAGTTTAGCTTGTTTAATTAGCTAAAAGTCAAACCGTCGTAATTACGGTTTGACTTCGAGATTAGTCAATAATGGCTCAGTCATATCTCGAATCAAAAGTAGTTATGAGTTGGTATTTATGTGGGTAATAAAACCTCAAAAGGGTTTCCCCTGATCATCACTCTAACCAGGTCAAAAGTCGGGTCAAACTTTTAATTAAAAGTTAACAGGATGCTTAAAATGTCAATTATGCATAATTAGCTATCTAGAACATATATAACCTGTTTGATCATTGTTATAACTTAGTAATAAGTGTAAGAACATGTCCAAACATGTTCAACCCGACTATTTCCTGTTTAGACCCGGTTCGGAACCGAAAGTCACATAGTTTGACTTTCAGTTTGACTTTCAGTTCTGACCCGTTTAAGTATGTTTTAGAAATGCCTCAGAGCTTAAATTGGATTAGGATACATGATAGAACAACCCTCTGTGATTTTACACCTTGGTTCACTAGTTATCCAATTAATATGCATATTTCCGTTAATTGCTCATATGTTGACTGTTATGCCCTTATTACCTTAAAACGTGATTTATGAAAATGTAAAAGTGTAGAAACCTTAGTTACTGATATATAAACTTGTATGCAAAGTTTGATATCAGTTTGACTTGTAGATTAAGAGTTATGCTCATTATCGCTAAATGAATGCTTTATGTTAATAAAACGGCGAAATTAGCGTATAGCCTAGTTAAGCCTACTTTTGGTATCAAACTTAATACCCACTGATGTAATATATTATTTTGGGATTTTTAAATATTTTTAATTAATTTTAGGCCGAGCATAACTAGTAGTCGTAGGCTTAATCCGGTAATTGTCGGTTTTGCCCTTACGGGCCATAAAATGAGTTCTACTTATCGAAACGAATCCAAACCTTTTGCTACTGATCACTTATGATAAATAATTTATTTTAAGCCTTCTGGAAATATAAAAATATCAGATTTAAGTATCAAACCCGGAAATGGCCTTTAATCGCCTTATTTAGCGTTTTTAACGCATAGTATGTTTTAAAATCATATTTAACATACCCGGGTTGATACCTACTGATATATGAGGCAAAATATGAGATTTTAACAGTAAGAAAAGGTTGATTAACTCAGACTTCGTTTTTGAGCTTTTCGGCTTATGTGAAATTACCAAAATACCCCCACGGGGCATAGTTTGGTTAAAAATGGTAAATCTCACATATATGCTTTAGCCTACTGTTATAACTCATCAAAATGAGTATGTTTTCTGTTTACATCAGACCTGTAACTCAGTTAAACATCTAAGCACTTTTACAAACTTTAAAATGACCAAACTACCCCTACGGGGCATAGTTTGTGTTTAAATTAGTTTGGGGCATAATGAAAGACATCCTACTGATGTCACAACATATTTGAAGCATATTAACTTAGGAAACCTGTATATGGCTCTTGCGGATATCCGTTACGCATTTTACGCGTTCGGTTCGGTTTATGTAACAAGTTTACATAAATTAACCAACACGGGTCAAACCTTATTGGTTTCATCTCAAAATCCAGAATGTGAATAATAAACCCATATTAAACAAGTCTCTGAACTTTTCGGGTCTAAATCACATTCTATCCGGTCTTCGCTTAATCGTGCGTACGAACCGTATCTTTGAAACTAGCCGGTCTAAGCTTAAGCTTAATAAAAGACCCGTTAGTATTCTAATAGGTTATATTAAACCTTCGTTCCAGATTAGGAGAACCAGTAAAAGCTACGTGCATTTTGCTTATTGTGATTTATACTTTGCATCAGGTAAATACTTTTAACTTATTTTCCCTATACGGGCTTGGGTTACGGTACATAGCGTACCGCTTGATCGGGCATCAAATATCCACGCTTAGTGGGTAGTTGAATAATTTGATCGGCTCGTTTTAAACAGTCTTGTTTACTTTACAGCCTTTGGGGGGTTAATGACCATGTCCCGGATATCCTTGGCATCATCTTACGAGATTGGCCACGACCTGAGCACGGGGTGTAGGCGTACACCTGTCAGTGTATAACTCATTAGCGTGGTGTGTCTATTGATCTTTAACCCGGACTAGATCCGGGCTACTGAACGCATAAGTAACATGTAATTCGTTCACAAGATTATAATATTAAATAATTCTCCCAAGTTAAAAAGATTAAATATTGCCTCTGTGCATTTTAATCAAATTGTAAAACATTTATGCCATGTGCATCCAAACCAATTTTTAAATCATTTTCCAAAATGAGTCAGTTGATTGTATTTACCAGTGTAAACTGACGTATTTTCCCAAAAAGACTAAATGCAGGTACTAAACGTAATTGGCTGGATTGTCTCCTTAGCATCAATAAAGAGTCTCGCAAGCTTAAGATGCCTGAAGTCTGTTGAACTATTGTTTCCATTTTATGTTCGATCCTTCTGTGGATAAACTTCCGAATATTGTGACAGTTGATATTACAATAATAAATTCGGTTGTATTATATTTTCAATTGCTTCCGCTGTGCTTGATAATATTGTGTTGTTTGACTATTATGTTGCCAACCATGACGTCACGACACTCCCCACCGGGCCCACCGGTGACACGTGGAAATTCGGGGTGTGACATGCACGAAGCATGTCTTCTAAGGTTTGAATAGTGCGCTCGGACTGCCCGTCCGTCTGAGGGTGATACGCTGTGCTCATGTCTAATCGTGAGCCAAAGGATTTGTGCATTGCTTGCCACAGCTCTGAAGTAAAACGTGCATCTCGATCTGAGATAATAGAGGTGGGCACCCCGTGCCTCGAAACAACTTCCTTGAGGTATATTTCTGCAAGAGTGGAGAATTTATCCGTCTCCTTGATAGCCAAGAAGTGTGCGGACTTGGTGAGTCGATCCACTATCACCCAAATAGTATCATTTCCGCGCTGTGATCTAGGTAGGCCAGTAACGAAATCCATGGAAATTTGCTCCCATTTCCAATGTGGTATCTCTGGTTGTTGGAGTAGGCCTGAGGGTTTCTGGTATTCGGACTTGACTCTCGCACAGGTCAAGCACTTGCTGACGTAGGTTGCTATGTGGGCCTTCATGCTAGGCCACCAGTACGTAGTTCTGATGTCGTGGTACATTTTGTCCGAACCAGTGTGTACCGAGTAGCGAGACTTGTGTGCTTCATCCATCACAAGCTCTCGTAGGTTGCCATAGAGTGGGACCCAAACGCGTCCCGTTACGTAGTAAGCACCGTCTTCCTTCTGTTCTAAGCGCTGCCTTGATCCGCGTAGGGCTTCAGCCCTGACGTTTTCTGGTTTCAGTGCTTCTATCTGAGCAGCTCGTATTTGGGAAGGGAGACTAGAGTGGATCGTGAGTTGTAAAGCTCGCACGCGCTTAGGCGCAGTGTCCTTCCGACTGAGGGCGTCAGCCACAACATTGGCCCTGCCCGGGTGATATCTGATCGAGCACTCGTAGTCATTCAGTAGCTCGACCCATCGTCGTTGCCGCATATTCAGTTCCTTCTGCTTGAAGATATGCTCGAGGCTCCTGTGGTCGGTGTAGATGGCGCACTTGGTACCGTACAGGTAATGCCGCCATAACTTGAGTGCAAAAACAACAGCTCCCAGCTCCAAATCGTGTGTAGTGTAGTTCTTCTCGTGAACTTTAAGTTGGCGTGAGGTGTAGGCTATAACTTTATCTCGTTGCATCAACACGCAACCAAGACCCTGAATTGATGCGTCGCAGTAAACCACAAAGTCGTCTGTGCCCTCCGGCAAGGAAAGGATAGGTGCGCTGCATAGCCTATCCTTTAAGTGCTGAAATGCTGATTCCTGTGCATTTCCCCAGTGATAAACAACGCCTTTCCGCGTCAGTGAGGTGAGAGGTTGTGCAATCTTAGAAAAATCCTTAATGAATCTCCTGTAGTAACCTGCCAATCCCAAGAATTGGCGAATTTCCTTTGGTGTACGAGGTGCAGGCCAGTTCTTAATAGAGTCTACCTTGGATGGATCAACGTGAATCCCATCCTTGTTTACCACGTGGCCTAAGAAATGGACTTCTCGAAGCCAGAAGTCGCATTTCGAGAACTTTGCATAAAGCTGTTCTGTTCGAAGGAGTTCCAGAATAAGTCGTAGATGCTGCTCGTGTTCCTCCTGACTCTTGGAATAGATCAGGATGTCGTCGATGAAGACTATAACGAACTTGTCCAGGTAAGGCTTGCACACTCGGTTCATTAAGTCCATGAAAACCGCAGGTGCGTTTGTCATCCCAAAAGGCATGACCAAAAACTCATAGTGCCCGTATCGAGTTCTGAAAGCTGTTTTGGAGACGTCCTCTTCCCGGACTCTCAGCTGGTGATAACCCGATCTCAAATCGATCTTTGAATAGTAGCTCGACCCCTGCAGCTGATCGAACAAATCGTCAATGCGTGGTAGAGGATAACGATTCTTCACCGTCACCTTGTTGAGTTCCCGGTAGTCGATGCACATTCTGAAGGTACCGTCCTTCTTCTTCACAAATAGCACTGGAGCTCCCCAGGGAGATGAGCTAGGACGAATAAAACCCTTATCCAAGAGTTCTTGTAGTTGCGTAGAGAGTTCTTCCAACTCTGATGGAGCTAAACGATAAGGTGCACGAGCTATAGGCGCAGCTCCAGGAGCTAGTTCAATCTGAAACTCGACTTGGCGATGAGGCGGAAGACCAGGTAATTCCTCAGGAAATACCTCGGGATAGTCGCGTACAACTGGAAAATCTTCAATCTTCCTTTCTTTCTCCGAGGTGTCAGTAACGAGAGCCAAAATAGCTGTGTGGCCCTTTTGCAAGCACTTTTGGGCCTTAAGGAGAGAGATGACGTTCTCAACGGCACTCTTCTTGTCGCCGCGAATCATGAGAGGTTCATTACCGGAACCCGGAATACGAACAATCTTCTCGTTGCAAAGAATCTCTGCTCGGTGTTGGGATAACCAATCCATCCCAATGACAACGTCGAAACTACCCAAGACGATAGGAATAAGGTCGATAGAGAAGGTCTGGTCAGCGAGAATAAGTTTACAACCCTTGACTACGTGTGTGGCTTCTAAACTCTTACCATTTGCTAGCTCTACAGTGTGCTTGTTGTTCAAAGATGTTGGAATACGCTTAAGCATTCGACTAACTTCTAGTGACATGTAGCTAGTATCGGCACCCGAATCAAATAATACTGAAACATAAAAGTCGTCGAGAAGGAACTTACCCGCCACAACATTGGGGTCGTTCCTTGCTTCACCTTGGCCGATCACGAACGCCCGCCCCCTGGCGCCAATGTTGTTGTTGTTCCCATTGTTACCATTCCCCTGATTGTTGTTGTTGTTGTTGTTCTGGTTCCTGTTCAGTTGGGGACAATCTCTCTTGAAGTGGCCTTCAGCTCCACACTGAAAGCACCCTTTGTTATCACCCTGCTGCTGCTGCTGACGTTGGTTCTGTTGGGTTTGCTGACGATTCTGATTGGCGGGGTATAAGCTCCTGCAATCCTTTGCAGCGTGACCTGGCTTGTTGCACCGATGACAGTTGCCCCTGGTGCATGGCCCGCTGTGGTGCAGGCTGCAACGGTTGCATTTGGGGTGATTCCCTTTGTACCCACCATGACTTTGTCCACCAGATGATTGCTGACTAGGGCTCTTGTAGTCATCAGTCTTTCTCTGCTGAGACTGGGACTGAACAGAAGTCGACCCCTTACTTGAAGTTCCATCCCATTTCCGTTTGTTGTCACTAGAGGTACCAGAAGTAGTTGCAGCACCTATGCGCTTCGGTAACTTGTTCTGCTCCACCGCCTGATCAGTGAGACGGTGAGCCAACTGAACAACTTGCTGGATGGTGGCGAGGTTCGCTGAAGTCACATGGCTTTGGATCTCTGGCACCAAGCCCTTGAGAAAGAGTTCAATACGCTTAAATGGAGGGTCCACCATAGTAGGACACAGTAAGGCAAGCTCATTTGACCTCTTAGTGTACGCCTCAATTTCTGACCCCGTCATCTTGAGGTTGAAGAACTCGACTTCCAGCTTATGAATGTCATCACGACTGCAGTATTCTTCTTTGATCATCTCCTTAAAAGTTTCCCATGGGGTGGCGTTGGCAGCAACCAACCCCAGCATTTGGACCTGAGCGTTCCACCATGTGAGGGCTAAACCCTCGAGAGTGCAGGTAGCATACTTCACCCTGCGCGCCTCAGGGCATTCACACATTTCGAACACAGATTCTAGTTTCTCAAACCAGTGGAGGAGACCTACGGCTCCTTCGGTGCCGCTAAAAGTAGTTGGTCGGCAGTCCATGAAAGTCTTAAAAGTGCACACGGGTGGCTGAGCATGATGACCTATCGTGGGTGAAAGAAAAGACAGAGTTTAACACAAAGGTTGGTTCACGAGAGTAGGATCTAAAGATCCTAGAATGAGTTAGAACTGCAGGATATACCTCCTGCGTGTGCAGCTGCAAGTGCCGCATCAACTCGTTCGTTGATCAGAGCCGTCAACTGGGCTTGTGTCAGGTTAACGCGTCCAGACATGATCTTCATATCAAGAGGAATGTGTGTGAGAGGAGTTCGCGAAAAATGCGATGACAGAAGTGAGCAAGTACACACGTATTTCAAGCAACAGTAGTTATACTAACCCAGCATACCATGAGCAATGTACTATGTAACTAACAAGTAGGCAATATATACATAGATCATATTACCTAGAATGTCGAGCCTTGCATGTGAAGTGAAGCGTCGTTGTGGACCGTAGAGCATTGTACAGGTTATAGTCTGGTTTTAACAAAACGTTTTCCCCTTTATTAAAACCAAGTTCACTATAACCAATGGCTCTGATACCAATCTGTCACACCCCCAAAATCCACCTGCGGAGTACTACCGCTTGGAGGCGTGACTGACCAGGATCCAGCCACCAATCATATTGAACAAGCATATCAGTAGTTATAAAATCCAACCAATACAATTGGTGTTCAAACAAAACATAGTTTAAGTTGTAAGCGGAAGCATAAGTCTTAAAACCAAAACATAAGTTTAATTGTTTCAAAGTTTAACATGGCACACAGCTGTCCATGTCCCACAACGACTCTCTTCCATGCAAGCTCCAGCTAAGTACCTATTGACCTGCAAAGCATGTAGTAACGAGTCAACAACAAGTTGAGTGAGTTCACGGTTGGGTGTTCGTTTTAAGTTGTTTCGAAAACAGTTTCCTTTATCTGGCATCCCGCCGTGGGGGTTACCCCATAGTTAAAAACGTGACTTGTTTATTCCCGGTTACTCTGGCAATCCAGCCGTGGGGGCTACCCCGTGTTAGTTATCTGGCATTTCGGCCATGGGGGCTACCCCATGTATCCACTAGACTCGTTACCATATCGACTGCTGACTGTAGTCATGTTTATGTGCCCTGAAACTGTCAATGTCTATCATCATTGACGTGCCCCAGATCCATTAGTTCACGCCCGTCCTCTGCGGCACGGTGTGAGGTTTGTCAGAACTAAATAGCGCTATCTAACTAATGACCCGCTCGCCATTGGCCCGGCGATTAAGTCGATATAAAAAGGAGGGACTTCGTGATAGAGTTTTGGTCTAGTACGAGTTATCTGTCCGTGAGGACGAGGAATTACATTCCTGAACCATTGCTGTCCTACCCAAGGAGGACGAGGAACCCATGTTCCTTAAACCCAATTCCCGACCCCTGGGAATCCCATGCTTTGTAGAGGGTGTGAACTCACCTTGGTTTGCTCGGCAGATACACAGAAAGGTCAATCAAGCAATATTGTGGTCACCCACGTCCTAACATAGTTGTATCATACAACTCAGGTTCGTATCCAAGTTATGCACGTAGGTTCTACACGTATTGTACTCAAGTAATAGTCATGGCATCCATGTATAAACATGGCAGTTTACAATAATGCCTACGGGTTGAGCAGTAGCATGCATTACAAATAAACAAAGTCCAAGGTCCGGCCCAAACACCAAGCCCGTAAAGGGGGTGCAAGTCCAAACAGTGTGCACATGCACATGGTCTCGAGTCGAGACTGTGCGGTCTCTAGTCGAGACTATGCGGTCTCTAGTTATAGTTTACAAGTCTCGAGTCGCAACGGATGAGGTCTCGGGTTATGCATATGTTGGTCTCGAGTCGCAACAAGACTCGCAACCCTGTTCTCGAGTTATGTTGTTTTTGTGTTGGTGTGGTGTGGTCTCGAGTCAAGACTAGAGAGTTCTCGACTCGCAACCCCCGGTCTCGAGTTGTCATGCTCATGATCTCGAGTCGAGACTAGAGATCTCGGCTGGGACATTTGCTGATCACTGGTACATGTACTAAACCAATAGAATTTCATGTTCATGAGATAATGTACTAACCAATGATATTTCATAAACATGTTTCCTTGTCTACTACTAACCAAAAATGGATCAAACCACAAGTTTTCAAATATTCATATTATGTTCATATCATATTCATGTTGTTCTTCATCATCATTCATATAATCTTTAATCAAACAAAAATTATGAACAACACTTATCAACACTTAGACATATAACCGGATTTTTGTTCTTGATTACTAACATGCACCCTATGATATCAACACAATGAATTATCCTAACCGTGATCCTACCACTACCGACTACAAGCATTCGGTTTCCATTCATTAATCAATCCAACTTGTATCAACATCAAAACCCATATAGAGCCGATAACACTCATTCATAGTCAAGCATACATTATTTATCCTAACATAATCAATACATTATCATACAATCATCATCATCATCCGAAATAAACGCATAACATGCATCATTAACTTATATCATCACACATCAACACCTTTAATCATGAAAATACATGTGTTTGCAAAGAAATCACTAACCGGTTCAAGTATGGGTTCAAAGGTGTGAATGAAGCTTCCAAGTGGGTGTGTACGAGTTGATCCGAGAGTCCTTGTGGTTGCCGGTTTGATCCGAGAGTAAAGAAGAGGAAAGGTGGTGCTTGATTCTCTAGGGTTTAAGGTTTGTAGGAGAGGGTGTGTGTGTGAGAGTGAGTGTGTTGTCCAAAGAAATGGCAAACATGGCCATCACTAAGGTTTATATACTTGTTCCACATGGTGCACCCTAATGGGTTTCGGATGAGGTGCACGGCCCAACCGGCCCACATGTTGCACTGTTCACTCGAGACCACATGGTCTCGAGTCGGGTTCTTGGTTCTCGGCTCACTTAAACATATACACATACTATACACACAAGCGTACATATAACATAACACATAATCACATAAAAGGTTCACTTATCATTAGTCACACAAGTTAACTAGTCACACGTTTAAGCATGTTACATCGGGATATAAGAAGGGTTCTAAATTTCGAGTTGTCACAACTTTCTTCTTTGAAATCAAAGTAGTAGATTGATTTTCTTATCCTTTTCCCACTTAAATAAATTTTGTTATCATCTATTCCTATTAACAAGCATTTTTCTGGTAAAAAGGTTACCTGAAAACCTTTGTCACAGAATTGACCACAACTCAGCAAATTATACTTTAAAGTGTTAATTACTGTTTTCGTCCCTGAGGTTTGTCAAAAATAACAGTTTCAGTCCATTAGTTTAAAAATTGCGATTTCAGTCCATTAGTTTCATTTTCGTAACCATTTCAGTCCACTAACTTAACTCCATCCATTTATTTTGTTAACTTTGAGTTAACTAACTAATTCAGGGACGGTTTGCGTCAGTTTTAGAAACACAGGGACTTAAGTGTAAACTCTAAAACATTAAAACAAAAAAAATAGTAAATTCCAAAAAATCAAAAAAATTCCAAAAAACCAAACAAATTCCAAAAAATTCTAAAAAATAATAAAAATTCTAAAAAATCATAAAAATTCTAAAAAATCCAAAACATCCGTTTCGGCGCGAACTGTTTCGAACCCGAACCGTTTCGAGCTGAACCTTTTCGACGCGAACCGTTTCGACCCGTACCGTTTCGATCCGAACCGTTTCGAGCTGAACCGTCCGTACCGTTTCGACGCGAACCGTTTCGACCCGTACCGTTTCGAGCCGAACTGTTTCGACCCGTACCGTTTTGAAGCCGAACCGTTTCGAACCGAACCGTTTCGACCCGTACCGTTTCGAAGCCGAACCGTTTCAAGCCGTACCGTTTCGAACCGAAACGGTACGGTTCGAAACGGCATGGTTCGGTTCGAAACGGTACGGCTTCGAAACGGTACGGGTCGAAACGGTTCGGTTCGAAACGGTTCAGCTCGAAACGGTTCGGCTTCAAAACGGTACGGGTCGAAACGGTTCGGCTCGAAACGGTACGGGTCGAAACGGTACGGGTCGAAACGGTACGGGTCGAAACGGTTCGCGTCGAAACGGTTCGGGTCGAAACGGTACGGGTCTAAACGGTTCGCGTCGAAACGGTACGGGTCGAAACGGTTCGCGTCGAAACGGTTCAGCTCGAAACGGTTCGGGTTCGAAACAGTTCGCGCCGAAACGGATTTTTTGGATTTTTTAGAATTTTTATGATTTTTAGAATTTTTATTATTTTTTAGAATTTTTTGGAATTTGTTTGGTTTTTTGGAATTTTTTTGATTTTTTGGAATTTACTATTTTTTTTGTTTTAATGTTTTAGAGTTTACACTTAAGTCCCTGTGTTTCTAAAACTGACGCAATCCGTCCCTGAATTAGTTAGTTAACTCAAAGTTAACAAAATAAATGGATGGAGTTAAGTTAGTGGACTGAAATGGTTACGAAAATGAAACTAATGGACTGAAATCGCAATTTTTAAACTAATGGACTGAAACCGTTATTTTTGACAAACCTCAGGGACGAAAACAGTAATTAACTCTACTTTAAACCTTCAACAAAGGCTACTTTCTCAATGGTCAAACATCCATATTTTATGCAACCATATCCCATGATCCTTCCTTTCACTCCATTTCCAAAATTTACCATTCTTCCCAGCTTTGATACAAAGTTGCTGAGTAAGCTCCTGTCCCCAGTCATGTGCTTGGAGCTTCCTGAGTCGCAGTACCAGACCTGCTGCACATGATGGTCCTGAAATGAAATGATTAGAGGGTTTTTGGTACCCAGGCATGCTTGGGTACTGTTTCTGATGAAATTTGAAACATTTTATTTTTATTTCTTTTTGGTTTTGCATCAGAAACTCTGTTATATGCTGAGCCATTAACAGATTTTACATTTTTCTTTTGAAGATGGTGTTGGACAAGCTTCAGTATGTCAACACACATACAAGAGTTATCAGAATTTTCTGATAGTTCCTCTTGTGATGAAATGATTGGATAATTTTGAAAAGATGAGTGAACTGCTTCTGGAGTTTTTATAGTTTCTTGACTGCATTCACTCTTGTTTGTTTTGAAGTTTGGTTTTTCAAAAGAATATTCAGAACATATTGATTTGCAAGATTCAGATTCAGATTCTGATACTAAATTATCAGAAATCTGATGAGTTGCTTTTACAAAGATAGTGGGTTTATTTCCATTTGATCTTGTGGTACTTGTATAGCCTAAACCCTCTCCTTTGTTCTTTGGTGTGGACTCAATAAAATTTATGAATTCTTTAGCCTGTTGAAAACCTCTTACGTTGATTTCTTGTCATTGATTTTCTTGTAAAGATCTTTTCTTTCATTTTCATAAAACTCAATTTTTGCTCTTTGATCTAAACTGTCCTCTATAAGATGTTGGTTTTCAAGAATGATTTTATTCAAAGTCCTTTGCAACTCATCAGATTTTCTAATATCTGATTGATGTTTTTCTTGCAGATTTAGAAAATCTGACATGAGCTTGTTTAGCTTGTGTTCAAGATCAAGATTGTCTAAATTTACCTTTTGCTCTGATGTTTCTGGTAGTCCTTCAGAGAGTGCCATGAGGCAAAAATTTGCCAATTCTTCTTCTTCATCCTCAGAAGAATCATCAGATAACCATGTATCTGTTCCAACAATTAAGCTTACTTGTTGCTGCTTCTTTGCTTCTTCAAGCTTTTTCTCATAATAGGCAACATCCTTCAGCTTTTTGGTCTTGCATTCTGATGCATAGTGACCTCTTTGCTTGCACTTGTAACACACAACTTCAGCCTTTCCTTTATCCTTATATCTAAACTCTTCTTTAGATCTTCCATCCATCCTTCCTTTGTCACTCATCTGGTATCTGGTTACCTCCCCTCAACCTCTGCTCAAATGTTTTGGTGAGCAGTGCTATTGCTTCAGTAAAAGCTGAAAAGTCTGTTGATGCATCAGAAGTTTCAAGATTTTGGCTGTTTGAAGGTTGTGGATCATTTGTTGTTGTTGATCTTTGTGAGTTGGAGATTAGAGCTAAAGATCCCCCTCTTTGAATGGTTTCTTCAAATATTTCTTCCTCTCTGGGGATCAAGATGCTGTATAAGTCATGAAGACTCATGTTTCCTAGTTCTAAGGTTGATGATAAAGTCATGGTTAGACTTCTCCATTCTCTAGGAAGGGCATCAAGAAATTTTATGTTTCTTTCATCGTTTGATTTTGTTATACCAAATTTCTTTAGCTCGTTTAAAAGTTTTGTAAATCTTTGATATGTATCATTTAACCTTTCATTTGGCAAACTTTTAAACCTTTCATAAGATGAGACATTATTTGTTCTCTTGTTTCTTCTCATCCTTTCTCCTCCTTCACAAAGGTTTTCCAACTGATCCCATATTTCCTTAGCTGATGCACATGCATCAACTTGTGAAAATATGTCATTGGGGATGGCCATAATTAAAAGTGACTTAGCCCTTTCATCCCCAGCCACCAGTTCCTTGTCTTCCGCACTCCAGTTTATTTCACTTTTAGGAGCGCGGGAGGCAGGGATTGCTGGTGATTGGTCAGTTGCTGGAATAACAGGTATATCAGTCATTGGTGTATGTGGACCCCTTTCAATGGATTGAAACAGAGCTCGGTCATGACCATTAAGGAAATTGACCATCCTGATTTTCCACTGGGGGTATTCTTCTCTGACCAGAGTCGGAGGTTTAGACATAGAACCAATGTTAAAAGCATTATTCCAGGATTGAAAGCTGGCCATATTTAGAGAAAAGAAGATGAGCGATTGATCGTTTGAAAATAGTTTATTCAATCTGCTCTGATACCAATTGTTAGACCCAGTTCAGGCTCAAAACAACTTCTTCTCACGTAATATGGCAAGTGATTTCAGTAGATGTGAAAAAGATGTGCGGAAATGGAAATCAGACTTTCAAGAAACAAGACCTACAGAATTATCAAGTTTATATCACTTTGAAACAAAAATGGTTTACAAGGTGATTGAAAGATTATTATCTAATACAAACGAATCTTGAATTCTGTGGGGGAGAGAGCAATGGAGTTTTGATGTATGTGTGAATGCTAAGCTTCAAACTCACTTTGCTTCTCCTGATTGAGCCTTCTATTTATAGACGGCTTGTATGAATAAACAATAGTTTATTCATACAATAATTCCTGCAAAAAGTAGCCAATTAACATATTCATTGATTCCAACGTTCAAGTTGCCTTTTTCATCATGATATCATTTAATGTCAACTTGCTTCGGTAAGTGTGGCAGGACAGAGCCAATTTCAGACAAGTGGGTTGTTTCATCAGAAATTCTGATAAACCACTTCATCAGAAATTCTGATGAACAAATCATCAGAAAATCCTTGATGATCAGAATCGTCAGATACTGATGATATTTCATCAGAAATATCATCAGATCTATCAGAAATGACCTCTTCTGATAATCCAATTCAGCTCTTGATCAACTTGTGATTCTTTGAAGTAGATGCTATGTATTCCGGTTGTCCCATCTGATCTTCTCTTTCTAGTTCGTGATCTTCAGGACTATGATCTCTTCATAGATCCAGTTGATTGTGTTTTTCTTCAATACTTACAAATAAAGTTTCCTAACACTTGATTTTTGATATGGATTATGGTTTCAGGGGTCCGGGTTCGCACTTACGGGTAGTTTTGGGACATTTTTGAAAGTCCTTACAATAAAAATAAAGGACAAAACTTGCAATTCACTCATATAAGATTGAATATGAGAATACTTAAAAGAGTAAAATGTCATATTTTATGTAGTTTGGTTATTTTACAACTTCTATTCAAAAGTTATTTTCTTGCATCTGGGTTTTTTGATTTCAAAATCTTGATATTTTCATTCACTTCGCTAACCTCGTCTAGCTTTTTTTTTTTTTTTTTTCCAAAGGCTTATTTGGTCTTTTTATTTTATGTAAAAGTTTTTAAGTAATATGTACACGTTTTTTTAAAAGTAAAAATAAAATAAAAAATTATAAATACTCACCCTCACTATAAGAAAACGGGGCAATAGATGCAACACCAATAGCGGTGACAAACCATATGTCGCCGCTATTGGTTGATCCGGAACACGGTGTCCCAAATTAAACCCCAGCCATCCATTTCTTATCTTGATCTAACGGCTGGGCTTAACCTAATCAATAGAGGCGATACCAAAGACCATTAGCGGTGGCGCGTGTCACCCCTATTACCTTTTCGTAGAACAACAAGCTAAAAGCTAGATTTCTTCCCTCTTTCCCCATTTTCCCCCAATCCTTTCATCTCTCCCACCAAAAAAAAAACAAATCGCGAAAATCACTTCAAGTTTACAATTTCTTCTCCTAAATCGGTTAGTATTGTTAGTTTGTGTCGAATTTCTTCGTTAATTTGTTATATACTCTTCCTCGCTCTCTAACAACTCGCTCTCTCTTTATCTCTAACACCGCTGATGCTTCTCTCTCTCTCTCTTTCTTTTTTTATTCCTATGCTTAGTCGAATAGGGTGGGTGAACACAAAGGTAGCCACCATTTTTGGAACAACGAATCAAACACGACCTTCATCGTTGCTATATTTTGGGGCAAATCAGTGGTTTTAATGGGGCTTTGGTGGTTCGACCGAAAGACCACCGAACAAGGGCAATAGGGTGGTGATTGAAGGTGGGTGTTAATGTAGGAAGCCCTACGACCGAACCAACGCGATAATACCGAAGGAACACGATCCAGACCAGACCAAATGACAAGGCCCGAAGGCCAAACCAGTGGGACAAACACCAAAGGAATGTAACCTGGCGTAAACCGAAGGGTAAAGCCTAACAACTACCGTAACAAATAAACAATACTAGACCATTGGTATGTAATCACTAAACTAAGAGTCTGGCAATATAAAGTACAAAGACTTGACAACCCGACACAAGTACAAGGTTGTTAAGCCATTAATGTTGGCAGATATGTGAACTCGCAAAAGGAACAGTGGACATTGTCGGGAATATACCCTACATACTTAACAAACACCAAACAATCCTACACCATAAAAGAAAGTTGCATACCTTTGATGGGTAGAGCAATAGAGGAAATAACATACCTTTGGCTTACTCAAGGCTCCACCATACCGAAGGACGAAAGGGATGTCTTTGGGTTTGATAAAACCGCCTGCACAAAAAGTACACATATACATCAATCATCAGAGACATCTTTCTCTGATGATACCCCCAGATATGTGAAGATAAACACAGACATTAAATGCCCAACTAATACTACCTTAGTATAAATAGTGCATTTCTCATAAGCTAACCCACAATACTCACTTAATCAGTACTTCTCTCTGTCTATGGAAATCTTACTCTAATGTCGGAGTTGGGTCACAGGGACCTTCCCATCCTTGTGACGAGACTAACAGTGTTGTTCAATGTGTAGGACCCAGTTTTACAGTTACTACTTGGCTCAAAAAGGACGTTCGATAGGATGAAGCGACTCAACTCCTCGAGGAATCAAGCCCCGACTTTAACATTTTGGTGCCATCCGTGGGACTCGGTTTGTCTCTAGTAAAAAAGAGGGAAACTTATCTATCTCAACTCACGGTCCAACCTGAAACCCCCCTGTCACACCCCGACCGCGTAAAACAACAAACCGCGGCGGAAACGTCGGGGAGTGCTGTGGCAGAATTATTGTTTCACAACACATGATGATTAAAGTTAAGTTTTACAAGCTTAAATTATTACATTGTCTTAGATCCAACAAAACACATAACATTAAAGATGATAACTTTCTTGATTTTAGATTTGCTAAGGCCCAAGTCGCCCTAAGTGTAGCTTGTGTTGGATCGATGTGTGACCCTAACGAGTCAATCAGAAGAGTTTACAATCTCTTTCAAAGGCGGAATCAGAGAAATAGACGTGTAACAGCTTGATTCCTCTTAATTATCTTCTTATTAATGATTCCAAAGCTTTTACAGATCGTTTGACAAACTGGCAGCACCTCGGCTCTGAATCGGAAATGTTACAAATGAACTAGCAACACACCTATATATAGTGGAGGTAATTTCGCATGAAAGTGGCACTGCCCATTTCAAGCGAAATAACAATATCTAATTTCGCTTGAAATGGCCAGTGCCACTTTCATGCGAAATCACACAATCTCACACAAACCCTAGTTTTGATTCTGCTGTTCACTAGTTTATCCAATCTAGACATAAAACTCTATAAAGACAAAGTTAACAGACATCTATGCACTAACAGCTTGCTCACATCAAACAATCGCTCCTGAAACATATGTGAAAGTAAATACGTCAGCATAAAAATGCCTGTGAGTAACATAGGTTTAGTGTTGAAGATTCATGACTTTAAAGGTTAAAAGAAATGTTTAAAGAAAAGTAGTCATGAACCTTATAAAAATGTCTTCTTTTATAAAATCATATGAAAATTAAATGATATAAAAGAATGATGTATAGTTAAGTAAATAACCAAATGGAAATAATATGTATAAAATATGTCAATGTCATGTATAACCAATGTCAAATGTCCGGTATAAACCATGTCTTGTATGGCGAATAAATAGTATTTACTCAAGCCAAATGCATAATGTCGTGTATAAACAAAGTCTTATGTCCAGTATAAACCATGTCTTGTATGGCGAATAAATAGTATTTACTCAATCCAAATGCATAATGTCGTGTATAACAAATGTCAAATGTAATCAAATGTCATGTACAAAAAAAGGCTTTGAATAAACCAAAGTTTAAAACAAAAGTTATGTTTTGAAAACCATTGCTTTTATTGATATGAACATTTATGTGGTGTTGGATCGATGTGTGACCCTAACGAGTCAATCAGAAGAGTTTACAATCTATTTCAAAGGCGGAATCAGAGAAATAGACGTGTAACAGCTTGATTCCTCTTAATTATCTTTCTTTTATTGATTCCAAAGCTTTTACAGATCGTTTGACAAACTGGTAGCACCTCGGCTCTGAATCGGAAAAGTTACAAATGAACTCGCAACACACCTATTTATAGTTGTGGTGATTCCGCTTGAAAGTGGCATGGCCCATTTCAAACGAAATTAGAATGTTTAATTTCGTTTGAAATGGTCAATGTCCATTTCAAGCGAAATTACACAAACAAACACAAAACCTAATTTTAACCTGCTGTGTGCTAGTTTATCCTATCTAGACATAACACTCGATAAAGACAAAGTTAACAGACATTTGTGCACCAACAGACTCCCCCTAGGATGTTGACGAAGTCTTCGGCGTTGAGTCTTCAGTCTTATCTCTTTCCAGTTTATCTAACAATGTATGCTTTCTTCAAATCTTCTCTTCTACTATCAACAGCTAGCATAAATCACAGAATCTGAATCTTTAACAACCTTCAAACTCCCCCTTGAATGTAGATTCAGGAACTGTATCTGACTTTTAAGTCTTCAGACTCCCCCTATCAGTTAGCTGGGATTTTGCTTTGCTGTTTTCTCAATAACAAACCTGTTACCTGCACAATCTCTATCTAAATATAAGATTTATGATTATGACAGATTCAATCCAAACTTACCATTTGACTTCATTTGTTGGTTTTGTCAGAATTTAGAAATCCACTTAAGTATCCAGGTTCAAATTAATGACCCTGTGCACTTAATTTGTCTACCAAGTCCAACTTAATGACCTTGGTTGACCTGAGACAAATTCACACTGACATTCTGTACAAACTAGTTCAAACAATTTTCTGAAATTTACAAGTTTCAAATTAATGAACTTGTTTTGACTTTTCTATTTTCTCAAGTTTAACATATTAAGCTCACGACTCATCTTCCAGCTCAGAAACTTCCTGCATCTGCTTCAATTGCGAATCTGAAGATCAGCTTTCCACTTTGGTTTGTCGGAAAATAAAGCAGAAATGTAAAATCTTTTTGTATTTTAATAAAGTTTCTAGACTAGAAATGAATTACAGAAATAAAATGCAGTAAATGTAAACTATTTACAAACATATTTTTGGTGAGAGTGTTAGGGAATCATATCAGCTATTCGACAAGTCACAAGTACCATTAAGCTTTGATTACATACTCAGAATTAAAAATTCACTTAGATTGTCGGTATACTGATCCACTTAAATTCTCACACAAATTTCAATCTGTTCAGGATATGAATTTAGTGTTTTAGAGACTTAAACTCATTCATGTGTCCCACCTATTGAATATACTCCTGTATCCAGATCCCAATATTCAGTCTTACAGGTGAGTATACCACAGATGATATATGTAAAGGGGTTAAATTACGAGGGCTCTGAGAGCTCAGGCTATTGCTTCCGCAAAATCAGAGAGATGACGGCTTCGACTTTTGGTGTGTCCCCTTTAGAGGATCTTTTCTTCAACAGCACATGATTAGCATTTTTCAATGTTTCGTCATTTTTATGCTGAGGGCGGTGCTATGTTTCAAGCAAGCAGTAAAGTATTATACGGGGACTAGGCCATTGCTTCCGCAAAAATCAGAAGCCCCGGGATAATACCCCAGATATCACTGAGTATAAAGACCTAGTATCTCAGAAAGAGGGATCTTTCAAACAAGATTTCAGGGGTTACCTATATATCCAAGTAGTGTTCCCCACGAAATAAGCAAGTAAAGATTTAGGTTTATATCCCGAACAAACCTACTAAATGTGTAAAAACCTATCGGCACATCATCAGCGAGACTGTTTAAGACTTTTAAACTTTACATATCTTTAGCATACCATAACTGTCAAGCCAATGTACTATCATTTTCCCTTTTTACACAAACTCTTTTTCTGATTTTCTATTGTTTTTGGATTTTAAAATATCTCATGTTTTTGTATTTTTATTTTTTTACTGTTTTTGTATTTTCTGAAAATATTACCCTATACTCCCCCTAAATACCAAAACAAGTAAAAAATCGACAAACCATTGCAGATTGCTTCTCAACATCATCTACAATGGTACCTTCATCAACGCCAAGAATCTCTTCCAACACCGATAAAAGCTTCACACCGTTCAATTTTAACAAGTATTGAAAACGAGTTTTATCAAACGCTTTGGTATGTAAATCAACTTTTTGTTCCTCAGTGTGGATTTTCTCAATTCGTATCAACTTCTTCTCGAAACAATCTCGGATGAAGTGATGACGAATTTCAATGTGTTTCATTTTAGCGTGATGAACAGGATTTTTAGTAATGTTTATCGCTGCCTCATTATCAACAAAGATAGGGGTGTTAAGAAATTGCAAACCGTAATCGCGCATCTGTTGCTGGATCCACAAGATCTGAGAGCAGCAACTGCTAGCAGATACATACTCGGCTTCACATGTGGACAAAGCTACAGAGGTCTGCTTCTTGCATTGCCAGTTAACCAATCGTGGTCCGAAAAACTGGCACCCCGCTGTTGTTGATTTAGCGTTAACTTTGCAGCATCCGAAATCGGAATCAGAATACCCTTCGAGCGTGAAATCGCCTTCTCTTGGATACCACAACCCCAACGATGGAGTTCCTTTCAGGTAGCGTAATATCCTTTTCACAATCACCATATGCGAAGCTCTCGGGTTAGATTGAAATGTTGCTGCGAGGCAGGTTGGATACATAATATCGGGTCTTGAAGCAGTCAAGTACATTAGGGATCCGATCATGGAACGATACATCGTTTCATCTACCTTCTCTCTGGTGAGATCAGGGTTTATCCCATGGTTCGTCGCTAATGGGGTGGAAGCTGGAGTAGAACCTGACATCCCAAATTTCTCTAAGATATCATGAACATACTTCGTTTGATGTATGAATATTCCCTCGGGCAGTTGATCAACCCGAAGTCCTAAGAAGAATTTCATCTCATCCATCGATGACATTTCAAATTTTTGCTTCATAACTCTTTCGAAATCTTTGCATAGATTTTCATTTGTAGACCCAAAAATAATGTCGTCCACGTATATCTGAACTATCAGAAGATGTCCGTCGACCTCTTTGGTGAAGAGAGTGGCATCCACTTTTCCACGGATGAAGCTGTTGGCTAGCAGGTGTTGAGACATTGTCTCGTACCAGGCTCTCGGGGCCTGGTGTAAACCATACAGCGCTTTATCCAGCAAATAAACTTTATCTTTGTGGATTGGATCGGTGAAGCCCGGTGGCTGTCCGACATATACCTCCTCTTTTACCTTCCCATAGAGAAACGCCGATTTAACATCTAGCTGATAAACTTTAAAACTTTTCCAAGATGCAAATGCTAGGAAGATTCTGATCGCTTCAAGTCTAGCAACCGGAGCATACACTTCAGTGAAATCTATCCCCTCATGCTGACTGAAACCCTGGACTACGAGTCGAGCTTTGTTACGAATAATAACACCTCTATCGTCTCTCTTACACTTGAATACCCACTTGGTATTTATCTTCCTGTGACCATCAGGCAAATCTACTAAGTTCCACACTCCTAACTTCTCAAACTGACTTAGCTCCTCTTGCATTGCGTTGACCTAAGAATCTTCAGTTAGTGCTTCTTTGTATGTTCGCGGTTCGATCTGCGAAATAAAACAACTTAGTGAAAACTCAGTTTGTAAAGGAGCAACTGTAGAATAAAAACAAGTAAGCCCTTGGTCAATTTATCGTCTAGTGCGAACGCTCGATTGTAATTCTCCAATAATCAACTCCTCTGGATGGTATGAAAGAGTTCTCGGCATCACCTCGCCTGGAACATCTACCTCGCCTTCCAAATTTGTGACATTCTGATTTGCACCTTGTTCACTGACTGGAATTGTTTGACTTGAAATCTGAATTTGCTCCCCCTAAGAATCTGAATCACCATGATCGAATATCGGTCTATTATCAGATTCTTGATTATCATTGACTGCCGTCTGATTTTCAGGAGCTTGTTCTTATTCCGAAGATTGTTGAACATCATCATGTTCTCCAGCATTACTTGGACCGGCTTCATCATCATTTAAAGTTTGCCATCGACTTGTAGTATACTCCACTGGAAATCTTTCTCCTGATGACTCATATTCTCTTAAAATATCCAACTCATCAAAGAACTCTGGTTCTTCTTCTTCCATGTCAAACGAATCCCACAGAGTATCGTAGTTAAAACGCCATGAGTCGTCTGGGTTCGGCGGTGGCATTGTGTAACCTTGACACTCAACATTATGTGCTTCGATGATCCGCTTCAAGCTTGGAACAAAGACTCGCTTTAATGGACTTGAATAACCCACAAAAATTCCTTCAATGCTCTTTGCACCAAACTTTCCAAAAGGTTCTAGAACTGTGCAGGGAGACCCAAACGGTTCTAAATACTTCAGGTTCGGTTTGCGGTTGTTGATCAGCTCGAAACATGTTTTGTTGAATTTCTTTACTGTGAGAACCCGGTTGAGTGTATAGCAAGCGGCTGACACTGCTTCTGCCCAAAAATTGATTGGTAATTTCGAATCAGCAAGCATCGTCCTGGCCGTTTCAATTAGCGTCCTGTTCTTTCGTTCAACTACCCCATTCTGTTGTGGAGTGTAAGGTGTCACACCCCAACCACATAAAACAACAAAACGTGGCGGAAACGTCGGGGAGTGTTGTAACAGAATCATTGTTTCACAACCAAGGAATAAACAGTTTCATTTTATTGAATTAAATGTATTACATTACATTGGAATTAGAAACAAAACATGAACAAATAGACTTTCATTGTTATTAAGTCACTAAGGCCTTGTCCATTCCTATGTGAGCATACATCAATATCATCATCAAACATCATCAACTATTGTACCTGAAACACATGTGAAAATACGTCAGCATAAAAATGCCGGCGAGTACATAGGTTTTATTTGAGTGTCGGATTCATGGCTAGTTTACATGTTGCAATACTTAATTAAAAACCTTCTTTTTAAAAAGTGTAGTATTGCGACATAATTAACCAACTCAAATCAAGTTGATTATAATTTATAAAATCTCGTAACCATGATTCTTAACTCCAAAACATTTGTTTAATTAAACCCAGATTGTAAATCGTTTTTGAAATAAAAACTCGAATAGTATATATATATATATATATATATATATATCGTTAGAAAAACCTTGTAGTATAACTTTGTTTTGATAACCTTGCCCAAGTGATCTAGTTAACGCACCGATATATAATGTGTTAAAAGCACTTATATATAGGAAGTACCAGCGGCGTATCCACCATGCTTTTAGCACATTACACCCGCCCCATTACCTAATCACTTCCCTAACCCAACAGTTCAAACAGATTTCAAACGGTTCATGTCAATCCACAGATACAAATGGTTCACATAATTCAACGGTTACAAACGGTTCACATAATTCAACGGTTACAAACGGTTCACATAATCAAATGGTTACAACGGTTCACATAGTCAAATAGTTACAAATGGTTTAAAAATGTAATTCAATGTGTCCATATGCTGGATGAGCATATGAAGCAAAATGTGATGTAAAACAATGTACTAAGTATGCACAAAATGAACATACATAGCATAAAAACATAATGAAATCATGTACAAATAGTGTACTAATGAACATAGCAAATATATGATATAAAAACATGAAAGTAACAAGTAGGCACATGTGTTCCACCCCAAAACAGTTTGAAAACAGTAAAAGAGGGGACTATGTACTCACTTGAGGGTGCTTAGAAGTCTTGAACAACAACCAAGCAAAGCTAGAGGGATCACGGAAATCAAATGGCACCTAATATAGGTAACTACATAAATAACCGGACCTAAATCGGGAGATCGGATAGAATGAGGTTTCGTAAACCAAACGAGTGTTGGAACTCATATGATATGGTTTAACAAAGCCTATATTCTAAAATGAAACCTAACCTAAGTGCTTATGACCCATTACGACCCGTTTAGGTAGCTTACGTTGCTTTAACGCGTCGCTTGCGAAAAACGCGCTCGGACCGCCTAACTAGTCATATGACAAGTATTATATGCCTTAACAAGTCTAATAATGTTGCCCAATTAGTTTAGATGTCAAAAATTATGTTACATATGCTTAAAATGAATTTATGCGTAAAAAGGGCATTTTGGTAATTTTCCTAAGGCATATAAACTACCTATCATACAACTACTTAAACGACGTGACCATAAGGTATAACCTCGGAAGGTTATTCCCTATACAACTATGGTCACCTAATGTGTTTGGTCGGATCTTAATGATCGACCAAACGGGTCGGGTTCGAAACTATAAGCGATTGTTTTGATCGCTTACCTTACGACCCTACATAAGCACAAATCTAAAAGTGACGAGTTAAACATGCTTAAAACATGTTTAACAATTTAAAAAACAGGTTTGGTATCAAAACAAACGGTTTTGATACCTAAAAGTAGTTTGGTTACAAAATACGCAAGAATACGCATTTTGGCCAAAACTACGACTCGTCACTAAGCCTAGATAATGTGGTAATCAGTAGGTATGGTCACTAGAGACTATAACCATCGTGATTACGCTCACGTTACGAAGTTCAAACGAACTTCGCGTTGATCATAAACAGGTCAATGCAGAAAGTGTTGGGATTGAACCCTATCAGAGGAACAGATAATTAAAGCCAAAACTGGATCAGAGCAGTGGATCCAGAATAAGCAGATGATTACAGTTAGTTCATGCAAATCTCTCCCCTTGAAAGTTGGCTTTGTATCTGCTGACCTCCTATCTACTGATCTTACCAAGTGCTGATTCACAACTGTTGCCTTGCATTTCTACTGCCAAATGTTAAAGACTGATGGAAGACCAAAGCTCTGCTGACTCAATCTACTGCCTTGAGTCAAGTACTGCTGATCCGGACAAGCACTGCTGGGTTCACAGCAGTGGAAGGATGCAACAGCTGTTTAAGTGTCTTTTATGTAATAAAATGTAATAGCAGTAGTTAGTACATCAGTGTTTGTATAGATCAGAGGTTAGAGTTTGTTAGGAGGTTAGATGTCACTTTCATGGTGACGTCAGCTAAGATGCTCAGTGGTTTGCAAGTGCCTGTAAATAGTTCAGTACTTTGTACTGTTCTATTAGCTCTTTTGATCACATCGTCTTCTTTGCACGAACAAACTACTGAGCTCTGGCTGAGGGGGAGTTTGCATTCATTCATCAATCATTGTAATCGTTGTTGAAATAAATTCAATCTTTCGATTCATTGAGTAAAGATGTTTGATTAAAGTATTACTCTCGTTTGATTGTATGCAAAGTTTGCTTTCATCTTAATTCCGCTGCACAACTCTTTCATTTCCATCTTAACTTCAAACGAAAATACAATAAAAAAGAAACTCAGATCTAACAATTGGTATCAGAGCTTGGACAGTCAAATTTGATTTGACAATCATTTTGACGTAAATAGTTCAGCTCATAACAGTTGATACTGATCGTTTGTTCGGACGTTGAAAAACATAGCAAGGATTAATCACCATTAAAGTTGATTTCTCAGTGTCTGTAAAACAACAAGAATGACGTCACAATCTCAGGATGACAAAAACAACATCGGCTCGCTTTTTAAACCACCTATGCTAAAAAGAAATGAGTACAACATCTGGCAGAGGAGGATGGGTCACATCCTCGCTCAACAAAGCATAGGTTGTTGGAAATCTGTCATTTATGGTCCCCATGTTCCTTCAGTGCCAAGTGCTGAAGATGCTAAAAAGTTCGTTCCAAAACCAGTTGAAAATTATACCGAAACCGACTTTCAAAAGATCGAACTAGATGCTAAAGCGTTTAGCATCGTAGCATCGGCGCTGCCCAATGAGATATATGCTGGACTGTTACATTGTAACAGTGCCAAAGAGTTATGGGACGCACTTAAGGAACAGTTTGGGGGAACTGAGGAAGTCATAGAAAACAATAGGGAAATCCTGAACCAACAGTATGAAACATTTTGCTACGTTAAAGGTGAATCACTAACGCAACAATTTGAGCGTTTCAGTTGTCTCATCAGTGAACTGAGGCTTGTTAACACCACTTTTACAAACTCAACTCAAAATAGCAGGTTCCTCAGGTCACTGCCAGAAAAATGGGACACCATAGCTTTTGTCACCCGAAACTCACCTGAATTCAAGGATCTGACCTTGACCCAACTCCACGGTCGACTCCTGACCTACGAAAGGGAGTTGAACCAGAAAAGGAGGTTACAAGAGTCAGGAAAAGTTACCGATGACTACACTTTCGGTAATACTGCTCTTCTGGGTCAAGAAGAATCTGGGAGCAGTGGTAAGGATCAGGGTTATGATCACTTCATTGACATAACTGCTGGTGCAAATTTTAACAACCCTGATCCTCACTCTGCTAGTTATGCATTCACTGCAAACGAAAACCAGATGTCAGACAATTTAAGTTTTGAACTAAATGATTTGCAACATTTTGATCCCACTGATTTAGAGGAAATGGACATCCTGCACCAACTGGCTTTGCTAAGTGTTAGAACTAGCAAGTTCTACAAAAGAACAGGGCGAAAATTCCCAGGTTTGCATGGGAATCTAAGGGTTGGGTTGGATAAATCGAAAATCAAGTGCTACAAGTGTAATAGGTTGGGACATTTCGCTAGGGAATGTAGGAGTCAAACTACTGGTCCCATAATTACTCATCCTAGCTCAAATCCTAGACCTCAAAACCAAAACACTGTGCACTATGCCCAATATGCCCCAGCAGCTCAAGTGAACACTGCTCACTATGCTGCTGCCCCTGTGCCAGTACATTATGTCCAAACTACTGTTCCACAAATCCAATATGTTCAAACCCCTGCTCCACAGGTACAAGTGCAACCTGTTGCACCTCAAACCACTGCTCCAGCAGCAGCACAACCAGATCAACAAAGTTTTTTCACTCAAGGGTTTGTTGACTGGAGCAGTATGCCTGAAGACCTTAATGATGAAAATTTTGCACTCTATGCTTCTAATGATTCTTCTCATGATGAGTTTTGTTTGATGGCATTAGAGTCAATACAGGAGGGGGTTGAAACTGAGGAGGAACAGCAGTGCTTTGAAACAGTGGAAGAGGTGACTGAAGCAGTGGTTACTGCTGTGGCTGGTGAACTACTGTTGGGAGAAAGTTCAGGTACTCTGATTGAACCAATGACAGATCCATGGTCCGTAGAGGACAAAGAAGAAGAGAAAGAAGAAAAGGCTGGTGAAAAGAAGGTGAAAGCTGATGATGAAAAAGATCATCAATGTGATTGTGCAATGATGGCAGCTGCCAAGGTATCTCCTCAAGTTCTTGAAAAACTGTGTTCTGACAATTGCATAATTGCTTTTGCTAACATTAAAGAGGTGAATGAAAACCTTCGGGATAAAATCTTGTCTGATGAGGTCAAATTTGAAAGGTCTTTAAAAGAACTTAAAATCAAATTGACTGAAAAAGAAAAAGAGAACAGCTGTCTAAAAGAAGAGCAAAGTATAACCAAAACCCAACTTCAAACGATGGTAGAAAAATACCAAGTTTGCAAAAAGGAGTTGGAGTCCGCCCAGATTACTTGTGAAAGATGGGTGGAATCCTGCAAAGGATATGAGGTTATGCTTGAAAAACAGAGAAAAAGCAATGTGAAATTTGGGGTTGGTTATAGAAAACATGATGAAAACACTGCTTTTGAAAAATCTGTTCAAACCACTGATGTAACCACTGAGTTCATCCCTACAAACAAGAATGGCCAAGAAGTGAAAATCACTGACAAACTTGGTAACAAAATCACACTTGACAGACCAATGGAATCCTCTACTTTTGAGGAGCTTGAAGAATACCAGTTTAAACCAAAATGGTCTGATGAGTGTGACATTCTTGACAATTTCAAGCCAATGGACTTTACATCAATTGATGGTGTCAAGGCTCCAAAAGCTAAAGTCATACCTCTCAAGGACATCCCAGCAGTGGTTAAAACCTCTGCTGCAAAGGAGTCTGAAAAGAGAAAGAAGAAAGAAAAAATTGATAACTTGTTTTGTGAATTCTGTGAGAAAAGGAATCATCTAACAAAAGATTGCTTCCACTTAAAAGCTTATGATTTAAACAGAACAAGTGTCATTGTTTCAGCTGAAGGTTGCATTGTCTGTGGTAAAACAAACCACAAAACTCAAGCATGTGTGTATCTCAAAAACTTTGATGTGAAAAAGAATGAGTACATTGCTAAAACATCCTTGAGTCCATCATCATCATCAACATCTGTCAAATTCACCAAGAAACAACCACTGTTTGTGCCAGTTCAAACAGCTGTTACAAAACAGCTGAACCAAACATCTGTCAAAAGAGATGTTCAGGTTACTGATGCACCCCCTGCAAATCAGTTCAGAAAAGGCAGAGAAAAACAGTCTTACCAAAGGATTCCTCATGTTTATGAGGCCTACAAAAGGCCCTCTAAACCCAAAGTGAACAAGCATCCTTTTGGTTATCAGCAGATGATTGGTCAGGACCCACAACAGTGGTTAGAAAAACACTGTCCTAAAACAGTTCAAACCCCTGACCTAACCACTGTCCATCATTCTGCATCCATCCCAGACACTGTTGAGACCCCATCCAAAGCCTTGTTGGCTTTGGAGACCTTAATGAACTAATCCTTTTACTTCATGTGCAGGGAGCTTCTGCATGCTTTGATAGTCTTTGGTATGTAGATAGTGGAGGCTCCAGGCACATGACAGGATGTAAAGCCCTCCTCAAAGACTTTAAAATTCATGGAGGGGGTGATATATCCTTTGGGAATAATAGTAAAGGAAAAGTTCTGGGGTCGGGTACAGTGGAGTCTGGAAAAGTAAAATTTGAAAATGCCAATCTAATAGACAATCTAAAATTCAACCTTCTGAGTGTGTCCCAAATGAGTGACAAGGGTTTTGGGTCATTCTTTACAAAAGATTGTTGTAGGATTGTTGGACCAGAAATGGTCAAAAAGATTGAAGCAATAATCAAAACTGGTCAAACTAAACTTGTTGCTCAAAGAAGTGGCAATGTTTATGTTGTTGACATGTCAAAAGAGTGTCCCAGAGCTGATGCCTGTCTGTTCTCAGCTGCCTCTAACAAAGAAACAGAACTTTGGCACAGAAGGCTGGGACACACAAATCTTAAGACAATCACAGAAATTTCAAAAAATGGTTTGGTGAGAGGCCTACCACAAAAATTGTTTTCATGTCCTGAACATTGCATTTCCTGTTTAAAAGGAAAACAACATAAAAGTTCTTACAAGTCCATTGAAGAGTCCAAAACAACCCAGTGTTTGCAAATGCTACACATGGATTTGTTTGGCCCAGTTCAAGTCATGAGCCTCAAAAAGAAAAGATATTGTTTGGTTATTGTTGATGACTTTTCTAGGTTCACATGGACTTTCTTTTTGCACTCAAAAGATGAAACTGCAGGCATTTTGCAAGACTTTGTAATACAGGTTGAAATGCAATTTGACCTTCCAGTGAAAAGCTTCAGGAGTGACAATGGCACAGAATTCAAAAATAGGAAGTTGGATGCCTTCTGTGTGAAGAAAGGGATTGTAAGGCAGTACAGCATCCCAAGAACACCAGAGCAGAATGGGGTAGTGGAAAGGAAGAACAGAACTCTGATTGAGGCTGCCAGAACCATGCTTGCAGATTCAGGTTTGCCATTAACTTTCTGGGCAGAGGCAGTAAACACTGCTTGCTATGTTCAGAACAGAGTTTTAATAAACCCCAGGCACAAAAAGACTGCCTATGAAATTCTGTATAAAATTAAACCACTGATCTCATACTTCAAAGTGTTTGGCTGCCCATGCTTTATTTTGAACTTAAAAGATTCCATTTCAAAATTTGCAGCCAAAGTTGATTGTGGTTATCATCTGGGATACTCAACCACTGCCAAGGCCTACAAAGTGTTCAATACACGGACCAAGGCAGTGGAGGAGACTTTGAATGTTAAGTTCAATGAACTCTCATCAATGAAAATCCCAGCAAACCCTGCAGATCTGTTTGATCTTGAAAAATTCACTTTTGAAAATACTGCTGTCAAGACTAACAGTGCAGGTACATCAGAGGATACAACACCAGACTATAGGTATGAAATCATCATCCCTCAAAGGTCTGCCACAAAGGGAAAAGCACCAGCTGTTCAAAACAGTTGTCAAAGCTCAACCACTGCTACCTCAACAGTTGTTGACCAAAGTAGCCCATCAACCACTGCTTCCACATCCTCAAACACTGCTGACAAAAGTCCTCAAACAGTGGATAAAAGTCAGCAGTTGTCCACTTCATTACCTCCTATACCACCACCTTTTGAAGCCACTGCTGGATCATCAAAGTCCCCAGCAGTGGTTAGCTCAGATGATACACATTTGCAGCCTTCACCAACCAATGCCATCATACCATACCAAGGAGATTTAATCTTCTTGAGATCTCATCCACCTGATCAAATCATTGGCAACATAAATGAAGGGGTGCTCACAAGGAGTCAAACCCAAAACATTTGTCTTTTTGCTGGTTTTCTATCACTCCATCAGCCAGTCAAGTACCAAGAGGCACTGAAAGACAACAGCTGGGTAGAAGCCATGCAAGAGGAGCTCCAACAGTTTAAAAGACAACAAGTATGGGAGCTTGTACCACTGCCAGAAGAGGTTAGTCCCATTGGCACAAAGTGGGTCTTCAAGAACAAAACTGATGAAAGGGGTATTGTTGTCAAGAATAAAGCCAGGCTTGTGGTTCAAGGTTACAGACAAGAAGAGGGGATTGACTATGATGAAACATTTGCCCCTGTTGCAAGATTGGAAGCCATTAGACTGTTCCTGGCCTTTGCTGTCAACCATAACATGAAGGTGTTTCAAATGGATATCAAAAGTGCTTTCCTCTATGGTACAATTCAAGAAGAGGTGTATGTTTGTCAACCTCCAGGTTTTGAGGATCCATTTTATCCAGATCATGTCTACAGGCTAAACAAAGCCTTATATGGTTTGAAACAAGCACCAAGGGCCTGGTATGAAACTCTTTCCAACTTCCTACTCTCAAATGGTTTCAAAAGAGGTACCATTGATAAGACATTGTTTTTAAAATGGAGAGGGAAGGATTTAATGATTGTCCAGATTTATGTGGATGACATTATTTTTGGAAGCACATGTAATTCAATGTGTGAAGAGTTTAGAGAACTCATGACAGCTGAGTTTGAAATGAGTGCTATGGGTGAGCTGCAATGCTTTCTTGGTCTCCAAGTACATCAATTGAAAAATGGAACTTTCATTCATCAAAGCAAATATGCTAAAGAACTTTTAACCAAATTTGATATGAATGATTGTAAACCATGCAGCACACCCATGGCAACAAATAAGCTGGTCATGTCTGATGAAAAGGATGAGCTGATTGACCAAACACTTTATAGAAGCATGATTGGGTCTTTATTGTACCTAACTGCATCTAGACCAGACATCATGTTTGCAACATGTGTCTGTGCAAGAAGTCAATCAGCTCCCAGAAAATCAAATCTCATTGCTGTAAAAAGGATCTTCAGATACATAAAAGGTGCTCCCACACTTGGTATCTGGTATCCAGCTAATGGGAACATCAAGCTTTCAGGTTTCTCAGACAGTGACTTTGCTGGATGTCACACCACAAGGAAGTCCACATCAGGAGGGTGCCAGTTTCTGGGTGATTGCTTAGTCTCATGGCAAAGCAAAAAGCAAGCAGCTGTTTCAACATCCACTGCTGAAGCTGAATACATTGCTGCTGCAAGCTGTACAGCCCAACTCCTGTGGCTTCAAAATCAGTTACTGGATTTTGGTATCACTGCCTTGAAGACACCACTCATGTTGGACAGTCAGGCAGCAGAAAATATCATCAAAAATCCAGTTTCCCATTCAACCACCAAACACATCGACATCAGACATCACTTTGTGATGGATTGCTATGAAAAAGGTTTGATTTCTCTGCATCATGTCCCAACTAAAGATCAACTAGCTGATGTGCTCACAAAAGCACTTGATACAGCCACTTTTGAAAGCTTGGTCTCTAGAATTGGGATGCTGAACATGGAATAACAAGCAACATCTTGTTTTTCTATGAATAAAAGCGACAAAATGTTTTCAGAAAATCAAAACTCCATCCTTAAAAATAGCTAAAAATGAAAAATTTTCATTAAAATCCTTAAAAGTCTGCCATTAACCACTGATTGTTCAAAAGTCTGCTTCTTTCAAAAGTCTGTCCACTGCTGAAAATCAACCCCTGCTCTCTCATTACTTTGATAAACTCTGTTGTTCAAAAGCAGTGTCTTATCCACTGATATGCTATCCACTGATAGTGAAAATCATCCACTGCTTTCATACCACTGCCTTCATCTGTCCCTATCACACAAGTACTGTCCTTCTCTTTCAATAGGGGTTGTCACGTGGGCAGTACATATTGGTCAGACCTTTTGTAACGGCTGCCACCTCAGCATTCACTTTCTTCCCTATAAAATCCCCCACTCACCATCAAAACAGGGTTTTACTGTCGAATTGAATTCTTAAAAATTCTCTTCTCAAAGCAGTTTTTCATCTCATTTCTTCACAAATTTCTTCGATCAATCATCCTCAAAATGACAAAATCAAAGAAATCTTCAAAACCCTCATCCAAATCATCATCGAAAACAGCCTCTCAAAAGGCAATCTCCACTGAAATTCCACATAAACCATCTCACAATCTCCTGGGTCTTCTCACAAAACCAGGAACCACCAAAGTTTTCGATTCCATCATTGATCTCATGGAAAAATCAAAGTACAAAACTTTGTTCACTGCCGATGCACCAATCTATTTGGCGACCCAAAGGGAGTTCTGGAAAAATGCAACCCTTGAAAAACAAGGAGACACTGCAACCACCATAAACTCTTTGATAAAGGGTAAAGCTGTCCAAATCACGCCACAATCCATTTCAGAAGTCTTTCAACTCGGTGATCAGGAAGGTAAAATTTCTTTCACTAAAACCGAGTTACAAACTGACTTCATTGAGAGAGGGTATGAAGCCACAATGATGAAGAAAATTACCTTAGAAAAAGGTTATTTTCCGTCTGCACCCAGATTTTTATTTCATACCCTCCTACTATGTGTTTCAAACAAAACCACTTCTTTCAATGAAATCCCTTTAAAGATTCAAAATCTGGGATATGCAATTCTTCAAAAAGAAAATTTTAACTATTCTCGGGAAATTTTCAAAGATTTGGTTAATAATGTTGAAACAAAATCATTCTTACTGTTTCCAAGGTTTTTAAGTTACTATTTTTCAAAGAAATTCAGTAAGGATGATTTAGCTGTAATAAACCAAGGTGACTCTACTCAAATAAACAGTTTAACAACTGAAACTTTTTCAAGAATGTTAGCACCTTGCAAAACACAAGCAGAGGTGCCTGAGCAGATTTTAGCAGTTACAACTGCTTCTTAGGTATCTGCTGCTGAGCCCACTGCTCAAGGTGATCAAAGCAGCAGCACAACTGTTTTGAAACCCACACCTAAAATCACCAAAAAGCCAACAAAAAGAAAAACACAAACTCCCCCCCCCCCCCCCCCAAAAAAAAAACCATCAAAAAGGCATCTCTGGAGGATGAGATACCAGAGCTTCTGCCAGTGACAACACAAAAGTCACAAGAAACCACTGCTGCTACTTCCTCACAGCAGTTGGTACAAATATCTCAACCCATAACCGAAACTCCTCCTGTTTCTTCACAAAAAGAACAGGTTGTACAAATAGGGTCTCCACATCATGATGCTTTGGAAACACTCGTTTCTATCATCCACAGTCCAATGCCCGGGACACATCCTATTTCTACACCAATCATCACATCCACAATTCCCTCACCAATAAAACCACTGTTGGATGCAATTGATTTGAACCAGGCATTAACCAGTCCTTCTCAATCACCTGTTAATGAGAATATACCTCAACAACTGACTGGGTCTGATGTATCAATCTTTGCTAACCCACCAACACAACCTGAGGAGGTTACACCCCATGAGTTACAAGTAACTCTTGGTGGTAATCCAAGTGAAGCAGCCACTACAACTGTTGAACCTACAGGTTTACAGTTGGACAGTGGTTACATTAATAAGACTTCCTTGGAGGCAATTCCTTTTATAGCACCTCTGCCAACCACCAGTGGATTTATTTATCCTACTGGCAACATCAAAAGGTTGTCAAGTGTTGAAGGAAGAAGACCCCAGTACCAAGAAAAAGGGGCATCAGTGGTTAATGTTTGGAGTATACTCCCTACATCTACCACTGATAAAACCACTGCTAGTGGGAAATCAGATGATCCCATTAACTTGGGTGATGGTTTAAAGTACCAGAAATTGACGGATCGTATTGCAAAGCTTGATAACTCTGTTGCAGAACTCAAAAATATGCTACAACAGGTGTTACAAGTTCAGAAGGTACAATCATCTGCTGTTCCACCTCAAGCACCTGCTCCACACAGGGCACCTGCTACAAATGAGCTCTGGAATTTATTTCAATCTTTTCTCCAACAACAAGCACAATTAGCAGATCAGCAACATGAAAAACATGTACAACAGCTGAGAAATACAATGGAATCAAGGTTCAAGAACACTCAGGCTGATTTAAAGGCTCTCAAAACTCAGATCTTGCACACCACTGGCAATGCTCCTCCAAAAGTACACTACATTTATGAACTCCCAGAAGATAATGCCAAAAAGGGGGAGAAAATTAAGGAGTGGAAAAAGAAGGATATAGAGGATGGTCTCTATCTTGAACCAGAAAATTCAAACATGACCAAAAAGATCCATTTGCCAGATGGCAGTAAGAAAATTGATGTGACAACAAATGCACTAAGAGAAGCAGCTGCAAGTGTAAAAAGAGATAGAGAAGCCAAAAGGAAAGCCAGGGTGGACAGAATGGATCATCCAGATCAGGGTACTTCTGGGTCAAAGGATCATGAAAATCCTGTTGAGGAAAAGAAGAGGCCTACTAGAAAAGTAAGGCAACCCAAATCCATTCCAACCAGACGTTCAAAGTCTGCTAAAAAACCACCATACAAAACAGCTGATGCACCAGGAGTTACAAAAACTACTGCTTGCCAAACAGTTGTTTCATCAACACACACCACTTCAACACACACAACATCCACTGCTTTACCATCATCACCACCAAAAACAACACCTGCTGACATACAGCAGAAGACAGCAGATGTTATAACATCTGTTGTAATGACAACAGTGGTTGAAACACCAGTTGTTTCAACAGCTGTTAGTCAATCACAATCCACTGCCACTACATCTACCACCACTGTTCCATTCAAAACATCATCAGTCTCTCCTAAACCAAAAAGGAGAAGGCTAATCTTAAAAGATGATGACACATCTCCATCACCAACATCTTCAAAATCCCTATCACTTGTCACTATTCCAAAACTCATACCTCTCTCTTCAGCTCAAATTGTAAAACCACTACCTCCTGCTGGTGTCTCATTTCCTCTGGAACTCATTGCAGTCAGAGAAGAAATCAAATCCTTTTATTATGAAGATGACCCAGCCAAAAGGAGCTTACCATCAATTACAAACTATCCCAGGCCAAACAATATTGAAGAATACTTGAAACTCAAGGCCAAACAAGCAGAGGATATTGCAATAAAAAATAGAAAAGGGAAATCTGATAGAGAATTTCAACAAAACTATCAGTTTTTACTCTCACAGGTCAATGCTATGGAGCGTTTTGTTAAAAATGTATGTCAGAAAATTTCTGAAAGGGCAGATGAGTCCTTAAGGAAAGACTACATTGAAAACATCATGACCTACAAGAAATACAAGGGGGAGAAACACATGTACAAGAACTGGACCATTCCTGAGCTTGAAAAAGAAGCAGCCAGGATTCAAAACATGATCAAAAATAAGGTCAAGCAGACTCCTCCTGAAAAATTCAAACAATTTGAAGCTGAGAAGATGTTAGAGTTAAGGAGAATGAAAGAGGAGCTAATTGCAGCTGATTATGGGTCAAAGAACTCTGTGACAAAGTGGGGAGAAGATAGAGTCAGGGCAACATATAAGAAATTAGAGGAACTTAGAAAGAAAGATCCAAGAGTTCCACAAAAGCCTGACTATTCCAAAGCAGAGGTCTCAAAAAGACCACCAAAGCTGCAAGTCAAAAGAACCACTCCTCCAGCTGGTGCTGCCATTTATAAAAGAAGGAGCAAAAACCAGTTTAGCATGGAAACAATTCAAGATCTATTAGCTGGAGATGCCATTGTAAAAGCAGGCACGGAAGTAATGATAAAAGAAGATCTTGAATTGGAACAAACTGCAAGTGCTGCTCAATCAGCCATGAATAGGCCAGCCTCACCAAATACTTCTGCAAATAAGCATCTCCCAAGAAACTCACCAGGCTCAAAAATACAAAAGTGGGAAACTGACAAACAGACCTGCGTATTGACTTTGCTCAAGTCTGGTGGAGTAGTGGAGAAAATATCAAGGGAACAAGCTCTTGGCCTGAGTCTTGAAGATTTGCAGGATCTCCTTGATCTTCCACTTAGCAGGGATGATGAAGATACAGATGCCCTAGACTTTGAATTACAATTTAAAGGTCAGATAAGGGAACTGTTAATGAGGCAATAAAGAGTTCCACAAATAATGAAGAGTTTTGGCATTATCTGTTCCAGGGGGAGATTGTTGGGATTGAACCCTATCAGAGGAACAGATAATTAAAGCCAAAACTGGATCAGAGCAGTGGATCCAGAATAAGCAGATGATTACAGTTAGTTCATGCAAATCTCCCCCCTTGAAAGTTGGCTTTGTATCTGCTGACCTCCTATCTACTGATCTTACCAAGTGCTGATTCACAACTGCTGCCTTGCATTTCTACTGCCAAATGTTAAAGACTGATGGAAGACCAAAGCTCTGCTGACTCAATCTACTGCCTTGAGTCAAGTACTGCTGATCCGGACAAGCACTGCTGGGTTCACAGCAGTGGAAGGATGCAGCAGCTGTTTAAGTGTCTTTTATGTAATAAAATGTAATAGCAGTAGTTAGTACATCAGTGTTTGTATAGATCAGAGGTTAGAGTTTGTTAGGAGGTTAGATGTCACTTTCATGGTGACGTCAGCTAAGATGCTCAGTGGTTTGCAAGTGCCTATAAATAGTTCAGTACTTTGTACTATTCTATTAGCTCTTTTGATCACATCGTCTTCTTTGCACGAACAAACTACTGAGCTCTGGCTGAGGGGGAGTTTGCATTCATTCATCAATCATTGTAATCGTTGTTGAAATAAATTCAATCTTTCGATTCATTGAGTAAAGATGTTTGATTAAAGTATTACTCTCGTTTGATTGTATGCAAAGTTTGCTTTCATCTTAATTCCGCTGCACAACTCTTTCATTTCCATCTTAACTTCAAACGAAAATACAATAAAAAAGAAACTCAGATCCAACAGAAAGTCAAACGCAGTTTGACTTTCACGATAAAAACGAATAAAAAGAACGATGGAATACTTACAAAGTGTCCCCGCAAGCAAATCTTGATCCAAATAGCTCAGGTATGAAGCAAAGGCTTCAACTTAGAGCACATTAGATCAGATTTGTGTGAGTTGCAACAATGAAGCTTGGGGGTATTTATAGAATTCCTTGAACCGTTAAGATCGTTTATCGAAAATCGAGCTTCAATCTCAACCATCCACTTGGGCACATGGTATAGAATACAAGGGGCACGCAAATACCAGTCCATAGATTCAAGAAAAACCATTTGCAAAGTCCCTAAACAGCTGGAAACAGGCTGTAAAATGATTTTTGCAGGTCTGATATGCTTACAAGGGCCGCGTAAGGTTTAATGGGGGCTTATGCGGGCCGCCTTAGCTTTCTGATCAGCAAACAAGTTTCAAATATTGCAGTTTCAGTCCCTGCATGCTTTTAAGGCCATTTTTGATGCGTTTAAAGCCCGTTAAGCCATTTTCAAGGCTCTACAATGATTCCTAAGTATAGGGGACATGAAACATGCTCAAAAATATGTCGGATGTCGGTTTGTTTGGTCGTACGATCGCGATGTTCGCTTAATTACGACGAAATGCGCACGAACGCGATAAACAATCCAAACTACGCGACGAATGGATTTTTCTTATGCCAAACACTAAAAGAAAATATTTTAATGCTTACATAAATTTTTGGATGTCCGGATGTATTCAGAACGTAAGATATGCGCGAAAATGCAAACTTATGCACTTTTTGACGCTTTTAGTCCCTGAATGAGCATAAAGTTTATTTTAGCACACCGAACCCCTCAAAGCCTATTTCTAAGCTATGTAAAGGTTATTTAGGGTGTTTTTAACTTATGATCAAGTTCCGGATTGTTCCTTACAGTACAAATCGGCATACTTTCGCAGTTTGTCGAATTTAGTCCCTGTAAGCGAACAAACTTGATTTCGGCATACCAAACCATCCAAAACTTATTTCTAAGTTATATAAAGGTTATTTAAGGTATGTTAAGCCTATGTCACTGTTCCGGAGTGTTTGTTGCATTAAACTGGTTATATTTACGCATCAGATCGCGTATAACCTTCCAGAAAGCGATTTAAAGCCCGAAATCGAACAAGAATTGATATGTGCAAACGATACACATATTTATACAAATCCCAAGTATGAAACACAATATTTCATTGATTTGGTTTTTGTTTGATGGTCGCAGAGGCACAGGTGTCACATAAGGAGCAATAAATTCTTGCAATATACCTCTCTCATCACAATATTCTTCCATCTTGTTGTTCTTGAACTCTGTACCGTTGTCACTCCTGATTCTTCTGATTTGAGTTTGGTACAAGTTTTCAATTTTTCTGAACAACGCCATCAAACTTTCAAACGTCTCATCTTTTTTTTTCAGAAAAGATACCTATGAAAATCTTGAGTAGTCATCAGTTACTACTAGACAGTAGAGATCCCCAGTAATACTTTTGACGTTTACTGGACCAAACAGATCCATATGAAGTCTCTCTAACGGTCTCGAAACTGAGTTGACTTTCTTTTGAGGATGTGATTTCTTCTTTTGCTTGCCTTTTATGCAGCTAATGCACTCCCCTTCCAGATGAAAACCTTTCACATGAACACCAGTAACTAAGTCGTTATGCACCAGGTGATTCATTTTTCGTAAGTGAATATGGCCCATCTTTCGATGCCATAACTTTGACTCTTTTTCCGTTGCTCTTGACATAAAACAGTGAGCCTGACCCGTGGTAGTAGTAGCTACGCTCATGTCCAACACGTACAGATCATTGACTCAGGGTGCTCTCATGATAACCCACTCTTCGGGAACAACAAATCCTGGTTTCAAGATCAAACATTCTTTGTCTGTAAAGTGCGTTGTATACATACGATCACAAATTTGAGATATGCTTAGAAGATTGTTTTCAAGCTCGGCGATGTAGTTTACTCTTTCAAATGTAACAATGCCATTAGATAGAGTTCCTTCACCAACTATTCGACCACCTTGATTTCCTGCAAATCCTACATAACCTCCATTAAACCCTCGAACATCGTACAGTAGGGTCTTCTTCCCTGTCATGTGCCGAGAAGCTCCACTATCCATAATCCAACGTGAAACGGATCTTGGAAGCTCCTGCACATAGCACAAAACGTTTAGTTAGATTTTGATGCTACCAAAGCCTCTTTTGACTCAGGTAGGTTGACTTTGATGTGAGATTTAACAGTGTAAAGTGGTGGAAAATTCTTGTCATTCATCTTTAAGCTCTCCTCAGATCCAATCTCAACCTTTTTGTATAAAAAGAAATCATTTTTAGAAGGTTGACCAGATGATTGATCTTTCTTTGGTACATACTTCTTTTCAGAAGAAATAGTCTCTTGTGGTTCAAATTTCTCATAGTAATCCAAAGAAACATTCATCTTTACCGGAGCGGTAGAAGACGATTGTTTTTCCTTTTCAGAAACCTTTGGTTTTGGAGAACTTGATTTCTTGTCAACAGTTTTTGGCTTCCATGTTGTTGAGACGAAGCAACCCGTTTGTAAAATTTGTCAATTTTAGTTTCCAACTTTTTAACAAGTTCAGTTTTGAATTTTGTGTTATCATTTTTCAAAACTTTCTTCTCAACAACCATTGGAGCTTTGCCTTTAGCATCAGCTTTCTTTTTCTGAATCTCAACAACTTCAGACTTAGGCTTTAAGTTGGTACACTTTCGTGAAATATGTCCAACTTTGTTGCATTTAAAGCATGTACGAGTATCAACTACCCGACTTGTGCCTTCAGTCTCTGAGGCTGTGAGGCCTTCTCCTCAAAGAATTCTTCATTTGATTTTGAAAAAATTTCAGATTCTTGCTCGGAATGAGAACTCGAGCTTTTTACAAACACCTTTTTCTCAACAAATCTTTTGTTTTGAACATTCCTTTGTTGATAATTCTTACCACCCTGATAACCACCCGACCATCTGTTTTGATTGTTGTTATAAAAACGCGGTTGTACAACAGGTTTTTTGTCGTAAGCTTTATCTTTTTCAAAATTTAATTGCCTTTTGGAATGTTTCAAACCTTCGATCTCAGACACATCAATCTCAATCAACTTGAACACATTTCTCAATTTACCAACATTCACATTCTCCAAAGGAAAATCACGATCCGAATACAACTTATCAGATCTCGCCATCTTGTACATCACAAGATTAGGTTCTTCATTTAAGTTGTTTTTGGATTTTGATTTTGGAATATATTTGTCCAAAAAGCATTCATCATCCTCAGTAGTGTCACTTTCAGACTTTAAAACATTTTCAACCATGTTTTTCACAACTTCAGATTGGACACTATCTTCATCAGATGATGTGGTAAATGTGACATCAATTGTGTCTGGAAGTTTAACTTCATTTTCTTCTTCATCATTAACCAACCCTGATTTTTTCTTTGAAAAATTATTTAGAACTGGTGGTGGAACCTGATGAAAACCAACCCCGGTTCCATCAAAGTATACATCTTCGCCTGCTTTGTTCTTTCCAATTGGTTTAGGAACTATATGTTGTTGAACAAAACTTGCGGAGTTGTAATTGTTCAGTTTCAACTGGATGCGTTCATTTTCAATTTTAGCTTCTTGAAACTGAAGCTTCAACTTAGCAATTTCATCCAGTTGTTGGTTGATTAATTCTTCTTTTACTCTTAGAACACCTGTCAACATAACATTTTCTTTGTATGTCTTACCATTTCTCTCATCAGAATCTTTTACCGTGCGTTTTAGCTTCTCAAAATTTTCTGAAAGTTGACAATTTTCATGAATTAACTTTTTGTTTTCTTTCCTAATTCTTTCTACGTCACTTTTATCATTTTCAATTTTCTAAGTTAATTCTTTTAATCGTTCATTTGAAGCTTTTAACATTTTGTCACGGTTTAAGATCTGATCTTCAACATCTCTGACTCTTCCTGTCAGTTCATCGATCTTTTTACTGCTGAGGTAAGCAATTGTACTACAAACCTTGCAGTCTTTCATGCAATTTTTGCAGTCACTCTCAGTTTTAGCTTTCTTACCTGTCTCATTGATTGCATCATTCTGACTGACCTTGTTTTTAGACTCGGTGCCAGAACCAGAAACTACCTCTAGTTCTTTCGCAGCAAACACTTTGTCAGCCATCTTCTTCAAATTTTCAGCAGTAAACTCTTGTGACGTATCAATAATCCCGTCATCAATTTTCTTTGACTGCTGCTCTTTCTCCTTTTCTTTTTCTTTAGCTTTTTCTTCAGCTTCTTCTTCAGCTTCTCCTCCTCCCCACCACTCTCTGTGTCTGGCTTCTTCTTCTTCAGCAATTTGTTTGGTGAGAGTTTCAACATCAATGGTTTTTGGATCAATAGCTATGTTACCATGAGGATCTAGGTAACATTCTCTATCAGCATCCCATCTCTTCGTCTGTTTTGCTTCTTTGTATATATAACCGATTCTAATCATCCTGTCTTGGGCTTTCATTTTTCTGTTGATGTATTTCCCTTCTTCATTTCTGCTATCTCTGAAAGGAACAACTTTTGTTACAAACGCATAGCCCACTGCATCCTCTTTCGGTAGCACATCACTCCAATCGTATCCCTCATCGTCATGAATAACAGCAAGAGCTCTTGATTTTTCTTTGGGGGTATCTTCAAGTTGTTTCATTCTGGGAGGTTCAGATTTGTTCTGATGATAGATTGCTCTTTTGTAGTAATCTTCTCTGAATGGATTTGCAGTATCATCAGCAGGTGCATTTTGACATTCACGTTTAAAATGTCCCTTTTGTTTACATCTGAAGCACTTGACTTTTGATTTATCAAACCCGAGCTTTGTGGAAGGTCCTCCAATTGAATGTCTGCATGTAATCTCCATGAACCTTTGAGCTCGTCTAACTGCACTAGCCATACACCACCTGATATCAATCAACTCCATCTCCTCTGGGTCGATCTGATCATAGTCCTCCTTGGTGAGGTTAGTTTTTCCAATCTTGCCCGCAACAAGGCTCTCGTATGACTCTAAAATAGACGCTAAAAACACCATTTGCTGCTTTGCAGATTCCTCACTAAAGTTTTGAGCATTCTTCAAATCCACAGCAATATTACATTGAAACAGATTCTTTGAAGCTGACTGTTGTTGTTGACTTGCAGCAGTTGATGATGACCCTCCATGATAGCCGCTGCTTGGACTTTCTTGACTTGTCATGTTTGCATTTTCTGCAGAGAAAGTTGTCTTTGGTGACACGGTTTTCGGGATCATACTTCCTCGATAATACAACTCTACCTTCTGCTGGTACGAGGAGTTGTTGACTTTGTTTGATTTCTTGATCTCAAGTTCATGACTCTCCAATCTTTCGATTAGCAGATCAACCGTCAGATCCTCCGACTTGATTGTGTTCTTCAGCATCAAGGCAAAGTATTGCCAGTCTTTCTCATCCGGAAACGAGTCAAACAGCTTGTCAACCAATTCTTCACGAGAATAAATGATTCCATGTCATGCCAGCTCCATCTTCAGATGCCCAAATCTTTCAATCATCTTAGATACACATTCGTTTTTCAAACATCCAAACAAGTCAAATTCTTTTCTTAACAATTTCTTTTTGTTTTTGATTATCTCAGCACTACCCACACATTTCACTCTCAATTTTTCCCATAGATCTTTTGAATTTATGTACTCAATCAATGATATTATGTCGTCTCTCACAGACTGATGAATCAATGCAATGCACTTTTGTTCAGCAACATATCTTTCTACCTCCTCAGTTTCTATCAAATTTTCATAATCCGATCTTCCCATACTGAAACCATTGTTCAACATCTTCCAACTTGGATATGCAAACGCTTTTAGCCATTCTTCAAACTTTTTCGCCCATTTATTGTAATCTTCAATCGCCATCAGTTTGGGAGGTTTGTTGTACGTCCCATAAGCACTTTCCACACTTAAAGCATCAGAAAGAGTTTTCTTCGTACTCGGATTAGGAGCATTCTCATTTGTGTTGTTTGATGTATCATCTCCGGTGTTTCCCGTGAAAGCAAAAACATCACAGAACGGATTCATGAACTCATCCATCTTTACGTATCTGAAACAATCAACAAATACTTAGAAAATTTTTGGATTTTAAAACAACAGTTTCAAACGGAATCACTTCAAGCGAAATCAGCTTTTTCACACGAAATAATGCTTCACACGAAATTACACTTTTCAAGCGAAATCTCCAACTCAAACGAAATCAGGGATTTTCAAACGAAATAAGGTTTCCAAACGGAATCACCAAACGGAATCTAATTTCATGCGGAATTAGATTTGATTCAAACGGAATCAAGTCACTTTGAAGCGGAATAGCTAATTCCGTGTGAACGTTCAAACGAAATCTGATTTCGTGTGAAATCAGACAACACTTTCAAATGGAATTAGTTATTTCGTGTGAAACAGCAGTACTTTTCAAACAGAATTAGACCCAAAACGTAATTTCGTGCGAAATCACAAGTGCTATTTCGAGCGGAATTAGGATGACATCATCCTGTCGGCCACCAATTTGTCAAATTGACCCAGATTTTGATTGAATTTTGGTCCAATTCTTTCAAGGATTCTTTAAAACAGTGTTGTACATGATATATGTGAAATTCAGTCCAATTTGTCCGTTAAATCTTGTTTAATTGAGAAAAGAAGGCGTAGAAGAGATGAAAACAAGCTGAAATGGTATAAACTCTTCTTCCTGAGCTCTGATACCACTTGTTGGATCGATGTGTGACCCTAACGAGTCAATCAGAAGAGTTTACAATCTATTTCAAAGGCGGAATCAGAGAAATAGACGTGTAACAGCTTGATTCCTCTTAATTATCTTTCTTTTATTGATTCCAAAGCTTTTACAGATCGTTTGACAAACTGGCAGCATCTCGGCTCTGAATCGGAAAAGTTACAAATGAACTAGCAACACACCTATTTATAGTTGTGGTGATTCCGCTTGAAAGTGGCATGGCCCATTTCAAACGAAATTAGAATGTTTAATTTCGTTTGAAATGGTCAATGTTCATTTCAAGCGAAATTACACAAACAAACACAAAACCTAATTTTAACCTGTTGTGTGCTAGTTTATCCTATCTAGACATAAGACTCGATAAAGACAAAGTTAACAGACATTTGTTTGTCTATAGCATATACTCAAGCCTTGAGACTGTCGGATAAACCCTTATCAGGATCAAGGTTTATAAAAAAAATGTATTCGGATTCTGTCATTCCCCTAACGAAATACCTAGAAAGCGGGAACAGGATTTGTCAAGTCCTATAGCGCTATTACATACTACCGAGCGGCGTGATCAATGTTAATGTATGTACTACTCTGTTAAACATACCAAATGTCTTTTTCAATGTAAGCATGTCATGAAAATGTCTTTGTAAAACCATGTAATAGGCATACTAAGTCAATATGCCAAGTAAAATGTCTTTGAAACCAAATGTTAGGTATACTAAGTCAATATACCATAAAAATGTCTTTGAAATAATGTATTATATGTAATATGTGATAAAACATGTATAATGTCATGAAAACGAAAAGTAAAGTTACGCACATATGATTCACCCCAAAACATGTGGAAAACGTAAAATAGGGGAACTATGTACTCACCTTTGGGTGCGTTTTTTTATATGTTAACACAATCCCTCAAATTTATTATTCGTCCTAAATTAAATAAGAATGATTTAATAATCAAAAATCCACAAAAATACCTAAGTTTCTCAGATACTTAGAATTTTCACATAACTTTGAGATTTTCTCGAAAAGTTATTATTTTTTTTTATATTGGTGTATTTATATATATATATATATATATATATATATATGAGTTCATATATATTTTAAAAACTTGCGACTTGAACGATTTTATTGGTGACCCTCATCATGTTATAAGCAATATATCTACGATTTGCGCGTCGTAATATATATACTTTTTGTGACATAAAAGTAAATATCGTAACACACATAATCTTGTCAACTATAAACATGTCATCATACACATATTATAAATCACATATTACATTGTAGCACATAAAATTTACCCATGAACAACCTATTCTAGTGTACATTGAAAAACGCGTATCTTAGCGATTCGGTAACGTTTTTAGGCGCCGGAAGTCACGTGTGACTAACCAAACACCAAGTAAACTTAATATAAGTTAAAATACTTATTTTTATATCAAAAATATCAGTTTACTTACTGATCTAAAACAGTTTTATAAAAATCCTCCGAAAAGCCGATTTTTAACCGTTTTACCGCATAGTTTTGCATCAAACGTTACCCTAACCATCCGAAATCGAAAAAACTTGATATTTAAACATAACCCATGTTATTTACTGAATAAAATAGTGGTTATGCTCATGATAGTGCAGGTATCACATAAAGCACATAAATCATGCAAATTTGACATGTTTTACCACTTTCTAAGCTATATGTACAACATGCAAAGCTATCAAACCTATGACAAAGTTTCATGCCATTATAATATACCAAATAATGTTATTTTTAGTGTTTATAATCTGCTCTAAAACATTTTTGTCATACAATCATTTTTTTTATCATTTCTTGAGCTTTAAATCAACATTTATTCTTATGTACAAGTGTCTAAAGTACACTATCATATCATCATCATTTCATATGAGTTTAGATGCATCAAACATGTGATTTATTCATGTTTATTTTCTGATGTAATTGAACATTTATCATATCATGCACAAATCATCAAACACTTGCATTTTAACTATCATTCAAGAACATGTAACAACTTAAAAAAATTCTCAAATATGTCTAATAAATTTTCAACCATTTACATGTCAAAATACTAACATTATTTCAAATCATAACTCATGATTCAATCACTCATTTATATCTCTAACATAGTTGCACATAATCTTGTTCATGCAAGCAAACATCCTAAATAAGTATTTATTAAAAATCAAACTCAAATCTCATACACATACATACATACATACATATATATATATATATATATATATATATATATATATATACGGTTATGTACACACATATATATACCACCATTTTTATTTTGTATCAAGACCCATTTCTTTTTAGATTTCAAGTTTGTGAAAAATTCCAAGAATCAAGAGAAACTTCAAATCATCAAGAACAACCAAGAATCAAGAGTATGATTTAAACATAAACTTTATACCTTCAAGATTCAGGTAAGTTCTTGGATGAAATTTTGATGATATGGAGCTTGAAATCACTTGAAAGCACCTTGGAAACTCCTTTGGGCCTTCACACCACTTGAAATTTGCTTGAAATGGAGTTGCATTCTTCAAGAACAAGGTTGAAGATTTGAATATGAAGGTGATGGTGGGGTTACAGTTTTGGGAGAGAGGAGAGAGAGGAAGATGGAGTGTGAATTTGCTTTGTGATCTCTTGAAAGATATATAAGGATTTTGGAAGATATGAGAAAGAAGGCATGCATCACACTTGTCCAAACAAAGATCAAATAGAATAAGAATCAAGATCTTGGAGATATGGGTGATCTTGGTGGGTCCTTGTGACCGTGAAAAACAGGGGGGGTTAAATGTAATTTTGAATGGTAAATATAGATACAAACAGGTATTTAACTGGGTACCGGGTATTTTATCTAGCGTTTAAATCCCGGTTTATGGCGTTCTAAATTATTTTTATTATTCTATAAAAATAAACTCGCCAAAATATTACTAAAATAAATTTCAGTTGCCGAGGCTGGCTGCGTTGTCTGCGTTTCGCAGTATAAGCACTATGTTGCGCAGTAACACGCGGTACGTTCTTAAACTTGAAAAATAACGTTTTTAAGCGTTTTAATTTATTTTTCAACACGAACATGATTAAAAATAAAATTTTAATCATAACAGAATATTTTTAGGATTTAAATATTATCCGGGCGGTCACCAACGTTCGTTTCGCAGTTTTGCCGTAAATAGTTCTAAAGTTCGAATAAACATGTTTTTGCCATACCGAATCCTTCGAAACTTATTTCTAAGTTATGTAAATGGTATTCAGGGTATGTTTGGCTTATGTCACAGTTCCGGAGTGTACGTCGCGTTAAACTGATTATGTTTACGTAACGGTTTATGATTTCACTTCCAGAATAGGTTTGAGAGTAAGGAATTGAACAATGATTGAAAACGTACTAATGTCACAAATAATTAAACAAATATTGAAATTAAAACACCATATTTCATTAAATACAAAGTTGTTCGGAATAGTACAAGGATTAAAATTCACAGATGTCACAGTCTCCCCTACTTTTGAAAATTTCGTCCCAAAATTTAATTAGAGGAAACTTGTGGGAAAAGGTGCGGATATTTCGCCTTCATTTGATCCTCTCGTTTCCAAGTAAACTCTGGGCCACGTTTGGATTCCCAGCGAACTTTGACTATCCGTATGCGCTTGCGCTTGAGTTTCTTGACTTGATGGTCCAATACTTCCACAGGTTTCTCGACGAAGTGAATCATGTTGTCGACACGAATTTCATCAAGGGGGATGTGGAGGTTTTCATTAGCCAAACACTTTTTCAGATTGGACACGTGGAAAGTTGGATGAACATTTCCAAGTTCAGGAGGCAGCTCAAGTCTGTAGGCTACTTTTCCGATTCTTTCAACGATCTTGAATGGTCCAACATATCGTGGTGCAAGTTTTCCTGTCTTCCCAAATCTGATTACACATTTCCCAGGAGATACATTGAGTAGGACGAGATCACTGACTTGGAATTCCAAAGGCTTGCGTCGTCTATCCGTGTAACTCTTTTGACGGCTTCTAGCTGTTAAGAGGTTATCACGAATTTTCTTGACTTTGTCTGTAGTCTCTAGAATGAGTTCAGGTCCAGTGAGCTGAGCTTCACCAATCTCATTCCAGCAGACCGGCGAACGACATTTTCGACCGTATAAAGCTTCGAAAGGAGCCATGTTGATGCTGGAGTGATAACTATTATTGTAGGAGAATTCTATCAATGGAAGATGCGAATCCCAACTACCACCAAAATCGATCACACAAGCTCTAAGCATATCATCCAATGTCTGGATTGTTCTTTCAGATTGTCCATCCGTTTGAGGATGATAAACTGTGCTCAAATTGAGTTGGGTTCCCATAGCAGATTGCATAGTTCTCCAAAAGTGAGATGAGAATTGAGTATCTCGGTCTGATATGATGTTCAAAGGAACACCATGTCGGGATACAATCTCATCTACATAGATCTTGGCAAGCTTGTCAGCAGATAAATCCTCACGGATTGGCAAGAAGTGCGTTGATTTTGTCAAACGATCAACTACTACCCAAATGGCATCATGGCCTTTATTAGTGCACGGTAGTTTGGTAATGAGATCCATGGAAATGTTTTCCCATTTCCAAACCGGTATCTCTGGTTGTTCCAATAATCCAGAGGGATGTTGATGTTCTGCCTTATCCTTCAGACAAGTAAGGCATTTTGATACGTATAAGGCAATGTCTTTCTTCATTGCCGGCCACCAAAACTGGGTTCGAAGATCCTTATACATTTTGTCTGCACCAGGATGAATAGAATAACGAGACTTATGAGCTTCATCCATAAGCAAGGTGCGAAGATTGTCTATACTTGGGACCCACAAACGGCTCATGAAATAGAATATCCCAAAGTCTCTCAATTCAAGCTCAGGTTTAATGTGACACGGTAATTCTTTACCCATCAAGCCTTATGTAACACAAGTATAGTGAGCTTGAAAGATGCAGGTTTGAATATCAGATCGAACTCGAACATAATGAAGCTTGACTCTTTCTTTTCGACTTAACGCATCGGCTACGACATTCGCCTTCCCAGGATGGTAGTGAATCTCGCAGTCGTAGTCGTTTAGAAGTTCTACCCAACGTTGTTGGCTCATGTTTAGTTCTTTCTGATTGAAGATGTGTTGGAGACTTTTGTGGTCAGTGAAAACCACACATTTTGTTCCGTAAAGGTAGTGTCTACAAATCTTGAGAGCAAAAACCACAGCGCCCAACTCAAGATCATGAGTTGTGTAGTTTTTCTCATGGATTTTCAATTGTCTTGACGCGTAGGCTATGATTTTGTTCCTTTGCATGAGAACACAACCAAGACCTAGATTCAATGTGTCACAATATACGATAAAGACGTCGTTTCCCTCAGGTAAAGACAAAATAGGAGCGTCGCAAAGTTTTTGTTTCAAGGTCTGAAAAGCTTCTTCTTGTTTGGGTCCCCACTCAAAAGGTTTATCCTTTTGAGTTAAGGCTGTGAGAGGAACCGTAATCTTGGAGAAGTTTGCAATAAAGCAGCAGTAATATCCCGCGAGACCCAGAAAGGAACGAACCTCGGTAGGAGTAGTTGGTGTATTCCAATCCTTAATCTCACTGATTTTGGCGGGATCTACATGTATACCTTGTTCGTTGACAACGTGTCCTAAAAATTGAACTTCCTTAAGCCAAAATTCACACTTGGAGAATTTAGCGAAAAGTTGTTCCTTCTTTAGGAGTTCCATTGTTAGACGGAGATGTTGTTCGTGGTCAGCTCGTGTCTTGGAATAAATCAAGATGTCATCAATGAAGACGATGATGAACTTATCTAAATAAGGCTTACAAACCCTATTCATTAAATCCATGAAGACGGCAGGAGCATTCGTTAAACCGAAAGGCATAACAGTAAACTCATAGTGGTTGTGTCGTGTGCGGAAAGAAGTCTTGGGAATATCTTCTTCGGATACGCGAAGCTGATGATACCCAGAACGTAGATCAATCTTCGAAAAGCAGGTAGCACCCTGAAGCTGATCAAAGAGATCATCAATGTGAGGTAGGGGATATCGATTTTTGATAGTGAGTTTGTTAAGCTCACGGTAATCGATACACATTCGGAATGATCCATCCTTCTTCTTTACAAATAGGACAGGCGCACCCCAAGGGGAAAAGCTTGGACGAATAAATCCTTTGTCTGATAAATCCTGCAGCTGCTTCGACAACTCTTGCATCTCAGACGGTGCAAGACGGTATGTAGATTTAGCAATCGGGTTAGCACCAGGTACAAGGTCAATACGGAACTCGATTTGATGTGCTGGGGGTAAACCAGGTAAGTCTTCAGGAAAAACCTCAGGATAATCCCGAACGACGGGGATGTCTTGAACAGTTTTACCCTTGTCTTTCTCCTCTACGACATGTGCCAAGAAAGCCACATAATTCTTTCATAGATATCTATGGGCTTGGGTGCTTGTCATCAGTTTAAGGCTACTAGCGGGTTTATCTCCACGAACTTCTAAGACTTCACCAGACGAAAGAGGCACACGAACAATCTTGTCAAAACAAACCACCTCTGCACGGTATTTGGTCAACCAATCCATCCCTACTATAACATCGAAACTCCCAAGTTGCATTAGCGTGAGGTCAATGGGAAAAAGATGATCGTTAAGGTTCAACTGGAAATTTCGAATGACGGAATCGAGTACAAAGGATTCACCACTGGCTAACTCTAATGTCAAGGGTTTTCCTAGTTTTGTTCTAGGCTTTGCAAGCAATGATTCAAAGGCTAGGGATACAAAACTCTTGTCGGCACCCGAATCAAAAAGAATAGAAGCAAGTTGGTTGTTAACATAGAACATACCGTTCACCACTTCATTGTCGGCACGTACTTCATTGGCATTGATGTTGTATGCTTGTCCACGAGCCAGGTTTGCATTAGCCAACTTCGGGCACTTGTTCCTGTAGTGAGTCAGATCTCCACAATTGTAGCAAGACCCAGGCTGAAAAGGAGGTCGTGCAGGATTTGCTGGCTGTTGGGCTGGGTTTTGTGCCGCTTGATTTGGAGCAGGAGGAGAGCGACATGTGTTAGCCAAATGGCCATATCTTCCACAGTTGTTGCAAAGACGACACTGAAGATGTGGTTGATGATGACAATTGCACTTGTTATAAAGAGGTGCAGTACCAACATACTGTTTCTTGGCAGGTGGTTGTGCTGGCTGGGTAGGAGCAGCTTGATTGGTCTGTGCAACAATGGCAAAGTTCTTGGAAGCCTGACGCTTTCTAGATTTCTTCTAGGTTTCAGCTTTCTTTCCCTTCTTCTTCTCTGTCTTGTCATATGGTTTCTTGTCACCCTTGTGGTGGAGTTTACCCTTCTTGACTTGAGACTCAGTCAAGGTCGCAGCTAGCTCAATGGCTTGTCTCACCGTGGTAGGGTTGCTGCCGGTGACAATATCCTGAACGGGATCAGGAAGGCCATCTATGTACTTCTCAATCGCCTTGTCCAAAGGCGTGACCATGGTGGGACACAGCAGGCTCAGTTCTTCATATCGGTCTGTGTAGGCACGGTGCTATCCACTATCTTGCTTGAGATCATGGAATTCGTTTTCCAGTGCCCTCTGTTCATGACGAGGACAAAACTCCTTCATCATAAGTGCGTGAAGCTCTTCCCATGTTTGAGCCATTGCCACATCGGCACCTCTGTCCCTCATCACACCATTCCACCAAGTAAGCGCCCTTTTCTGAAACACACTTGACGCAAACTCAACCTTTCGCTCATTCGGGCATTGAACGTGACGAAACGTACTCTCGAGACTCTCGAACCACTGTAGGAGCCCAGTTTCTCCTTCTGACCCAGAAAACTAAAGCGGTTTAGCCGAATTGAATGTCTTAAAGTTGCACGGAACAGGTGCGTTGTTGTTGTTGTTCGCTTGGTTTAACTGGGTAACTAGGTTCGGGAGTACAGCAGCGATTTGCTGAGTGATCAAGGTTGCCATTGCGGCATCTTGAGTTTGATCACGTCGAATAACCATATGCTCTGATACCAACTCTTCTGTCACACCCCGACCGCGTAAAACAACAAACCGCGGCGGAAACCTCGGGGAGTGCTGTGGCAGAATTATTGTTTCACAACACATGATGATTAAAGTTAAGTTTTACAAGCTTAAATTATTACATTGTCTTAGATCCAACAAAACACGTAACATTAAAGATGATAACTTTCTTGATTTTAGATTTGCTACACTTAGGGAAGCCTTGATCACTTAGCAAATCGCTATAGGACTTGACAAACCTATGTTACTCACAGCCTATTTATCAAAAAAAAATGTATTCGGATTCTGTCATTCCCCTAATTAAATACCTAGAAAGCGGGAACGGGATTTGTCAAGTCCTATAGCGCTATTACATACTACCGAGCGGCGTGATCAATGTTAATGAATGTACTACTCTGTTAAACATACCAAATGTCTTTTTCAATGTAAGCATGTCATGAAAATGTCTTTGTAAAACCATGTAATAGTCATACTAAGTCAATATGCCAAGTAAAATGTCTTTAAAACCAAATGTTAGGTATACTAAGTCAATATACCATATAAATGTCTTTGAAATAATGTATTATATGTAATATGTGATAAAACATGTATAATGTCATGAAAACGAAAAGTAAAGTTATGCACATATGCTTCACCCCAAAACATGTGGAAAATGTAAAATAGGGGAACTATGTACTCACCTTTGGGTGCATTTTTTTATATGTTAACACAATCCCTCAAATTGATTATTCGTCCTAAATTAAATAAGAACGATTTAATAATCAAAAATCCACAAAAATACCTAAGTTTCTCCGATACTTAGAATTTTCACATAACTTTGAGATTTTCTCGAAAAGTTATTATTTTTTATTATATTGGTGTATTTATATATATATGAGTTCATATATATTTTAAAAACTTGCGACTTGAACGATTTTATTGGTGACCCTCATCATGTTATAAGTAATATATCTACGATTTGTGCGTCGTAATATATATACTTATTGTGACATAAAAATAGATATCGTAACACACATAATCTTGTCAACTATAAACATGTCATCATACACATATTATAAATCACATAATCACATATCACATTGTAACACATAAAATTTACCCATGAACAACCTATTCTAGTGTACATTGAAAAACGCGTATCTTAGCGATTCGGTAACGTTTTTGGGCGCCGGAAGTCACGTATGACTAACCAAACACCAAGTAAACTTAATATAAGTTAAAATACTTACTTTTATATAAAAAATATCAGTTTACTTACTGATCTAAAACAGTTTTATAAAAATCCTCCGAAAAGCCGATTTTTAACCGTTTTACCGCATAGTTTTGCATCAAACGTTACCCAAACCATCCCAAATCGAAACGACTTGATATTTTAACATAACCCATGTTATTTACTGAATAAAATAGTGGTTATAATCATGATAGTGCAGATCTCACATAAAGCACATAAATCATGCAAATTTCACATGTTTTACCACTTTCTAAGCTATATGTACAACATGCAAAGCTATCAAACCTATGACAAAGTTTCATGCCATTATAATATACCAAATAATGTTATTTTTAGTGTTTATAATCTTCTCTAAAACATTTTTGTCATACAATCATTTTTTATCATTTCTTGAGCTTTAAATCAACATGTATTCTTATGTACAAGTGTCTAAAGCACACTATCATATCATCATCATTTCATATGAGTTTAGATGCATCAAACATGTGATTTATTCATGTTTATTTGCTGATGTAATTGAACATTTATCATATCATGCACAAATCATCAAACACTTGCATTTTAACTATCATTCAAGAACATGTAACAACTTAAAAAAATTCTCAAATATGTCTAATAAATTTTCAGCCATTTACATGTCAAAATACTAACATTATTTCAAATCATAACTCATGATTCAATCACTCATTTATATCTCTAACATAGTTGCACATAATCTTGTTCACGCAAGCAAACATCCTAAACAAGTATTTATCAAAAATCAAACTCAAATCTTATACACATACATATATATACAGTTAGGTACACACATATATATACCACCATTTTTATTTTGTATCAAGACCCATTTCTTTTTAGATTTCAAGTTTGTGAAAAATTCCAAGATTCAAGAGAAACTTCAAATCATCAAGAACAACCAAGAATCAAGAGTATGATTTAAACATAAACTTTATACCTTCAAGATTCAGGTAAGTTCTTGGATGAAATTTTGATGATATGGAGCTTGAAATCACTTGAAAGCACCTTGGAAACTCCTTTGGGTCTTCACACCAACTTGAAATTTGCTTGAAATGGAGTTGGATTCTTCAAGAACAAGGTTGAAGATTTGAAGATGAAGGTGATGGTGGGGTTGCGGTTTTAGGAGAGAGGAGAGAGAGGAAGATGGAGTGTGAATTTGCTTTGTGATCTCTTGAAAGATATATAAGGATTTTGGAAGATATGAGAAAGAAGGCATGCATCACACTTGTCCAAACAAAGATCAAATAGAATAAGAATCAAGATCTTGGAGATATGGGTGATCTTGGTGGGTCCTTGTGACCGTGAAAAACAAAGGGGGGGGGGGGGGTTAAATGTAATTTTGAATGGTAAATATAGATAAAAACAGGTATTTAACTGGGTACCGGGTATTTTATCTAGCGTTTAAATCCCGGTTTATGGAGTTCTAAATTATTTTTATTATTCTATAAAAATAAACTCGCCAAAATAGTATTGAAATAAATTTCAGTTGCCGAGGCTGGCTGCATTGTCTGCGTTTCGCAGTATAAGCACTGTGTTGCGCAGTAACACGCGATACGCGCTTAAACTTGAAAAATAACGTTTTAAGCGTTTTAATTTATTTTTCAACACGAACATGATTAAAAATAAAATTTTAATCATAACAGAATATTTTTAGGATTTAAATATTATCCGGGCGGTCACCAACGTTCGTTTCGCAGTTTTGCCGTAAATAGTTCTAAAGTTCGAATAAACATGTTTTGCCATACCGAATCCTTCGAAACTTATTTCTAAGTTATGTAAAGGGTATTTAGGGTATGTTTGGCTTATGTCACTGTTCTGGAGTGTACGTCGCATTAAACTGATTATGTTTACGTAACGGTTTATGATTTCACTTCCAGAACAGGTTTGAGAGTTCGGAATTGAACAATGATTAAAAACGTACTAATGTCACAAACAATTAAACAAATATTGAAATTAAAACACCATATTTCATTAAATACAAAGTTGTTCGGAACAGTACAAGGATTAAAATTCACAGATGTCACCCCCCCCCCCCCCTTTCTAGCGACTACCAGGCTTCCAGGACCCCCATAGATCGAGTTCTCACCAGATGGGGTTTGAACTAACTTCCTACAATTGAGACAATGGATGAACGAGTATGTCAGGGCTGAATGGGCCGAGGGGCTTAGGTTACAACTATCTTTCGATGAAGAACCATTTGTGGGGTCTCCACTCACAAGTATTACTCAACTGTCCTTGTATACCCCACACCTACATTATGGGTCTCGATCAGTCATACTTCACACTTCCCCCCGCGGGGATGGTTGGAGGGATTTTAAACACAACTTAGACCCTACCAATTGTCACCCCTGCTTCTATGCTGGCCGGCTTAGATAGGGGAAATTGTTAGGCCCTTTAAGGTTTATGGATAAGATAATAGGTGGATTAGTAGGTGTCATGGGTTAACTATGGGTTTTGGGCCTAATTGTGTAGTTATGGGCCTAGGGTTCAGGGAGCACACTCCCTAATCTCTTTCTATAAATAGTAAATGATGTAATAGGTGCATGGTTGGTGATTTTGGGCAATCTTGTATTAGACAAACACTTGTATGCAAGATTTGTGAATCTTTTGAATATCAATCATCCTTCTTCTTCATTTCTTTGTTCTTTTACAACTTGTTCGTGTGATTCCGCCACCTTACGAGTTGTGCGATATCATTGTGATCTCAGTTTCGGGACTTACAATTGGTATCAGAGCCATTGAAGTCTTTCAAAGGCTCGGTTTTGATATCACTCGAAGAACGAAAAGAAGTTTTCACAGTGTCGGTGGAATTTTGTTCGAAAAAAGGAGATCTCCGGTTCATAAAATCTGATATTCATCCACAGATCTGAAAAATATAAGATCTGGTGATGTTTTGGTTCATCCAACGACTTTATTTATCCACAAATCTGAAAGTTTTGGTTGAATTTCATGAGTGACGGCTAGGGTTAACACTATAGGAGCATATCAGTTCTTTGTGATACTAAGAAAGAAATGGAACCGTGGCTGGTCATGGAATCATTTGCAGATCTGGGTCTATATTTTTTTTACTAGAAATGGTGAGAAGGTTTGGTAGTTGATATTAAGTTGGTGGTGCAGTTTTTAGAACTATAGCAAGGGATAAACATTGCTAGTGATGTTGTTCAAGTGTATCGAAGGTCGTAATTTTTGAACGAGAGTCCAGGAAATCTATGGTGGTTTGTGGTGGTTCCGGTTGAGAGTCGCTTGATTCAGCTTGTTTCGATCGGTGATTGGTGACGTCAGAATAGGATGTCCGACCAGAGGAAATGTCCAGTTAACTTGAGTTAAATTACGATGATCCGCGGTGATGTTTGTTATGGCTAGAATCTATTATCTTCTTCGTTTTTGGACCAGCTTGTGCTCGATTCATCATTCAAAGGTGGTGCATGTTAAGTATTGATATGATTATCGGGTTTTGGTTATGCAGTGTTCCGGTCACCAGTAATGATTCGGGTGACAACACCTGAGGTTATCGGAGATTGCAGGATGGTTTCCGGCCGGTGAATAAATTCCGGTGAAGGCGGCTGAACTAACGAGATAGCGGCTAGGGTTTGTTGGGATGTACGGTTGCATGGGCTTGGGTGCCATGATTGGGCTAATGATTGGCACAAGTTATGAGGTCTGGCAATATTCCGTGGGCCCACAAGAAAAAAGAAATTTTTTCTGGGATATCAGGGCTGTTCCTTTGTTGCATCCAGATTATATGCAGACCTGGACACAGTCAGGATATCTCGCTAAAAGAGCCACAAAAGGCCAAATTCTGTCTCGTCCTTGTCAGATCTTCCTTGGTCTCTCTGCTGTACGGAAGTACTGACCTGTTCACCAGGAAGTCTGGCATTAAAAATATGAAAAATAGAAAAATAGAATAAAAGGGCCCTCGTCAGATCTTCCTTGGTCTCTCTGCTGTACGAAAGTACTGACCTGTTCACCAGGAAGTCTGGCGTTGAAAAATAAAAATTATAATAATAAAAGGATGATCTCAGTATACTCACCTGCTACGATGAATCGTTGTGCTTACCTTGATCGCGGGGGTATGCCTTGGAATGGGATACACAGATGTCACAGTATAAAACTACCTAAAAGTGTATCACAAAGCAAAAAGTTGAAGTTTGAGCGGTGGATTTAAGAGGACAAATATATCAACAATTGCGTGGACCAACCTAAGTAAACGAAGAGCTGAAAAGTGTTCCTTAATCAGTTCAAGAACGATTTGATCCCATGATAGTCTTCCCAATATCACCCCTATGTTGGTATCTTGTGCATATTATTCTCATTATTTTTTTTATTATTTTTTAATAATTTAATTGCTCAGTGGGGTGTTGCGTTGATTTTAAAAAGGGGGTATTTTGCTATTTTTGAAAAGGTTGAATAAAATAATGCTAAAAGGTTTTAACTATGGATGGCCCTCTGTTCGAAATGAGGTGAACAGGCCCATCATTACGGATTGTCCGAAATGGGCCTGGCCCAAAAGCATTTCGGAGTATTTAATGCACATGTTGACAAGAATCCGTATCACAATTGTGGACCATCACAGACTCATCTCAACTTTTTCTCTCAATTGACTTCATTACGGACTGATTACGGATCATAGGTACCTCATTCCGGATCAGCATTTGGCATTGCGGATGATTCCGGGTCATTATGGACAAGGAAGTCATCATCACGGATGATTTCGAATGATTCCGGACTGATAAGTCTCATTATGGACGACTTCGGACGGAATTCCATTCCGGATGAAGAAGCTCATTCGAAATGAACCCCAATTTTGTGACCCTTTGACTGTTTGACCTGATTATCTAAACCCTTTCTAATGAACCTTTGGACTATTTTTGAACTGCCTACCTGAAAAGTGGTGCTTATGTTTAGGTTTTCGACAAATTGACTTTTTCGACTTGTCGTTAACTCAAAATATAAGTAAAACTTTTAATATAATCTAACGGCTATTTGTGAAGTGCAAAAAATGGCAGGCGCAATGTTGCAAGAAAGAAATCAACGGCAATTGGAGGTGAACGAATTCCACAATCAAGCAGGCTTTCAGTCAAATCCTCCAGCAGATCAAGCAGAGTTGTTTGGATCGCTGATCAGGGGTCTGAACAACTGTCCTCTCACACATGCATTAAGAACAAATCCTGTAATCTGCAGCAACTGCATCAATGCTTTTTGGAACATTGCAAAGATTGACAGGCAAGGTGCAGGATTCATAGAAGCTATCGTACAAAAGACGAAGATTATCGTATCTGAGGCAGTTATTCGAGAAGTATTAAGACTAGGAGATCAGCCGCATCATCCTACGTTATATGATCAAGCCAGAGTTGAAACTGCATTAAGGAGAATGAGCTATGAAGGAGGATATCCTACTGTACTGAAGAAGTTATTTCCACCTTATTGGAGATTGTTAGTTCATTTCTTCCTCCAGTGTGTTGCTGAAAACAAGGGTGGATGGGATTAATTGAACAAGACACAAACTTCAGCAGTGGTAGCACTTGTAAATGAATGGGATTACAACTTCTCAGCTTTCATCTTTGATAACATGAAGAAGATGTTAGAGGATCCAAAGAAGAAGATCTTTATGCTGTATCCAAGGTTTTTACAGATGATTTTTGACGAGAGATATCCAGAGTTGGTCAAGGGGCCGAACTACATCAACTTGAAACCAATGGGGCCAGGATGTTTTGAGAATGCGTGCAGAAACAAAATAGCCAAACTTCATAACTTTGAAGGAAGATATGCTCTTGAGAAACATGGGAGGTTTGTTGACGTTGTACAAGGAGCTCCTATTGCACCAGCCCCTCCAGTCATCCATGTTACTCCAGTTCCGCCTCCAATTAATGCACAAATAGCGGAAGAGCATGATGTGCAACTTATGCAGCAAGCACAGCAGGCAGGTGATGATGAAGAAGAGGTTCTTATGGTTGATACTGAATCTGAAACAGACTTCAGTGAAGAAACAGATTCTGAAAGCGAAGAAGAGATAGTGACATCTGATAAAGAAGAGGATACTGTTCGTGTGCCAGTGCCAATGACTGCTGAGAATCTTGCAGCTTTAATTCAAAGTCTACAGGGTGGTGATGGAGACCCTCCCTCCATTCCCATTACTGATATTCAAGAAACAGCTGATGTGACTGAAGAATCAGCCCCAAAGAAACAAAAGACCGACGATGCACCTGACAACACTCTTTCTGGGCCCTCGACTACCTCTGAGCCCACTCCTACAATTGACCCTCAACCTGATCCACAATCCACTGATGCATCAAAGAAAACAGACCTGGGAGACACAGACTTGTATGATTTCAACTTCAACTTTGAATCCATCCCCTCACAACCAAGCAGTTCGAGTGGTGGTGTTCAGTTTGAAGCAGGAAGCTCAAGCGGGGCTCACATAACAGAGCATGATGAAGCTGCATTTCGATATGCAAGCGAGAAGAGACAAGTCTATGAAAGTGATAGTAATGAAGAAGAGTATGTCAAAAGTTTGAAAAAGACGTGTGGTGATATTGGAACAAGATGGTGAACTGAAAAGTGCTCAGATTGTTTCTCTACAACAAGACGCTGCATTAAAAGAAGCCCAGATCTCCTCTCTACAATCTCAGCTCACAAGCAGTGATCTCACTATAGATCAATTGCAAGGGGATGTAGGGATGCTGATGTAAACTGTCTATGATCTTAAGGCGAAGCTTGAAAAGAAGTTTGGAAATGAATTTGTTGATAAAGAGGATGAGCAGTTCTTTGTTGGAAGACCTGAGCAGACACAAGAACAAAGAGCAGCAGCTCATGCAGCAGCTGAAGCTGAAAGAGCAGCTGCCTTAGAAGCTTATCTGGCAGCAAAACCAAAGAAGTTGAGCAGCAAGACCAAAAAGAGACGAGAACAGAGACAGTTAGAGAAATAACAAGAGAAGCAAAGAAATAAACAGTTGCTGGTAATGAAAAATCAAGACATGAATCCTCTGGATGAAAACTTTCAGCTAAAGGATCCCATAACAAGGCATGAGAGACTTGTGATGGAGCTAGGATCTACCTATTATGATGAAGTGGGAAATAAATCAGAAGTGGCATGTTGGAGGTATGAGCCAGACAAAAAGATGTGGTTGATTACTCGAAAGAGTGGACACAGGGAGTATTATGCCAAGGAAAGCCAATTTGAATCCTGGACTCCGATTGATCTGAAGTCTCTATTACGAGCTCCTTATTATGATCCAGATCTGAGTAAGAGAGGCCCAGGTTGGGCATTCCACTCACGTCTTGAAAAGGAGGTGAGAACAAACTTTAAGACCATGAAGACTGCTGAACCGATAGTAAGACGAAATCCTGGTGTTCGTGACTCCTTTACCAAGAGGACTGTAAAATCAATCATCTGGCCTCCCACTGACAAAGAGAAGATCGTTCCACTCATAAGAAAGTTTGAGAAAGGCATACTGAGGAAGTTCAAGTTCTGGGCTTATGATCCTGTTCTGGCAGAGGCAGTTATTGTTACTGAAGAACAGTCGATCAGGCTTCCAAACTCTTACGACCTGATGAGCTTTCATGAAGAAGACATCATGGTTCTCACACAACATCAAATCAAAACCAATGAAAAATATGAAGAATGTGCAAAATCGTGGACAAGTGCTGCTGCCAACATCTTGAAGAACTAACTCTTTGCTGATCCTCCACCAGGTCCTCTCGATCCAAGAGTCTGATACGTCTGCTTATCCAGTAAACCTAGGGGGAGATTGTTAGACCCTTTAAGGTTTATGGATAAGATAATAGGTGGATTAGTAGGTGTCATGGGTTAACTATGGGTTTTGGGCCTAATTGTGTAGTTATGGGCCTAGGGTTTAGGGAGCACACTCCCTAATCTCTTTCTATAAATAGTAAATGATGTAATAGGTGCATGGTTGGTGATTTTGGGCAATCTTGTATTAGACAAACACTTGTATGGAAGATTTGTGAATCTTTTGAATATCAATCATCCTTCTTCTTCATTTCTTTGTTCTTTTACAACTTGTTCGTGTGATTCCGCCACCTTACGAGTTGTGCGATATCATTGTGATCTCAGTTTTGGGACTTACAGAAATGCAGTACAAAAATTCAATTGGGACCAACGTTGGCTATGACCCTAGTGTACAGCATGCCTAGGCCTATATAGAACCATATCATGGACACAACGAAGTACACGATTTATCGGCACCATACAAGCCCATAGACGAAACCAAGTTGACCACCCGCATAACCAGTGATGTGTGTAAAATGCAACATATAAATTACATCAAATGAGGCATAAAACTAACCTTTTTAGTACTAATGTTGGAAAAAGTGTGCTTTTGTCTTCCTTTTTGTATTTTCAGGATTAAATGAGTTCAAATGGACAAAAGAAGCAAAAATACAGCTAAATCTAACATAAATACAAGAAAAGGAATAAACGTGGCATGCCCGACCCCTCGACAGCATCTTCCCAAGCAACAAAACAAGACATCAGAAGACTGAACACGCCCCGTGCCCAGCGGACATGGGGGCGTGCCCAAGTGTCTGCTGAAAAGACAAAAGTGTAGAAGCTTCTATTCCCCAACACGGGGGCGTGCCCAGCTCCACACGGTCGTGGTCAACTCTAAGATTCGCAGAATCCAAGCAAATCTTGATAGTACAGATACGCTTCTGCACACGGGGCCATGCCCAGCGGACACGGGGGCGTGGTCAACTAATGCAGACAAACTATATTTAATGAAGAAAAAGAAAGTGGATGGACACGGGGCCGTGCCCAATGGACACAGGGCCATGTCCGAGCTTCTGTGCAGGCTATAAATATAGGTGCTTGGTTCATTTCAAATGCATCCATTGGCAAACCACCTCTCTCCCACTTCACCCACACTCCACCACCATCACAACACCCACATCCACCACCATCATCCATCATAGAGTGTGTGTAGTAGTCTCCGGGTCCAAGATTGATAGTAAGAGTTCTTGACAATCAAAGGCCATGTTTTCCTAAGTCTCTTACATCACTTGGTGAAGACAAGCATTTAGTGTAATACTTTTGTTTTTTAATCTTTTTGCACTTTTTATTTGGTTTTGTATTAATGACTTTAACAACTAGTTTCTTATGTTGAAGGTGAAACTTCCTTATCATTTGTCTGTGGTGTCTTGGCGTTATTTTACTGTCTATATAAAATAAAAGATTTACACCATTCATATCTCTACGGTCTATATAGAGATATGTTGGCTACCTGGTCGGGGGTTAAGGGAATGGTTTGGTAAGGTTCTTTACGTGTTCAGTGTATAGATCCAGCAAGGACCTGGGTCAAGCTTACTAGGACCTCCTTCAATATCCACTGGTATTGGATGGCGGGGGTGCGAATGGCTTGATACCCTCATATGTAAACTACTATTAATACATTAACCCGGCTACTTGGGATTGTATCCCTGCTGACTCAAACCACTTAGCCGAGGGTAACATCACCTTCAGAAGAGGGGCCTACCACATTACGCATTAATAGCTAAATTAATTATCTTTCAATAATCCAACCCTTTATGATTGTATCCTTGCTGACTCAAACTACTGGGTTGAGGGTAACGTCACCTTCAGAAGAGGGCCCTACTACTATAACTAAGATAATCTCTTAAAAAGTGCAAAAGTGCGGAAAACATCAAAGGTTACACTAAAGGCGAGTCGGATCCAAGTGATTCATCTTGTCTATCTGTTTTTATTTTTATTTTTTTATTTTCAGTATTTTTAGTTTATTTTCACGTTTAAACCTTTTTCTAAACTTTTTATTTGATTAGACGTTGAGGATAAACCGTTACTAAAAGCTCTTGTGTCCTTGGACGACCTCGGTATCTTACCAACGCTATACTACGCGCACGATGGGTGCACTTGCCCATGTGTGTGTTTAGTGTTAGTAGAATATCGTGTTTTATAAATTTTAAACTTGACTAAAGTGTTAAAAAGGGCTAAAAATATATACACACCGACACACATCACCAGCTTTGAATGTCCGTCCAAAACAAAGATGCCACCCAACATGCGGACGTATGATGTATAACAACCCTAAAGAAAACCGACACCCTCATAAATTTCCCGGCACCCTAAAAATATTTAAAATATCCCAATATGTCCCTAAAAACACCCCATACGTGAAAACGGACCTCGAATACCTTTTATATTATTAAAATTAATCAAAAATGAAATTTTTGGGGCTCTCGCGGGGCACGTAAGCCACACTTTGAGCCTACGCGGGCTGCGACCGATCGAAACGCGACGACACCCGGTGATGACACGTGTCAACATCGTGGCGAAGCTAGTCGATGACCCAGATGAGCTAAACCCTACCCGACCTAGTACGCGGGCCGCGTAGACCTTAGCCTACTCTTACGCGGGTCGCGTAAAACTCAAAATCAGCCCATATAAAGTTGGAGCTCGGGCCTTCAGTCGAATTCGCTCAAATCTTTCTTTCTCTAAATTTCACGTAGTATACTCTATACTCGGGTCTAATACCCTCCCCCCTAAATAGCGAAGTTCTGCTCCGTTGTAGGTATCATAACCCCTGGATACGTATTAGATACTCTGCCCGATTGATCTAGGGTTCCGTAACGGCTGTCGTGGTTCTGCCCGACGTAGTCATTGGAATGCCGTCTAGGGGAGGGTATTACTAATGTTAAAATGGGTTATTATACTAACGCGTGTGCATTTTTGTAATTTATACATTGTCACCAGGAAACCCTTACAGAAAACCTAAAACAACAATGTGAGTAATCTCCTTTTTGTAAACTGTTTTTACAAAACCTCACTTAATTAATTATATATTAAACAGTTATTGAGTATTTGTAAGGATACAATTTTCGTCGGTATGTTGAGGTTTTGTATACAAAATTAGTTACTGCCTTGCGAGGAGTAACTTTTCCATAAGTCGGGTTTGACAGTACCGTGGGTGGTAATTGATATGACTTGGAAACAAATGTAATTGCGAGACCGCCCTCAATACTGTACAATGGTTTTTATTTAAACTTGATTAAAATGGGATTCACTCACCAGTATTACCCACTGACAAAATGTTTTTAAACGTGTTTCGGGTAACAAAATGTGAAAGCCAAATAGAAGCCAGCTGGATAGCATTGAAGGCTTGGAAAAGTGGCAATAAAGTTACCTAAAAAGAAATAGATGTTTTTATTAAATAAAATAGGATTTATTCCTATGAAATTGTGTGTACTGAAAACTTGGGTTTTTCTCATGTGTTTAATATTATGAAAATGTGGTATTTTAATCTGATAAAATATTTCCTAACTACGGTTCTGATGTAACTTCAGCTGCCAAAATTAGACAATACCAGATACCACCGAAACTAGCCGCGGCCGTCCGTTCCTGTATTTGAATAGGGGGACGGGGGTTGCGACAGAAGGTGGTATCAGAGCTAAGCCACTGATTTAGCCACATAAGTGTTCTACTAACACCAAAATTCAAATTGTTAGGAAATAAATTACGGGAATACATGCATAGTTGTATTTTCTTGTTATGTGTTATTTGACTATTTGTTAGTTTACAATATAAGCGACCAAGGACCATCTGACGCGTACCGTCAATTGTCTGGTTCGCCTAGAAGCGAAGGTGCCTCTTCTCAACCTGCCCTCTCAGGGTACTATGCTGATACGGAAGAAGGAATATTTGTATTTAAGGCTCAATCTGAAGAGCCATTTCCTCAGAAAAACAGGGAATGGTTCAGTAGAGGAGCACATGAGCGTAGAAAGCATATGAAAAAGTTACAAGACCAGAGAGCACTAGCAGCAGCCAAAAGAGAAACCGATGCCTACGCCCAGGAAATGCTTAATAGGGGTATAGCCAACATTCACATCTTAGCAACCACTGCAGCTGGCCCTAACCTGGAGCAAATATTAGCACCCCAACCCCAACCACAACCACCAATTCCTGACCAACCAATGGAGATAGAAAACCTTGAAAATCAAGTAGAAATGCATGATTTTGATCCGGAAGAAATACCTAGGGTACCCGCACCAAATCCCTTAGATCCAAATTACGACCCATGGTGGGATAATAATAGGGACTATGTGCAACGTTACCCGATACACGAAGACATGCCCATGCAGAACCTAGGAGCCTACCTAGGGTTAGATCCTCTAGATCCCTATTACGATAATGATGTATTTATTAGGGAGATTCTAGAAAATCCTTACCCATACCAGGCCCCTATACCTCCATACCAGGAACCTGCACCCCAAATTCTGAACCCAGTCCTAGAACCTGCACCCCCAATGAGTGCAGAAAACGTACAAGAACTTAGGACATTTGGTGAGGAAATTTTAGAAAATAGTGAAAGCATGAGACAGTTGGGAGAGCGACTCGCCTGGAAGTACGACGAGCGCAATATGGATTTCTGGATGAATCCATATCCGTAGAAGTGATGGTGGAGAAGGTTATAATAATAATAATAATAATAATAATATAATATAATATAATAATAAAATATGTGTGTATGTGTATGAAAAAAAACTACGGATGCCTATTACTAGTAGTGTAACTTTAAATTTCAGTCGGTATTGTAATTTTAATTTCAGTACTGGTGTGTAATAGATGCATATTATAGGAATAGAGTAAAGTCGCAATGATCGACGATTTTGACCAAAGTGCGTGACATGTGATTGACTATATTAAATATTGTTTTGTGATATTAATGAGTGGTAAATGTTTAAAATTCAGATGGACAACGAAGTGAACCAGGAAAACCAGAGTGATAACCACCCGAATAACGATAATCTGAATAATGAGAATCTGAACAACAATAACCATGGAAATCAAGTGGATAGTAGTGCCATCCAACACATAGTGGCACAAAGAATCATAGATGCAATGCCATTTATTATCCAAACTGTTAAAGAAGCAGATAATAAAAGTAAGCATAGCAGTAAGCGACCAACTGAACCAGAACACAGTGTAAACAATGGACCTGTACTTCAAGTGCCCATTCCCAAAAGAAGAAGAACCATGCCTTATGGTTGTTCTTATAAAGAATTCTGGTACTGCAAACCAATAGAATTCTCGGGCAATGAAGGACCCATTGCAGCTCTACACTGGATAGAAAAGACTGAGGCTGTTTTAAAGATAAGCAAGTGTGCTAAAGAAGACAAGATAATGTTTGCTTCTAATCTATTTAAGAACTTAGCCTTAGAATGGTGGAACACTATCCTCCAGTCAAGAGGAAGCGATATGGTTTACAACATGGAATGGGAGGAATTTAGAAATATGGTAGAAATGAAATTCTGCCCTCCTAATGAAAAGGAACAGATAGCAAATAAGTTCCTAAACCTTAGGATGACCGGGGTAGATAGTAAGGGTTATACTACCACATTCTTTGAATATGCTAGAATAGTACCAACCCTTGCATCACATGAACCGGTATTAATCTCCCGTTACATTTGGGGATTAATTGGAGAGATTAGACATGTAGTCAAGGCAGCTACACCCCAAACTATAGAAGAAGCTGTAGAACTAGCAAATACCTTGACAGATGAATTAATCCGTACTAGAGAAGAAGACCAGAGGAGAAACCTAGCTCAAAGGCTTACCTAAGAATTCCGTTCTGGGAATTCCAACCGTAGGAATATAGGTCCTACCTCTACACCATACTGCAAGGCCTGCAAGAAAAAGCATTCGGGAAAATGCTCCACTCACTGCAACTTTTGCAAGATGCCAGGACACAAGGAAGAAGATTGCAGGAGGAAATCCAGTAATGGACTGTGCTTCAACTGTGGAGAAAAAAGGCCACATCAAGCCCAACTGTCTGAAATTGGCTCCAGCTGCGAACAACAAGAACACTAAAAATGCTAGAGCATTTGTTCTGACTGCAGATGAAGCCAAAATGATTCCAGACGTCATAGCCGGTACGTTTTTAGTTAATGATGTTTTTGCTAAAGTATTATTTGACTCTGGTGCGAACCAAAGTTTTATTAATACTTCATTTTGCAAACTTCTCAATCAACCATTAACTAAACTCTCCCAAGAATGTCTAGTAACAAATGGAGAAACGGTTAGGATTTCTGAAATCTTGCAGGGAGCAAGAATAGAATTTTTAAATCAAAATTTTATTGCAAACCTTTACCCAATGAATCTGGCAGGATTTGATATTGTATTAGGAATGGATTGGTTAATAGCCAATAAAGCCAGTATTTTATGTGATCAAAAGTCAATCCAAGTAAATTCACCAAGGGGTGAAAAGATCACAATTAAAGGAGATAAACCATCTAGATCCACGAAATTCATCTCTGTGATGAAAACTGCAAGCTATATAAGAAAAGGATCTATTGTGTATTTGATTTCTATAATCACTAACACTAAAGGAAAAGAACTAAAAAATATTCCAGTAGTGTCTCAGTTTTCAGATATCTTTCTAGAAGAATTGCCAGGACTACCGCCAGACAGGGAAATTGAATTCAGAATTCACCTATTGCCAGGAATAGCACCAATTGCCAAAGCACCTTACCGTTTGGCACCCGCCGAAATGCAGGAACTGAAGAAACAGTTAGACAAATTATTGGAGAAGGGATTCATACAGCCAAGCTCATCGCCATGGGGAGCACCAATTTTATTCGTCAAAAAGAAGGATGGATCAATGCGTATGTGCATTGACTACCGTGAATTGAACAAGGTCACAATTAAGAACCGGTACCCATTACCAAGAATCGATGATCTGTTCGATCAATTGCAAGGAGCTCGATGTCACACCCCGACCACGTAAAACAACAAACCGTGGCGGAAACGTCGGGGAGTGTTGTAACAGAATTATTGTTTCAAACCAAGGATACAAAGAGTTTCATTTTAATAAATATTAAACATTGTCTTAGAGTTAAACAAGCAAATCAAACATAGACTATTATCGTTAATAAATCAACGAAGGCCTCGTCCAGTCCTAAGTGAGCATGCATCCTATTCGCAATCAACATTAAGCAACTTCACCTGAAACATATGTAAAAACAAAGTCAGCAAGAAATGCTGGCGAGTACATAGGTTTTGTGAGAGTGTCAGATTCATGGCTCATTTGCATGTCGAAATAACTCGTACAACTTCGTTAATCGCAGATCAATCTTGGAAAAATATGAAGCACCTTGTAGCTGGTCGAAGAGATCATCAATTCTAGGTAGGGGATATCGATTCTTGATGGTAAGCTTATTAAGCTCACGATAATCGATACACATTCGAAAAGATCCATCTTTCTTTTTCACAAAGAGAACAGGAGCTCCCCAAGGCGAATAGCTCGGACGGATGAATCCTTTATCAGATAACTCTTGAAGCTGTTTCGATAACTCTTGCATCTCTGACGGTGCAAGACGATAAGGTGCTTTTGCAATCGGGTTGGCATTGGGTACAAGGTCAATACGAAACTCGACTTGACGAACTGGAGGCAAACCAGGCAGTTCATCAGGAAACACCTCTGGATAATCCAGAACAATCGGAATATCCTGAATACTCTTGCTCTTGCCTTTCTCCTCGGTGACATGTGCCAGGAAAGCAACATATCCTTTTCGTAAATATCTTTGGGCCTTTGTACATGACATAAGCTTCAATCCGCCAGATGGTTTTTCACCACGAACTTCCAGAACATCGCCAGACGGAAGAGGAATACGAACAATCTTATCGAAACAAACCACCTCAGCATGATGTTTGGTTAACCAATCCATCCCCACGATAACATTGAAACTCCCAAGTTGCATCGGCGTGAGGTCAATGGGAAAAAGATGGTTATCAAGGTTTAACTGACAATCACGAATAACAGAATCGAGAACAAGAGGTTTACCAGTAGCAACTTCGACAGATAAGGGTTTCTGCAGTTTAGTTCTAGGTATCGCAAGCAAAGGTTCAAAAGATAATGAAACAAAACTTCTATCGGCACCGGAATAAAAAAGAATAGATGCAGGTCGATTGTTAACAAGATACGTACCATTAACCACCTCGTTGTCAGCCCTTGCTTCGTTAGGATTCAGATTGTACGCTCGCCCACGAGCGGGATTCACATTTGCGTTGACATTAGCATTCGGGTTCGCATTAGCATTCGCGTTTGCATTCACTAGCCTCGGACAGTTGTTGCGAAAGTGACCAAACTCTCCGCAATTGAAACATGAACCCGGTGGGAATCTAGCAGCATTCCCCTGGACTGGAGCTTGATTCTGAACAATCTGATTCTGACCCGAACGACAAACGTTGGCCAGATGCCCAAGCTTACCACACGTTGTGCATTGTCTACATGCTTGTTGTGCAACATGATGACCGTTACAGCGAGCACAGTGAGGTGCGGTACCAGCATATGCTTTCTTCGCAAGCTGTTGAGCTGGTGGGTTCTGAGGGTTTTGAGCAGTTTGTGCAGTTACTGCAAAGTTCTGAGCACCCTTTCGCTTTCTCGACTTCTTCGACGACTCACCTTTTTTACCCTTACCCTTTTTCTTGTCCTTCTCAGAATCAGTCGCCTTCTTTTTATCACCCTTGCGGGTGAGTTTACCCTTCCTGACTTGAGACTCAGTCAGGGTAGCAGACAACTCGATCGCTTGACGAAGGGTGGTAGGATTAACACCGGTCACTATATCCAGAATAGAATCGGGTAGACCATCGATATACCTCTCTATCGCTTTCTCCAACGGGGTAACCATAGTAGGACACAAAAGACTGAGCTCCTCAAATCGATCCGTATACGCACGGTGTTCTCCCCCGTCTTGTTTCAGATCGTCAAACTCTCGTTCCAAAGCTCGAATTTCGTGACGGGGACAGAACTCTCTCATCATGAGAGCTCGAAGATCTTCCCAAGTTTGTGCCAATGCCACTTCGGCACCCCTGTCGTGCATCACTCCGTTCCACCAAGTAAGAGCACGCTTCTCAAACACACTCGAAGCAAATTCAACCTTACGCACATTCGGACACTGCACATGTCTGAATGTGTTCTCGATACTCTCAAACCATTGCAGGAGCGCAGTTGCTCCTTGCGACCCAGAAAACTTTAGCGGCTTAGCAGAATTGAAATTCTTGAAGTTACATGGTGCATTATTGTTGTTATTATTGTTGTTGTTGTATATCTCGTGGACTTGGGTCACAACACCAGGAAGCACAGCAGCCACTTGCTGAGAGACCAGGGCTGCAATTTCTTCAATAGTAAAAGATTATGCTTCACGTCGAGGAGGCATTGTCTAACAAGGAAACAGGAGAATCGAGTGAGGTTGAAAATTAGGAAAAACAAAAGAGGTATCGACAAGACACAAGGAATGCGATCATTTGTTTGTTACCTCGAACAAACAAATGACACGCAGTGACTAATCAAAGTAATGAATCAAAATAATGTATTGCGAAGACATGCTCGCCTATAAGTGAACACTCACCCCAAGAGTTCCCAGGTAAGAGTGACTGGTCCGATTATGTGGATTTGTACGAACACTCTAGCCTTAGACAGAAAACTCAGGGTACAGGCATTCACTCTTCCAGTTTGCACGTGTTCACATTATTTAGACCCAACTCTGACGAGATTTTGAAAACTCAAAAGGCACTAAGCCAAAAATGAGTCAAACTGGAAGGGTTCAAAACCTTATAACAGAGGGTTCAAAACCTAGTAATCAATCATCCTAGAACGGATGATTAATTTTTGAAGCAGATTCGGATTTATTTCTAAACGCAAATCAACTCACGTTGGGGTCCTAGAAAGTTATAGTCTAGGTCAAAAATTTTACTAATAACCTAATTCTCTATAACCATTGGCTCTGATACCAACTCTTTCTGTCACACCCCGACCACGTAAAACAACAAACCGTGGCGGAAACGTCGAGGGGTGTTGTAACAGAATTATTGTTTCAAACCATGGATACAAAGAGTTTCATTTTAATAAATATTAAACATTGTCTTAGAGTTAAACAAGCAAATCAAACATAGACTATTATCGTTAATAAATCACTAAGGCCTCGTCCAGTCCTAAGTGAGCATGCATCCTATTCGCAATCAACATTAAGCAACTTCACCTGAAACATATGTAAAAACAAAGTCAGCAAGAAATGCTGGCGAGTACATAGGTTTTGTGAGAGTGTCAGATTCATGGCTCGTTTGCATGTCGAAATAACTCGTACAACTTCGTTAATCGACATTAGAAAACCTTGTTTTGTAAAATGGTTGTATCGTAAAATGAATAACCAAATCAAAACAGATTGGTTATAATTTATAAACCTCGATGCCATGAATCTTAACCCAAAACATTTGTTTTCGTAAACCAAATCGTAAATCGTTTTCGTAATAAAACTCTTATAGTTTATATCGTTTCGAAAACCTCGTTTGTGTAACATCGCTTCCAATTGTTTACCCAAATCGTTTAATTCGTTAAACATCGCTTCAGTCGTTTAAATCATTCTCGTTATAGATCGTGAAACTACTTTTGGTCGTCTCGCTAATAACATTCAAACCTTTGTGACTCGTCTATTGTTCAACTCGTTTTCGCATTAACAAACCTCCAAAGGGTAAGTTAACGATCATCAGATTCAGTTGTTAACCACCTAACCCACACATAACCATGGGTCCGGTCTGATAACGGGATTTTTCGGATCCTATGGTACCATAACCTAATACTGGTCGGTTTGGCCGAAATTAATGAATGTCATTTGTTATGTAATTGCAACCAACAAGCTTGTTCACTTTATCGAAATCGTTATTAGTTTGGTATAAACCATCTTACTCGTTTTGAAACCATCGTTAAAACATCGAAATCGTTTTGATACATATGAATCACCCCAAAACCATTGAAAATAGTAAAAGAGGGGAACTATGTACTCACCTTCGGGTGCGTTTTTAAATGTTAACACAATCCCTCAAATTGTTTATCCGCCCTAAATTAAATAAGAATGATTTTAATAATCAAAAACCCACACTTTGACATGCAAAATACTACTTATGTCATTTCTGTTTTAATATATATGAAACTGGACTGTTTTCGAGGATTTTTATAAAATAGTTAACCTTCTCCAAAAATTCCCAATTTTTTACAGAATGTCTCACACGATCCAAATTTTATTATGTAAAAATATCGGGGTCCAGTTCATTATCAGTATTTTATAAAAAATCATTTTTCGGACTGCAATCAGATTTGTTACTTTCTGATTGCAGTCTACGAAATAATTCATCTAAAATTTATCGTAAGTCCATTTGACGTAATTCCAGTGGGATAATTACAAATACATCAGTTGCCATCTACTGTACGAATTTCATGAGCTGATTCATCATAGATTTCCAGTTATGACCAAAAACATATCACATATTTTCAGCAGCAAAAATGCAGCTTGAGCTGCTGTTACAAAATGGGTCTTTAAAAATAGTAAACGACCTCGAAAATTTACGATTCCAGTGCCATTTGCTTCGTTTTTCGAAAATACATATTTTAGGCTTTAGAAATTCTGTTTTTCGACCCATTAGGGTCTGTTTACAGCCTGTTGAAGTCGGCTGGAAATGTACATCAGCATGATACTTTTTAGTTTAGACACTACTAAATCGTATCAACGAATGTTCTAACAACGGATTTTTCAAGAAATCAACGATCAATCATCATGCATGTTTTTAACCAACCCTAAACCCACAAGTTTTCATCTTCATAACTCATCTTGATGTAAACTTTTATGTAAGATTTTGTGTAGAGTTCTATGTTCATCTTATTATTGCTTCTTGTTCTTGTGATTTAGACAACAACATCAAAATACATAACATAACTATGAACAAGATGAAACAAGGTACAAGAAACTTACTACTAGCACAAGGCTAGGGTAGAGATTCTAGTGAGAAAATGTGATGAAAAAGACTAGAACAAAGCTCCTTTGCAAGCCCTTCAAGATGCAACTTCCATGGATGAACTTCAAAGCTTTGAATGGACTTGAGATTGAAGAAGATGGTGATGTTTAAGTGATGGTGGTGATTTCGGTTTGGGAAAACCGAAAATGAGAGAGAGAGTAAGGTAGAGTGAAGTGTTGATGTTGGAAAGATTATGTGAAGATATGGAGTATCTAAGGCATGGCATGCAACTACACTTGTCATGTGAATTTGAGAAGTGGCAAATTGAATGAGAAGTGGCAAAGGGTAGGCACATGGGCCGCCACCTCCACCCTCCACCCTCATTTTCATGCATACTTGTATGTAGATATATAATATATAGGCTAAACGGGTATTTAACTGGATACCGGGTATTTTATCTAGCGTTTAAACCCTGGTTTATGGCGTTCTAAATTATTTTTAATATTCTATAAAAATAATCTTGCCAAAATATTACTGAAATAAATTCCAGTTGCCGAGATTGGCTGCGTTTTGCAGTAGAAGCACTGTGTCGCGCAGAAACACACGGCACGCGCTTAAACTTAAAAATAACGTTTTTAGGCGTTTTAATTTATTTTTCAACACGGACCTGATTAAAAATAAAATTTTAATCATAACAGAATATTTTTGGGATTAAAATATTATCCGGGCGGTCACCAACGTTCGTTTCGCAGTTTTGTCGTAAATAGTTCTTTAGTTAAAATAAACATGTTTTTGCCATACCGAATCCTTCGAAACTTATTTCTAAGTTATGTAAAGGATATTTAGGGTATGTTTGGCTTACGTCACAGTTTCGGAGTGTACGTCGCGTTAAACTGATTGCGTTTATGCACCAGTTTGCGTATAACCTTCCAGAAAGTGATTTAAAGCTCGAAATCGTAATCGAATCAAATTGTAAAATCATTAAACACAATTGCACATATAATAACACCAAAACACATATAATAACACCAAAGCACATTGTTTTATTGATAATTGTCATTGTTTTACATAATATGGTGATTACAGAACACAGTTGTCACACTCGATTTCTTTCAAAAACCGATTTAAGGTCAGGATATCATCAATTAAAGGTACAGGAAGAGGACATTCCTAAAACCGCATCTAGAACAAGGTATGGTCATTATGAATTTACTGTCATGCCATTTGGTTTAACCAATGCCCCAGCCGCATTTATAGACATGATGAACCGAATATGTAAGCCATATTTGGATAAATTCATAATTGTTTTTATTGATGATATTCTCATCTATTCTAAAAGTAAAGAGGAACATGCAAAGCATTTGCACGTACTTTTAAGTTTATTAAGAAAGGAAAAGCTTTATGCTAAATTTTCAAAGTGCGAATTTTGGTTAGAACAGGTACAATTTCTTGGACACTTAGTTAACCATGAAGGAATTCATGTAGATCCAACCAAGATCGAAGCGATTACCAAATGGAACACCCCGGAGTCGCCAATCGAGGTTAGAAGTTTCTTAGGATTGGCTGGTTATTATAGAAGATTTATTCAAGATTTTTCTAGAATAGTCATTCCCTTAACTAAGTTAACCTGTAAATCCATTAAGTTTGAATGGGGACCAAAACAAGAAGAAGCATTTAGAATTTTTAAGCAAAGATTAACCCACGCACCCATACTAGCGTTACCAGAAGGAACTGAAGACTTTGTAGTCTATTGTGACGCTTCTAAGTTAGATTATGGATGTGTTAAGGATCATGAAGAGAATTATTCAACTCGTGACTTGGAATTAGGAGCTATAATTTTCGCCCTTAAAATTTGGAGACATTACCTTTATGGTAGTAAGTTTACCATATTCACTGATCATAAGAGTTTAAGGTATGTTTTCGGACAAAATGAACTGAATATGAGGCAAAGACGCTGGATGGAGATTCTTAGTGATTATGATTGTAATATCCAGTATCATGCAGGAAAGGAAAATGTAGTGGCTGATGCTTTAAGCCGAAAGTATCACGAAAAGCCAAAAAGGGTACGTTCTCTTAAATTAAATCTACAAGTAGATTTAAATGATCAAATTAGAAAAGCACAAGAATCAGTAATGAAGGATGATACTGAAAAATTAAAAGGAATGATTAAGGAATTAGAACAAGGAACCGATGGAATTTGGAGATTTCATAAAAAGAGAATGTGGATACCTAAATTAGGGAACCTGCGTCATCGTATATTAGAAGAAGACCATAAGTCCAAATATATGATGCATCCTGGAAATGATAAAATGTATCAGGATTTAAGAAAGAATTTTTGGTGGATAGGAATGAAAAAGGATATAGCAGCCTATGTTTCTAAATGTTTAACATGTTCACAAGTTAAAGCTGAACATCAGAAACCCTCAGGATTGCTGCAACAGTTAGAAATGCCAGTGTGGAAATGGGAATTGATAACAATGGATTTTGTTACCAAATTACCCAAAACAAGAAAAGGTAATGATACAATCTGGGTGATTGTAGATAGGCTAACCAAGTCAGCTCATTTTCTACCAATGAAAGAAACTTTTAGTATGGAACAATTAGCTAAATTATATGTAAATGAAATCGTTTCATTACATGGAATACCTTTATCAATTGTTTCTGACAGAGATAGCCATTTTACCTCTCATTTTTGGGCAAGTTTCCAAAAAGCAATGGGAAACAAGCTAAATCTAAGCACAGCTTATCATCCTCAAACAGACGGACAAAGTGAAAGAACAATTCAGACGATGGAAGACATGCTTAGAGCTTGTGTAATTGATTTTGAAGGTAATTGGGACGATCACTTACCTTTAATAGAATTTTCTTATAATAACAGTTATCACACAAGTATCAATGCTGCACCATTCGAAGCACTTTATGGACGAAAGTGCCGAACCCCAGTCTGTTGGGCAGAAATTGGGGAAAAGCAACTATCTGGACCTGAGATAGTGCAAGAAACAACTGACAAGATTATTCAAGTCAAGGAACGACTGAAAGCAGCATGTGATCGACAGAAGAGCTATGCTGATAACCGACGCAAACTGTTGGAATTTCAAGTAGGAGATAAAGTATTGTTAAAAGTCTCTCCTTGGAAAGGAGTAGTAAGATTCATCAAACGGGGAAAGCTAGGTCCCAGGTATGTTGGACCTTTTGAGATTATTAGAAAAATAGGACCTGTAGCCTATCAGCTACAACTGCCAGAGGAAATGGCAGGAATACATGATGTATTTCATGTATCAAATCTCAAGAAATCCTTAGCCGATGAATCAATGATGGTACCTCTTAAGGATATAGAAGTAAATGAACAACTCAAATTTGTAGAAAGACCTCTACAGATTGAAGACAGGAAGATTAAGAATCTTAAGCACAAGAGATTAGTTCTGGTCAAAGTAAAGTGGGACTCCAAAAGAGGACTAGAATACACATGGGAGCTTGAAACAAAAATGCAAAGGAAATATCCACACTTGTTCCAGTAGACCTCGAGGACGAGCTCTAAAACAAGGTGGGGAGGATATAACAACCCTAAAGAAAACCGACACCCTCATAAATTTTCCGACACCCTAAAAATATTTAAAATATCCCAATATGTCCCTAAAAACACCCCATACGTGAAAACGGACCTCGAATACCTTTTATATTATGAAAATTAATTAAAAATGAAATTTTTGGGGCTCTCGTGGGGCACGTAAGCCACCCTTTGAGCCTACGCGGGCCGCGAGCGATCGAAAACGCAGCGACACCCGGTGATGACACGTGTCATCATCGTGGAGAAGCTAGTCGATGACCCGGATGAGCTAAACCCTACCCGGCCTAGTACGTGGGCCGTGTAGGCCTTAGCCTACTCTTACGCGGGCCGCGTAAAACTCAAAATCAGCCCCTATAAAGCTGGAGCTCTGGCCTTCAGTCGAATTCGCTCAAATCTTTCTTTCTTTCTCTAAATTTCATGTAGTATGCTCTATACTCGGGTCTAATACCCCCCCCCCTAAATAGCGAAGTTCTGCTCCGTTGTAGGTATCATAACCCCTGGATACGTATTAGATACTCTGCCCGATTGATCTAGGGTTCCGTAACGGCTGTCGTGGTTCTGCCCGACGTAGTCATTGGAATGCCGTCTAGGGGAGGGTATTACTAATGTTAAAATGGGTTATTATACTAACGCGTGTGCATTTTTGTAATTTATAGATTGTCACCAGGAAACCCTTACAGAAAACCTAAAACAACAATGTGAGTAATCTCCTTTTTGTAAACTGTTTTTACAAAACCTCACTTAATTAATTATATATTAAACAGTTATTGAGTATTTATAAGGATACAATTATCGTCGGTAGGTTGGGGTTTACAAAATTAGTTAATGCCTTGCGAGGAGTAACTTTTCCACAAGTCGGGTTTGACAGTACCGTGGGTGGTAATTGATATGACTTGGAAACAAATGTAATTGTGAGACCGCCCTCAATACTGTACAATAGTTTTTATTTAAACTTGATTAAAATGGGATTCACTCACCAGTATTTCCCACTGACAAAATGTTTTTAAACGCGTTTCAGGTAACAAAATGTGAAAGCCAAATAGAAGCCAGCTGGACAGCACTGAAGGCTTGGAAAAGTGGCAATAAAGTTACCTAAAAAGAAATAGATGTTTTTATTAAATTAAATAGGATTTATTCCTATGAAATTGTGTGTACTGAAAACTTGGGTTTTTCCCATGTGTTTAATATTATGAAAATGTGGTATTTTACTATGATAAAATATTTCCTAACTACGGTCCTGATGTAATTTCCGCTGCCAAAATTAGACAATACCAGATACCACCGAAACTGACCGCGGTCGTCCGTTCCTGTATTTGAATAGGGGGACGGGGGTTGCGACATGATGGAACAATAGATCCCAAGGATCACTTATTGTTGTTCGATGGGGTAGCCCGGATGGATGGATGGTCCATGCTCATTTGGTGTCAAATGTTTGTGCAAACTGTAACAACTACCAAAGACCCTAGAAGGAACCATAATCGAAACCTCGGACATGCACGACGAGACCCAGCATGTAAAATTAGAAATCCAAAACCAGGCATCCCAGGCGCCACGCGGGGGATACCCCTGCATCTCCGGAGACACGCTGGAGAGTAGCAAACCATGTGGCACTATTTTGCGACAAGTGGCAAGCCTATACTCATGATTAGGCTGACCTAGCCCTAGATGGTTGCTGTCGTGCCACGCGTGGCTGACCCTGTGATCTCTCGCGACGCGCGGGAGAATCCTAGATTGGCTATATAAAGGCAGCTATGGGAGAAGTCTCAGTGCACCTTTTCGATCGAAAAATCAATACTCTTTCTCTATCAAATCACTGTTATAGTACCCGAAGCCCTAAACCCCAAAACTCTGCTCCGTAGAAAGCGTGCTAACCCTGATCACTGGTATGAAACCATGTCCGATTGATCCGAAACCAAACAACGAATGTCAAAGTGCTGCCTGAATAAGGCTATACTTTGTTAATTAAGTTGAGGTTTTGATCTCTTGATTATCGTTAAAGTTTGAATTGGGTTAATACACTAATACGTGTTGCATTTTGTGTTTAATTAGGAACCCAAGACTTAGACCAGGAGGCAATTACAGAAAACCCTAAAACGGCAAAGTGAGTCATTCTCTTTTTAAAATGCTTTTCAGATAATTCACTGTGAAGAAAAGAAAAGGTGCTTGGAAGCACTCAAGCTTAAACAAGTGGCTATGTAACCTGAATAAAACGTGTTTTGTAAAATAAAGGGTTTACCCTTGTGAAAATCCTTTATGTAAATATGAGTTTCATCCCACAGTTTATGAAATGAAAAGTACGGTGTTTGAAAACTCTGAAAATTTTCCTAATACCCGGTCCTGAAGAAATTTCTGTTGCGATAATTTTTATAAACACTAATACCACTTGTATCTGCTCACGGCTCCCGTCCAGGGTAGGGTCGGGGTTGTGACACAAAACTCACCGGGCCAGGACGGGTGTGGTTTAATAGCCTGCCGACAAGTTCCATCGACAGTTTTGAAGAACTGAAAACAAAGTTTTTACACCACTTTAGGCAATACAGAAGACATGTGAAGAATCCCATACAACTTCATCACATAAAACAAAATGAAGGTGAGGACTTAAGGGCATTCATGGTACGATACAAAGAGGAGTCTCTACAGATAGCGGGTGCAGACGAACACATGCAATCTCAGGGTGCATACATGGCATCAAGACAAGACAATTAATAGAGGACTTGAATGCCTAATGCAAGAAACCATGAAGGAAGTCATGCAGAGGACCGAAGCATTCGTTAGGGGCAAAGAGGCAGTTTCAACAGTGGAGCAAAGAGCCCAATTGGGGGGACCCACCCGTACGGTGTCGGGGGATAGTCGACAAAATTCCAGACCTGGTTTAAGGTTCAGAGGAGACCGAGATGGGAGAAAAGAAGGGGTTCATCATAGAGGTAGTGAACCCAACGCTAGTTAAAGTTCAAACCTTCCAACCCTCTGAACAAGACACCATCCCAACAAAATTCCAAAAAATACTGCGAGTTTCATATGGACAAAGGGCATGATACAAACGATTGTTTCCAACTGAAAAAGTAAATCGAACACGCGGTGGGGCTGTAAACGAGTCGAGTCGAGCCGAGCTAGACCTAGCTCGAGCTCGGCTCGAACTCGATTCGAGCTGGCTTGGCTCAAGCTCGAATTTCAAATCGAGCTGAGATTTTAGGCTCGAGTTCGACTCGATTAGAGTTCGAGCTAGCTCGGATCGGCTCGATCTAGCTCGAACTAACAAAGAACCGCAAAATTTACTACTTAAAAAGTCCTTAAAAATGAATTTCTTTATAGACTAAGGGGCATAATTGTCATTTAATTTAACCATATGGCTAAATATGCAAGTATAAATAGTTAATTCACTTTGTACATTGTCTTTACCTTCTTTTATAGGGAAGATACCCCCTTAGTTTTTGTTTTCTAAGCGATGTGGAACAAAAACAATGAAGGATGTAAACCTTATCGAGCCAGCTCACGAGCTGAGCCAGGCCAAGCTCGAGCTCGGCTCGTTTACAAACCGAGCCGATCCGAGCTGGCTCGTTTACAACCGAGCCAATTTCGAGCCGAGCTTTCTTCGAGCTTTTTTCGAGCAAGTTTCGAGTGAGCTGCAAGCCACGAGTTTTTTGAACACCCCTAGGTAGGGGAGTTATCTCATCTAATAAAAGACATAAAGGCTAGGAGAAAGAACATAAATGACAAAAGGAAAGAAATAGAAGTGTTGATGGTACACCCTGATGTGGCACACAAAAGACCTAGAATCCAGCCCAAAGAGGCTTGGGAAGACGAATTTGGAGTGAAGCAACACCAGATTTCCCAACCTTATCTGAAGAAGAAACCTTAGAAAATCCGGTGGTGATACAGATAAAAGTGGTAGGTGTAACACCCCGAAAACGGGTTTGGTAGTCAATCAAAGTTAATAATAGTTAACGGGTAAGATACCGTTAGTGGTAAAATTAACCCGGTTAATATTAGAATTTAAATAAATAATCCTATGTTAATCAAAAAGATGAATAAACGCTTTGAGAAAACAAAGCGTATAAGAAGCCCGAGTTAACGGAACTTAAAATAAAACGGGTTATGACTTTCCCGAAACCACTAAGTAACTGGGAATATCAACCTAGTTAATTAAGTGTGGTTAAAACAATAATGAAAACATGAATTAGTTAAACCTTTATAAAACTCTAGAACTTGAGGAAAGCTGAGGGGCCAAACGTGAAAAACTGGAAACTTGTTTTAATTAAATAAAACTCTACACCAAAACACACACACTAAGTGTGTGTTCTGGTCGAAACTTCCAGAGGAGCCAGGAGCTCACGTCTTCAAACCCTAAATTGCTCAAATTGATCAAAATGAAAGACCAAATCAGTCCCAAATCAAAATCCAAGTTCATATTAGTGATCACCTAAGTGAAAGGATCACAAGGTATGTTAACTTTCGTCTTTTGGTTACATCTTGGAATTTTGATGAACTTAAGAATTCGAAATCTGAACATGATTGATCAGTGTTTGGATGAGATTAGTAATGGAAACAAGTCTAGGAGTAAACCCTAGTCAATAATTTGTTAAATTGGTGTTCAACGTTATGAACATATAATCATCCATTATGTGTGTTTAATGGGTTTTGTAGAAACATGATGAACATTAGAATCATGAGTATCAAACTAGTGTTATTAGAATTCTATGAAGTTAGTTTTGATATTGAAGTGTTAATGAGACACTAAATTGAAAACGATGTTAAACTTGGTAGAAATAACTAGTTATGAACTAGTTTGTAAAGTGTAAAAAAAATTATACCCACTAGGTGTTTGTTAAAATGCCTAAGTGAAATCGCGCGTTTACTCGGTTGTAAGTAGAACTTGATTTGATTAGGTATCCGTAGGAATGCCTAATAACATGATAAAAGGGGTTTCATTTATAG